>CM054123.1:89945279-90522867 GCA_028751855.1 Ambrosia trifida | reverse complement strand
TCAAAGAATTATTTCTAAGATTAAGATGGTAAAGTTTTGAAAGTTGACCGAAACTGTTTGGTACATTACCATGTAACTGATTACTAGACATGTCTAAAAACACAAGGGAAAGAGATCCAATGAAGTTAGGTATGGTTCCATTCAAAGAATTATTTCTAAGATTAAGATGGTAAAGTTTTGAAAGTTGACCCAAACTATTTGGTACATTACCATGTAACTGATTACTAGACATGTCTAAAAACTCAAGGGAAAGAGATCCAATGAAGTTAGGTATGGTTCCATTCAAAGAATTATTTCTAAGATTAAGATTGTAAAGTTTTGAAAGTTGACCCAAACTGTTTGGTACATTACCATGTAGATGATTACTAGACATGTCTAAATACCAAAGGAGTGGAGATCCTATGAAGTTAGGTATGCTTCCATTCAAAGAATTGTGACTAAGATCAAGCAATTCCAGGTTTGAAAGCCGACCCAAAGTGTTTGGTACATTACCAGATAATCCATTTTTAGAGAGGTCTAGAAAGCAAAGAGAAGTCAAAACTCCAAAAAAGGATGGAATGGACCCACTCAAAGAATTATTGTGGAGATCAAGAACTTGCAAGTCGGGGAGATTGGCGAGTTGATGAGGAATAGACCCACTGAGATTAGCACCAGAAATATACAAAGTCTGTAACTTGGACAGGGAACCCAAAAAATCGGGTAAAGGATTGGACTGAAAATTAATATGACTCATATCAAGATATGACAGCTGATTTAACACTTGTAATGATGGACTAATTTTACCTGTGGTATTGCCATAAGCCATGGCAAGGGCAAGTTCAATCACATGACCAGTTTGGTGGTCACACTGGACACCAAACCATTTGCAACAATCCGTCGACTTTTCTCCTTTGCTGCCCCAATCATATAGATTTTCGTCAAAGTCGATTATGCTAGCTTTAACATCCAGTAGAGCTTGCCTCTCCTTGTCAATGCAGGAGCTCCCCAGACCACCAGTCATAAATAACATGCATAGCAACAAAGACACAGGAATAGACATGGTAAGGATATGATAGATTGATAGTGTGTATGAAGATATATCTATTTTAGTAGTAGCGTTAATAATTTATAGACAGTCTTTTGTGGAAGAAAAAGGCCAACTTTTCTACACATTACATTGCTTTTGCATAAAGCACTTGAAATCAACAGCAAGGTAGTGTCAATATTCACATTTAATTTTCTTGCTTTAAGGATTTGGGATTAATGTTTTCCACATGCTAATATGTGGACCAGAACGGGGACACGTTAAAGAACACGGCAAAAATTATGTTTCTCATTGAGTCATTGCTGTGTCAATCCCGCAAGTGCAATGTAAATAAAAAACAATATTGAAAAAAATTGTTTATTCAACAAAAATATTTTATGATGGTATTCTTTTGCTGAATAGATCGAAACGCAAACAAAAAATTGTTATGAAGATAAAATATGAAATAACAAAAATTGTTTGGGAATTAGATTTTAGTAATACAATTTGGCTCGTTGGTAGGCAATAAGAATCGATTTTGGATTGATGTGGCAAAAATGGCCAAACCTAAGGGCACAAGGGGTGCTACCATAGTTTTTTTTTTCCTTCACTGATTTTAACTAATCCTGCTCTGCCACATCACTTCACTTATTCAATTTTTTGTAGGCAGCACTTAACTGATTTACTTCACTGAAATTTTTATTTTTTAGTTTTCCTTTTTTTAATTACCGTTTTTACTAAAAAAATGACCGTTTGAATTAAAACTACCATTTGTAAAACTTAAAAAAATAAACCGTCCCATTAAAATAAAAAAATTACAAACACATCAACTAAAATAAAAAAAAATACAAACGCCTTCATCCTACTCGTTGCCTTCATCATCCGCGTCATCTTCAACCCAATAACGGTCCCATTCGTATTTTGCCGCGATTTCTGCTTTACGTTTCAAAACCAACTCCAAAGATTTACCTTTGAGGTGCTCATGTGGTTTTGAATACATATTCAAGTCGTGGTCATACTGCCGTTGTCTCAACAATTCGCGTTGTTCCTCAAAAAACGCCATTGTTTTTTCGCCTTGTTGAGATTGTAGGGTGACCAACTGGTTGAGTTTGTCTTCTTTCATTGCTCGGTATGACCCGAGTTCGTCAACCAATGATTTTCCGGAAGACTCGGCGGCGGCGGCTTTCTTAGTTTTTCATTTGGGTCGCGTTGGGTTGGTATCTTCGTTGAGATCCGGCATGTGGCTAGTGGGGGTGGTATCGTCCGATGTGGAAAAGGCAGTCGGCTGATAGTTGCCGCTTTCCGAAGACTTTCGTCTCTTGTCGGAATGACTATCGGACGGGTCTTCACCTATCAACAATTGCTTCTTCCACTTGTCGTGGTCTTTTACAATCTCCCATGCCGCTTGATGATTAAAACCCGAAGGATGGCTTTTTCTGTAATCGTTCAACGCCGTTTGCATAACGTTTAGATCACTACATCCATTCCCTCGTAGGCGCTCCTATATAATTAAATAAAACCGTATATTAAATATAATTTATAGAACTTTGTATAACTAAATAAAACGCTAAGTTAAATATATCATAATTGTTACCGCTTGTTGATGAAGTCCATTGAACGCATTCATTTGTGGGTTCATGGCAGTCCATTTCGAAGTAATCTGATCAACTGTTCAGGTGGATCCTCCCAACAGTGACACATAATATTTTTGGACAGCTTTCCAAAAACTACCCTTGCTTCTTTAGTTACTCCTCCCTGTTTTCCGACACATAGCACCAAGCTTTTGCCAAAGCTACCTCTTGTGCCGTATTCCACTTCACAGCTTTCTGTCGCTTTGCATATTTCTTTTTTCCCTCGCATCAACTTCTTCAACTTCAAGCGCGGCATCCGCTTCCTCGTCTAGCTGTTCATCTCCATGATGCTCGAACTGTGTCTCTGGCACAGTTTCCTCCTCGTCATCGTCCTCATCTTCTAGGTTGAACTCGAAGTCTTCTAGTTGGGAAGTTGTTAATTGAGGTGGCGTAAAATATTGTTGATACATCATGGGTGGTTGGCATTGTGGGAATTGTGTGAATTGTGAGTACAACGGTTGTTGTTGGGGTTGGGTTTGTGGAAAATTGAGCGCGGGCCTATACGGTTCAACCGTAGCCGATCTCAAACCCGAAGCTTTGCCTCGACTACTAGAACCTCTAGATTTCGAGGTTCCCCTTGCACCCCTCGAAACACTCTTTGATTTCCTTGGATCCATTTGTTTTGTTTGTGTTTTAAAGTACTTTGGTTAATTTGGTTGTTTGTTTGTGTGTTTTTTATTTAAACCGTGCACGATTTTATACCATTTCAAAATTAACGGTCAAAAAAAAATATTACCCTTTCCTATTAAATAAATTCAAACGGTCAAAAAGTGTAACATCCAGTTTTTCTTATATAAATAAAATTTGTCTTAGTTCACATTTTTAGTAAATGAAACGGGCCATTGATCGATAATATGGGTCAATAACATGTGAGTTGGATACTCGGGTAGTTAAAATTAGTTAACGAGTAAGTGGCGAAATTCGCATTATTATATGAAATATGAGGTCTAGGCGAGTAATTAGTATTACAGGAGAACCTTTAATAATAATAATAATATAATATATTATATTATATTTGACTCTGCTCCATTTTAATGAAACTTCGGTCAAAACTTTGAGAAAAATAAGTTTGTCCTAATAGTATGTTCGTGATTATGTAAACCACTATACGTTAAAAGTGATAAAGAGAAAAACATGATTAATAAACATAACGTTATTAGCAAATAAAATTCAACTGCAGTAAAGAATGTTTACATTTGGTGACCATTTAAGCTACAACTGTGTATAAGCAATTAGTTACATTCTATAGTAGTAGTAGATGATTTTAATAATGAAAATATGTCATAATATGCATTCATCCTACGTACATTAGCATCAAAAATGAATTACTTAGGGCATGTTTGACTCTCCATTTCCATTTCTCCTTATAACTTTTCCTCCTTCAAAAGTTACTTATTCTCATAAGTCACAATTTGTGACTTATGACTTTTCCCTCAATCTCCTTTTCAAAGCATAAAATCCCTTCATAGGTTACTTTTCAAAAAACCATCCAAACACTTTTTTTTAACTTATGACTTATTGAATAAATTAATAAGTTAAAAGGAGGTGTGAAAATGGAGAGCCAAACATGCACTTATTTTATTGACATCTTGAATGTATATATTAGAAGGATCAGGGCCGGCTCAGGGCAAGGGCAGGGTGGGCGATCGCTGAGGGCCTAGAGCCTTTGAAGGGCTCGACATATTTGCTTCCGGCGAAGTGGCTGTAAGTTTCTTCCGGCGACGGGATTGTAAGTTTCTTCCGGCGATGTCCTACCGAGATTTTAACTACCTTGACCCTCATTCCTCTCGCTATTGTGGAGTCGTTAAAATGAACAGAGATGGCATAAGTGTGTAGAGAGGTAACAACTAACAAGCAAAGTTTATTTTTTTCCGGCGACCGAAACCAGGTTAAAGTGGAGAAGATGACTTGAAATAGAGAAGTAATAAAATACTACTTTAAAAAAATACAAAAAGGGGGCTGCAGGCGTACCATAGCTTTGTTGGTCAACAAAGGTAGCAAAATATATTACTAGTTTATTATTTGGGAAAATGACCAATATAGCCCGTTGACCGGGCATTTTGCACAAATAGCCCCCTCCACCGTCTTTGGAGAGACGGGACACGGCTCCCAACCCGCCTGAACCGTCTCCCGAGAGGCTTCCCATTTCAGCCAACAGAGGACCGCCACGTGGCGTCTCTGATCCCGAGATGTACCGTCTCTCTCCAGACGGGTCAGAACCCTCTCCCAGACGGTTCACGTTTCCCAAGACGGCTGACCCTTCGGTTCAACCGTCTCCCAGACGGTTCACGTCTATCAATGCCGGCTGACACTTCGGGTCAACCGTCTCAAAAAGACGGGTCACCTTTCCCAAGACGGCTGACCCTTCGGTTCAACCGTCTCTCAAGACGGTACACATTTACCGACGCGGTGGTTCCCGATGAGCGGCGACGCTTCGGTTGTCCGGCTCAGCCCTATAAATACCCGTCTCCCGTCCATTTCCCGTCATCCAACCCCGTCTGAACACAATCCACCACCGTACAACTCCGTCCAAACACCATCTACTACCCGACGACCACCGTCCAACACCGTCCAAACCACCGTCCAACACCGTCCAAACCACCGTCCAACACCGTCCAAACCACCGTCCACCACCGTCCAAACCACCATCCAACACCAATGGCACCCCAAAGATGGACGGAAGAACAAGAGATTGGGATAGGTGACCCGTCTGTTTGAGACGGTTGACCCAAAGGGACAGCCGGCATTGATAGACGTGAACCGTCTTTGGAGACGGTTGAACCGAAGGGTCAGCCGTCTTGGTAAACGTGAACCGTCTGGGAGAGATCTCTGACCCGTCTGGAGAGAGACGGTACAGCCTCGGGATCAGAGACGCCACGTGGCGGTTGGGGGGGGTCACAACGTGTCCCGTCTATCCAAAGACGGTTCAGGCGGGTTGGGAGCCGTGTCCCGTCTCTCCAAAGACGGTGGAGGGGGCTATTTGTGCAAAATGCCCGGTCAACGGGCTATATTGGTCATTTTCCCTTATTATTTTATATTTCTTTTTTTTTCCTCAATTTTTAATATATACAACTTAAATATAACGATATTTCTCTTGCAAAATGCTTTGGTGTAATATTCACAACAATCAAACAAACATCAAACTTTCGTTAAATCCAAAAATTAATTAATCGGTAAAATAAAATGTCAAAAAATTTAAATTATTATTATGCAATTGTGATGTTTCATCGTCGCGTGTACCAAATAATGGTTATTTAAAAGCAAAACGAACTAATTGATCTAAACTAGTGAATGTAAACATAATTTGTTGTGACTCTCTGGAAAAAAAAAGCTCTGGTTTTGTCACTGTTTAAGATAGATAAAGCGATAAAAGAAATAATCATAATCGTATATATAAAACTTTGATGTACATGAGTAGTTTAAATAATTCTATATCGAGTAGGCTAATCAGTTAAATTACTTTACATTTGATGTTTGGTCTGTGTCACATGATAACTAGTGAGATACCCGTCCGTTGGGACGGGTTTACGAACAGGTGCATACATGATTCATTACTAATGTTGATATAGTCTTGAGGAAAAGATGAATACAATGTATCATGAAACACACATGTTCTCTACTAATTAGATCGTTGTAATTTCCGATTTGATCTCCTAGTTTTATACTTGTCCGTTTTTTAGGAATTCAATGTAATATGAATTCAATGTAATACAATTAATCTGAATCAAACTAACACAACCTTCAAAGCCTGATCTGGTTCCTGTCGATCATCAAGTTATGTTTTTGACATACAATTAAGCCAAATAATCCTGAGTACTTAGAGCAGAAAGAAACTAAAATGTAAGAAAAATCTAGAATTTGACTTTTTTAAAAGGCTAATTCTATAAAAGTAGGCAAAAAAAAAAAGTTAACTTTAAAATTTCAGGTTGTTAACTAATAAAACCACCTTCTTTTATTAGAGGTCAAAGAAAAAAGTCAACATGATCAACGACTTATCACCTAGCCTACCATGCCATCATTTGGCATGTTACCATAAAGCAAAATTTCTAGAAATTGGTTCACTTAAATTTAATTATTTATTGGATTTCTATGAAACATAATAATTCAACCTGACTTTTGAATCAAAGTAAGACATGTTATCATACATGTTACCATCATTTGGACCTGTTATCATCATGAGATCAGTTACTATTAACATCTTCAATTTCATGCTTGGTAGAAATCAAAGATACCTTAGGAGAAGGGTGACTCGGCACCAACATGTCTCTTGTGGGGTTCCAAGTGCCTTACTATGCAATCTTATTAGATGAAACATTTATTTTTCTAATAAACATCCAAGTGTCTCAATATTTTACATCATAAATGATATATAACTCATACACACTTCTTTATTTCAACAGCCTTTATGTTTTCAAGGAATTTAGGCTACCTATACAAAATACACAAAAGTCGAAATAAAAAATAAAATGATGGGTCCTTACAATCAAAGTAATGGGTCTTTGATTAAGCTTGATAATTAGATAGTCGAATGATTGTCCTGAAAGAAAGAAAGAAAGAAAGAAAGAAAGAAAGAAACGCAAATGCAAAGATTATTTTAAGTAAATTTGTAGGTGAACAAAGGAGCCTACAATTCAGAGGTCTTGAATGGTATTACAACTCACTCACTATGTGATTCTTGTTGCATTACTGGTAGGGGTGTTCAACGAATCGAATAACGAATTTTCGAATTATTCGAATCGAATTTCTCGAATTTTTAATATTTTTACCTGAATTCGTATTCGATTCGTATTCGCTTAAAATTCAATTTATTCGATTCGTATTCGATTCGAATAAGAAACTCGAATTCGAATCGAATTCGAATAAATTCGATTTAGTTCAAATTCACCATAAATAATAAATTGTTTTACTTTTAGTTTTAAAACTAATACAAACTCATTATTTTTAACATATAAAATACAAATATACAAAATTGATAAGCAACAATATGTCAAATACGAGAATAGTAAAAATAGTATAGAGTATAGTTTGTTAGAGTTTTGTGATGTATAAGTTAAATATGTAAAATATGGTTATGGTAAAAGTTGTAAAAACTACGGGTTCTTAGAGTTTGACCAAAATTTAGAAGTTCTTTTTTTCAATGTGTATATAATAATGTGTATCCGTGTATATATATTTAAAAAATATACATGTACAGTTTTTATTCGAATTTCGAATCGAATCGAATTTAAAATCATAAATTCGTATTCGATTCGTATTCGATTTACTTGACTCGAATTCGAATCGAATCGAACTCGAATTCTTAATAAACGAATCGAATTCATGATAATCGAATCGAACTAAATCGAATTTCGAATTTTTCGAATCCGAATCGAATTTTGAACACCCCTAATTACTGGTCACACCAACCACTAACTCCATGAACACTTCTTGCACACGGAACACGCCTTATTCCTGCAAAACATTGTGTGCATATTGTTAAGTGTATAAAAGTGAAAAGAGACCTGCAGATATCACTCTACATACAAACATACATAATTATGGATAAAAACTTGAGGATTAACCAACATGTGCGCAAGGACCAATAAGTAGAGGAGACAATTTTGATCAATTTACTTAGGAATAGATCAGTTTGGGTTACCTCAAACATGTCAAATAAAGTCTAGTGGGTCAAAAATGATAACATGATTCAATTTCACGCAGATCTCTATCAAATTACTCATCATAAATAGGCACCGCTTCATGGATGATTAGCCATCATTTTATTTGAAGCTTGTAAAAAAATGCAATGTCAAAACACATTTTTCAAAGAGAATCTTATTACAAAGACAGTTGTAAACTGATTTCATGTTCTAGCTCATTAAATTTAGATCAACTCTATTTGTTTTCTTTTAAGAATAGAATTCTTATGATGTTAAAAATGAAGCTACTTAATGCTAGAAGTTGTAATAAAGACAAACTTAAAAAACAAACGTCTATTCTATTTAATAATGCAAACTGTTAAGATGAGCAACAACATCTAAATTCCAAGTTAATTTATCCTATTCACTAATTAGTACGAAACATGAATATTTAAAAATAAAGAACAAAAGGAAAGCGATAACCGAACGATTATACTTATAGTCTTAGATATTGAAACTATTTAATACTTCGGCACCATAAAGTATGGTTGACAACATGTAAATCAAACTTGAATCAACAAACTTTAAATGTAACAGACTTTTACCAGTGTCTCGTAGCTTCAATCACATAAGGCTGTTAAGTACTTACGGATTTAGAAGACATAACAATCAAGAAGTATATAAATTTTGTGGATTAGCAAAGTGATGGTAATTTATGAAGAAAACACAAATTCACAATGAAGAGAGACATTGACTATTACTTGCAACATTGAATATTACTTGCAACGACCAATTAAATTCACAATGAAAACATAGATTTAAAGGAAGTTTACCTGCATCCAACAACGGAATCGCAAAGACACCGAACGCCAATAAACGTGGGAAAAATTTATCTATTAAATGATTAAATACTGGTGGAAAGTTACTGATTAAAAATTGGAATAGATATTCGATCAACTAAAAAAACAAACAACTCAGAGCAAGAAAAAGCAACTCAAATCTTCCACAAACAACACAAAACAGCAACAAAACATATTCTGTTACAAAATCTTTGAATATTTTCCATTGTATTTATTTTCATTTCAGGCTATACATAAAAGAGACCTTCCATTACGATTCAATCATTCTATTGAAATAATCATTAACAAATATAACTCTACATAGATCAGTTTGGGTTACCTCAAACAGGTCAAATAAAGTCTAGTGGGTCGAAAATGATAACATGATTAAGTTTCACGCAGATCTGTATCAATTTACTCATCATAAACAAGAAATTTAAAGGTATAACACACCTTAAAGTCAATGGGTCTGATTAACATGATAATAATGCGCTCATTGCAGAAATTAATGCAACAAAATTGTTCAATTTTGGCTGTAAACTAACACGTTTCCGATTTAATATTTGAAAGTACCAAAAATAGACAGATTTAAGGTATACGACCTAACACGAACTTGATCTGGATTCAAATTCATACAAAAAACAACGTGAATTTGAGCGCAGAGATGTGATGAACAAATTCTCACAAAATTGAGCAAGATGATGAAACCATACGTATTTGTCTATATATATATATATATATATATATATATATATATATATATATATATATATATAGTATAGACAGTGGTGGTGCATACCTCCGGCATTACCGCAATCTCCAAGGATGCTTAGGGGAGTCGATTAAGCGGTTGTGGTGCATAGATGGATTTACCTAAAATTGCTTGCTAATCAAGATGTCGATATGGAAAACATCACCATTTATTAGTCAAACAAACGAACGCCAAGAAAAAATAATGTGAGATAATACAAACCTGCAATTCTTCTGTCGATTTCAAAATCTAGAACAATAAACATAAACACGTGGCTCAAAGCCGAATCCACTTCCACAAGTCATTGGTTCGTATAATCTATCTGTAAGAAGACCACAAAAAAATCACCATACAATCTTCCTATTAATTCGCAAAAAGTTTACAAAATTGAAACACATAACGATAGCATAAAACCAAAATTGAACCAGAATCATTGAGCAAAACTAAAGAACAAACAATGAAAGTAAGAAAATTATATAAATTCCAGATTTAAGAATGAAAAAAAGAACTTTTTATATAGAACAATGAAAGGCCAGTAAAACTTACCAACATAAAATAGAGATATTGTGTTTGAAAATCGGATGAAGAGGCAATATGAACTAAGAGATGGGAATGATAATACCTCCATTTATGACTTCTAATTAGGGTTTCGATTGAGAGAAAAGGGTTATGATATACAGAAACATAGTCGTGACATTATTGGTGAAAACTAACATAGCTCCAGAGTGCGTTATCCCTAAATGTTAACAGAGATATAGTTGAGAAGATGTTGGTGAAGAGAATTTAGAGCCAAAATTGTTGGAAACTGAAAATAAGATCAAACAACATAAAATAATTTCCCCTGGCCCTAACCAACGTGAGTAATTCCAGCCATATGATGTTGAAGAGATTAACTTCCTTTGGATTCAAAACTCCATGATGAAGAAGATGAACATCCAGTTGCTTTCATGACCTAACCTTAGAGGTATTGCGAGTGGAACTTACCAACCAAAAAATATAGACACGGCGATGATATCAGCTCCATTTATGAGACGAGAGAAGTGCCACTGTCACAGAACATTATCAAACCCAATTTGAAACCCTAATTTGCAGGTTGAATACGTGGTAGTGGTGGTGGTGGCGGACTCGCATACCAGAAATAATGGGCAGAGGGACAGGGGATTTGCGTATTCGTAGGATTGGATGGCAAGAGACTGAAGAGGTAATTTCATGGGTGGTTTATAAGGTGGAAGAATGGGAAACGTGGGCAAAACTACAGAGAACGTGTATGTAACCGTGAAACTGCTCCAGCAAAAAATAAACTGCCAAATTTTCTAGGTAACTGCCTATTAATTATGGCTGAGATTTAATCTCACAAGTAACCACCTTCTTTTAACGGTCCGGATCAATCGCAAAACAGTTAAAAGTGGCATTTTGGACAGTTTTTTAAGTGGGGAACAATATAATAATAATTGGAGAAAGAGGAGCTTGATAGTTCTCATATAAGGGGAGAACCATGGCTAACGCTTTTAGTCTTTGCATAAAGCAAGTAATCATACACTTTCGTTCAATAGAAAATGGTATAACCAATATTATTCGCTTAAATAAGTAGGTTCGATCATTTTTCTACGGTACTTATTTTTATTTATTTTATAACAACTATCTTCTTATTATGGATTTTTCGATATGGGTAGGGCCTAACTTTTATCTCGCCGAGGGCCCAATTTTTTTTAACATTTTCAGAGACGGGCCTGAGAAGGATGATGATCACTATGACAGCTTTCAATTTGTTTTGATACGTGGCGAGATAACATACAACCTACAATTTGTTTTCCTTAAACAAGAACTTTCTTAATATGTTAGATTTACATACATAAGGATTATAATCCAAGAACATCATAATACAATAGGTTTGGGTGAGAAGAGAAGTATAGAAACGAGTGATATATAGAAACAATTAAAAGATCTGTTGTGCGAATCTAGCTAGTAAGCAGGCACGTCCACGTTGTCCCACATCGAAGATAAAGAGAATTTGAAACTTGAGAATCCCACATCGGTCAAATAAAGAAAGCAAGCAAGCTGCACAAATGCAATCCCACATCGACAGAAAGAAAAGAATTGAGCAGCTAGCTTCATTCTATAAATAGGATCGCATAGTTATATTTCAGTTTATAAGTTATTTTTGGGAACACTCTTATATAAAAGAGGATCTCGAGCCTACGATACCCCGTTGGGTGTTGTGCTTCATTCTATAAATAGGATCGCATAGTTAAACTTCAGTTTATAAGTTTTTTTTGGGAACACTCTTATATAAAAGAGGATCCCGAGCCTACGATACCCCGTTGGGTGTTGTAATAGTCATTTTTAGAGCACGAGTAGGGAAAACTCTACATCGACAAGCCGTAGATAGTTTTGAGGTATGTTTTCATTTAAGTTATGTTTAGTTAATTATTATTTTTATTAGCATTATTATTAGCAGTAGTAGTGTAGCATTATTATTTTTAGGTATTAGGACTATTATTAGGGGTGGGTATCGGGTAGCTTAGCCTTAGTTAGGCATGGACTGATCATCCATGCTTAAACAAGGCAGTGCTAACCAATATCCAACTGTAATAATAATTAGTTTGGTGTACTGTTACCTAACCTAGGGTTGTATAATTGGATCAGGACTCTGAGATAGCACCTGGTTGTATTAGCGTTGTCAACTGCTAAAGGGGTGATAAAGAGGTGAGTTATTTAAACTATTTTCAAAACGTGATACTTGCTCATAAAATTGTTTTGATGGTGATTGATCATGTATATGCATCGAACCATAGGTGTGGGCATCCAGGGTGTTATATATATTATAATGATCATTATATTTTCCATGCGTGGACATACACGTACAGCTATATGGGGTGTGTTTACGCTGATGTGTGAATATATAATGCTTAGGCCAGATATATGATTATGGTGACATGCAAGGAGCTCATACTTGATCAATAAAAATGTTTATGTGGTTGTTTTACTAATGAGTCGGTTTATGTGGCTCACCAGCTGTGTGCAGACGTATTTTTATTACTCGAGCATGTATCACAGGTTGATGGTGTAAGGAATGGGAGTTCCTAGCTGATAGTTGGAATACTTTAGACGGTTCATCTTATTATAGATAAGCTTTGTTTAGCTTGGTGGTACTTGGATAGCACTGGCTTGTAATAAACACTCAAGTTATGTAATGAGATTACGTTTCCACTTTAAGTTTGCGCCGACTGGTCATTGTAAGTGCCCCGGCCTGGGCGGGGTGTGACAAAAAGTAATAAAATATATTATAAAAATTGACCGTTGCAATAAATATGGCTTGTTACCAGCCCGTTAGATAGAACCCGTATTTGGTTCACGGGACCCCTACCAGCACAGGTGACGACGGTGTTACCGCGCTGGTAGTGTGGTACCCGTGCCCAATTCTGGTAGCGCCCCGTCCCCCCTAAGGGACGATTTTAGCCATTAAGTCTTATTAAAAAAAAATTATACTTATTCTATACTTTTATCATTTCCTTTTTCTCATTACCTTTTCTCTCTCATCTACTCACAACCACTTTTAAAAATATTAAAAAATTATGAAGAATGAATAGTGTCTCCTTCAAATTTACTGGTGAATAGTGTCTTCTCCAAATATTTTATCTCTTCTCTACTCATAACTACTTATACTCACTTTATATAATATAGAGATCACATTCACACCATTATGGAGGAGCTAATGTGAATGCTCTAAGGACAACATATTATTGTTTGATATCAAATTCAACCATTTTAGCATTTTTTTTTTAAATCAAGATAAATATTTAATTGTTTATTCCTTTTTACGAGTTATATTTATGTTAATAACTATGTTAGTATAGTTTTTTCCTTACACCACTATTTTATTTATTTATCATAATTGGTTTTGGCAAATTGCTTTACATCATTTTTTTTTTTAAATAAAGTAATATAATCTTATAACAATTTTGTTCAAACCTTCATATTTTGATTTCATATTTTTGCATAAATATTTTTGATATTTTATATGTTGACGTATTATTGTCTTTGTGCAACACACAACAGAATCATAGTCTGTATTTATACTTTACCATCTTTCAAATTGTGTACTATTGCTTTAATGTATTATATCTTTAGAGGATGAACAACAAACATTTAATATACTAATTAATCATTACTAGATACGCAAGTGTATGGTACAATATAATCGGTCAAAGTTTAATTTGTACAATACCATTATTAGAAATAATTCAGCAACTACTTTAAGTTGGGACATAAACATTTTTTACCCCATTTAAGCATCATATTTTATTTTCATAATCAAATTGCAGTCATTACTACTAATGAATGTTCACGATCGCATAATCACTAAAGTCCACTTATGAATTTATTTTGGTATTTAACTATTTTTGTCAAATTTATTAGAATATGCTTAAACGATCAAAAGGTCAGTTTTATCTTCATGTAACTTCCTACAGTTATGACAATTAAAATTGTAAGGTGTTAATATGTTTTCACTTTTTATTATAAAAATCAATTAGAATATAAAAATATATCATGGTTAATAAATCAAGGTATACTCGCTTTCACTATTTTTACCATTCTCTATATGAGATGTGTCGTATAACTAGAGTGGTATATAACTATCCAAAACATGATACATATCTTTCCTAGATGAGATAGATAATATGATAAACTCTGAAGTAATTGTTAGGACTGATGATTAACACTATTTGTTAGCAAATCTTTTTTGTTTTCTTGGTTGTTATTATGTCTTAACTTTGTTATGTTTTTTTTCGAATTTTCTGAATCATGTTTCCTATTCTAGCCAAAATTGTTTAGCATTGTGTGAAAAGTCGACTTTCTAATTAATCTTCATACTGTGTTGCATGTGATAATGAAGAAAAATGCAATTTATTTGACAAGAAGCGAGCATGTTTAAACTTCCATAGTGTACAATGAGAGTTGGGTATGTTTACATTTTTGTTTGACATATGACTTTTACAAATAATTTAATTTATGTGTCCAATACATGTATGTTTCTTTTAGCCTTTCGAGCATGTCTTACAAAGTTATTGCTTCTTCTTATGAACCTTTAGATGACAAGCACATGGTGAAAGTACGCTAGAATTGCTTTAATTATCTCTCTCACACACACACAACACACGCGCACTGTAACGCCCCAAATCTCATAGATGTCCTAATTAGTAAAATATAATTTATTCAAGGATCAACGAGTTAATTAAGATAAAACAGGATATTAGAACCGTAAATAATCTCGTTAGCCCGATAGATTACAAACTCATGCGGGAGCATTACTAGAAATTGACTTAATAAGTGAAATAATTGAAATAAAAGTTATTGAGGGGTTGATTGTGACAAATGAATAAAGATCAAAGCTGGTGGGGGTAAAATGAAAGTGTGTGTGTCACACACACACTCCTGGTCTATCATAATAGGAGTTTCAAAGTAAATCAGCCCCAATTCTTACCAAAATCAAGAGCTCTAGTAAATGCATGATGGAAATCATGATCATCTAGTGTTCTATTCATCCTAAGGTAACTCTAGAACCGTTTGAATAATCTAAATCCATGGTTTTATAGAAGGAGGCGATTCTAGAGATGTAAAAACATGATAAATTGTTAATTGAAGATTTATGTATGTTTATAAGCATTGAGATACTATGAAAATGTAATAAAATAGGCATATGTTACTAGTTTATACAAAATGTGAATGCTTGATTTAGTACATAGTGTGGGTTTTACCCCAAATGGTAGATTTTACATACAAATGAGAAATTGTTGCAATAAAACATGTTAATTGTTCATAATCAGACCCAATTAGATGTTTGTGAATCATAGGAAGGCCTAATAATGCAAGGGTATGGGGTAGTGAACTTGAATTCTATGAATCCAATGATAATGAAATTGTGCACTCAAGGTGTTTGATAAAATGCTTGAAAGAATGAAATTGCATGAAAACATGTGGAAATGGTATAATTGAAATATGTGTTAAATTCGGTTTATGTGGAACCATGAAATGAACGCACAATGAATGAATGACTAAACGCCTATGTGTATGTAACATGAAATAGGTGTGAAGTTGGAAAGCTCGGGAAGCAAGGGCGGTACCAGCTTAAAGTTGAAGGGCCCAGAATAAGGTAAGTTGTTCTACGACTTAGATCCATGTAAATACATATGTAACTTAGTTAATCGAATGGTGAAATTAAGATTTGAAAACCCATGAGGTGATTGGAAATGATTATTCTTAGTCGAGCCTTGACGGAAGTTGACTAGGCGAGGGAAACCGAGGAAATTGATTAAAGAGATCATTGTTATGGAGATCTCCCTACAATGGTAACAAGTGTAAGGTTCGACTAGATAATAACCGCTCGCCTTGTAGGTTTTGGTATCCAGTAGGATGAAGGTATGCAAGGGTAGAGTTTCGAGTCATGAAGCGGCCAAGTGGCCATGGATAATCGAATCCGTGTACTGGTAGTTTCTTCGAAAGAACCCTTCGCTAACTGAATTCTTAACGGGTCAAGTCAATATATGTAATGGGTAAAGGTAAAAACGAGTCTTGGACCATGGAAAAATTACCAATCAAGGTACCAATGGTGAGCATAGGACTCCCAAGTATGTTCAGGTTCAAATGGGTCAAAATGGTTTAGGCCATGGCCAGCAGGTGAAAACGGTCAGAAAACGACAGTCGTAACCTACGGCCAATAAAAGTATGAAAAAGTATTATTTATTGGAGTAATGGATTTAAATAATCCCAACTATTGACTATTGGCCAATAACAGTCCCAACTACGAAAATAACTACTAGCGGTCCCAACTTTCAGACATTTTGCTCTCAATAGAACCCCCGTTAACTCACAGTAACGTCGCTAGCTGAAACTCACAATTCTAGACAATTATTCACGGGATTTGAAAGAGAAAATCGAGACGATGATATTGGTATGTTCAATTGCATAAATAAGCATAGTTCGACGGTTGTAGGTTGATGTTCTACTCGGATGGGATGACCGGAACCGACGATTAAACCATCGAAGCATGCTGATTTCTGCAATTGTACATACCAATATCATCTTCTCAATTCCCTTTTTCAAACCCGGTGAAAAATCGCCTAGAATTGTGAGTTTCAGCTAACAGCGTTAGTGTGAGTTAACGGGGGGTCCATTGAGAGCAAAATGTCTGAAAGTTGAGACCGCTAGTGATTATTTTCATAGTTGGGACTGTTATTGACCAATAATCAATAGTTGGGATTATTTAAATCCATTACTCCTTATTTATTTAAGAATGAGACAGAAAATTTTGGGGCGGAATAGTGATTTTTAGTGTAATTTGATGAATGAAATTTGGTTGAGCTAATGAGAATGCTCTAATGTCAATATAATTTTTTTTTTTAAATAAGTATCAGCTTTTACGCTGTGTTCCCGAGTTAAGAGAGGAAATTGAAGGAAAACTAAACCAAATCATTTGATTTAGTTTTCCTTCCGATTTGGAAGGAAACAGAAGGAAATGATATGTATCTTTTATTTTCCTTTCCTTTGCTTATTTTCTTTTCTTTTCCCTCCTTAAGTAAACTCAGGAACAGAGCGTTCGCAAGTTTAAAGTATCAAGTTTTTAAGCAAACATAATCATTTGTGAGAAAACATGTATTGTTACATGGAACCAAAAGGGAATATTAGTCCTGAATAGAGTAAAATACACGGATGGTCCGTGTGATTTATCAAGGTTTTTGATTTAGTCACTAGCTTTTGTTAAAAGTAATACCAAACGAGACAAGAGTGGCACAAATGTCATCAAAAGAACTTTAGAGCTTGAATAGTAAAACAACAAAAACTTTAAAGGACTCTTTTGCAATTAAACACCATCAGTTAACAACTTGTTCTCTGTATACTACATCAGTTCATCCCTATCCATCAAAATGTCTGCAACTTTCTCCAACGGGTCGCTCCATTATCCATCAATACCCAAAACCCACATCAACAAATTCACCCATATTTCATCCTTTAACCACAACCCACATCAACAATATCCTCACAAGAAGCCTTCAAGACACACACTCATCATCTGTGGTTCAACGATTCGACCCAAAAGAAATTCAAACAAGTCCGATGAAAACACGGAGGCTGAGGAGCTGGTGCGGACCCTTTTAAGGAGCTTTAACTATGAGAAGACGTTGTTGTCGACGTTGAATAAGTATGTGAAGATGGTTAGAACTGAACATTGTTTTCTTCTGTTTGAGGAGCTTAGAACTTGATTTTTTAGGTGTTTAGATGGATGCAAAAACAAAGATGGTATGTAGCAGATAACGGGGTCTATTCGAAGCTAATATCTGTGATGGGGAAGAAGGGACAAACCCGAATGGCAATGTGGCTGTTCTCCGAGATGCGAAACAGTGGGTGCCGACCAGATACTTCTGTATACAATTCACTGATCACAGCCCACCTACACTCGAAGGACAAACCGAAGGCTTTGTCTAAGGCGCTCGGGTACTTTGAGAAGATGAAAGGTATAGAACGGTGCAGACCGAGTATTGTGACATACAATATTCTGTTAAGAGCGTCTGCGCAGGCGAAAAACGTTGCTCAGGTTGAAGCTTTGTTTAAAGATCTAGAGGAGAGTGTTTGCACTCCGGATATTTATACATTCAACGGTGTGATGGACGCGTATGGGAAAAACGGGATGGTAGGTGAAATGGAAGGGGTACTTGCGCGTATGAAAAGTAATCAGGTGAAACCCGACATCATAACTTATAACTTGTTGATTGATTCATATGGAAGAAAGCAAGAATTTGAAAAGATGGAACAAGTGTTTAAGAGTTTGTTACGGTCAAAAGAAAGACCTACGGTTTCTACATTTAATTCAATGATAACGAATTATGGGAAAGCACGGCGTAGAGACAAAGCAGAGTCGGTTTTTCAGAAGATAACGGATATGGGATACGCACCAAATTTCATAACTTACGAATGTATGATTATGATGTATGGATGTTGTGATTGCGTAACGAAGGCGAGGGGGATATATGACAAAATGATTGAGTCGGAAAAGCACGTAAAGGTTTCAACTTTGAATGCTATGTTGAATGTATACTGCTTGAATGATTTGTCAATTGAAGCAGATAAGCTGTTTGAGACTGCTTGTAATAGCGGGATGTTTCATATTGATTCGTCAACGTATAAACTTCTTTATAAATCTTACACAAAAGCGAACATGACAGAGCTCATACAGAAACTGTTGAAACATATGGATAGGGATGGCATTGTACCGAATAAGAGGTTCTTTCTAGAAGCGTTAGGGGCGCTTGGGTCATCACGAGCTGATCAAGATGCTATCACTGCCAAAGTTAATTCAAATATGCCTGCAGATATGACCAAGGTGTAAAAGACGAAGACTTGTCTGCGTTCCAGGACTGATCTAGTCAATGTTGCGCGCAGACATCTGTTTGGTTTAAGGCTGACCCGTCTTGTGTAGTAAAATGTGACAATTTTCTCTGTAGTTATACATGTTTGATCTATTTTGTGTATGTCGAATACAGAACTAGAGAGGTGACGAACAAAATATGCGGATCGGTCACATGTCAAAGCAGGTTCATATGTAGGTTAGATCACCTTTTTGTTCACATATGACAGGTTCCCTTTCATAACTAAACAACACACACTTAAACATAACCACTTAGAAATAGATAGATGTCATAATATTTAATAACTTATCCAATACATTAAAAGTAGATTAGGTATTGCCAATTCATGGAATACACTATTTTGCAGTCAACACCTCATTCTTCCTCTGCAGATGAAATCATCAAACAAAACAAATTTAAGCAAATGATGTTGTTCACTTCAAATTTAATCCAATTAGGATTTTATTCGGCTAAAACAATTTAGGAAATTTTTTCATTAAAATACATTTTGGGCGACTTTTGACCCGTTTCCTTATTTGTAAGTAGGTATAAAACATAATCCAAATCAAACGATAGATAAGTAGATGGTTCGAGTTGCCACTTTTAGTATGAAACAATCCAGCATATCAAAGACAAATATTTAGAATAATACATTACTGCCTTAGACTATCAGGAGTGGGGGTGGGAGAGGGGCGGGAAGGGGGGGAAACACCGCCGCAGGTAGGGGCGGAAAGATGGCATGGGGCGGGGGGCGGGAGGGGCTTCACCGGCGTGGGGGGAGTGTGGGGGGACACGTGGCAGCGAGCTATTGGATGAGATATTTAATTTATTAAAAAATAAAAAACAATAATCTAATTAATCTTTACCAAGGCCGGTTTTTTTTAAAAAAAAAAAGAAATTAAATAAATAAAATAAATAAAAAAACATTACATAATTAAATTACTTAATAACCATTACACACTTAAACAACCATTACATAATCCTAATAATTCCTAAATTACTTATTTAAACATAAATAAATCCTAGATTACTTATTTAATCCTAAATCTCTCCACTATGGAGAGTAGTTGTCCCATTCCCAGGGGAGGGTGATGTACTCGGGTGAGAGGGAACGTGAGCTATCCCGTCCATCGGATCTCGCATCCGACGGGAAGTAGTAGTACTCACTAGGAGGGGTAGGTCGGCTCCAGTAGAGTTCCTCCTCCTCAATCTCCCGGAGGGCTTCCAAGTCCCCCTCAGTTGGGGAAGTCTCGTGTTGGGAGGTGGGGGTAGCCTGGTGTTGGGGGATGGGGATGGGGGTAGTCTGGTGTTGGGGGATGGGGATGGGGGTAGTCTGGTGTTGGGGGATGGGGGTGGAGGTAGCCTGAACTGAAGCAGCCCAGGTGGTAGGGGGAGACAACCTTAGTCGCTCCATACCTGTCTGGGCCATTACATACTCCATGGCCCAGACTAATTCCTCATCCGTCCAGTCATCATCGGCTGGAGGAGGAGGAGATGTTGGTTGTGCAGAAGCAGCAGGAGGAGGAGGGGGATATAACCAATGTTGAGGAGGAGGAGGAGAAAGTGGAGGTTGTGCAGCAGCAGCAGGAGGAGGGGGAAATAACCAATGTTGTGGAGGAGGAGGAAGAGGAGAAAGTGGAGGTTGTGCAGCAGTAGGAGGAGGAGAGGAGGTGAATGGTAGTCTCTGGGGGCGGCCCCGTCCCCGGACCCGGCGAGAGTACTACAGGATATTAGACGGGCCAGCAGCTCTGATCGGTGTCGAAGGACCGGTCAAAAATAAGAATTTTAGAAAAGATCAACTACCTTACTAGTTAGGGTAAGTCGGGTGTCGAACCACGAGGAGTATTGTGGAAAGTGTTATTTCTAACAATTAAATTAAACTAGACGGAATTGTAAAATTGATTGGTTGATTGATTTGCAAATAATAAAAACGACGTAAAAGAAAATGATTTGTAAACAATATAAAAAATAGTGACCTCTCCAGGATCCCGGTTAATCACTTTAGACAAGGTTTATTTAGTTTGCCAATTGATATCACATAGACATGATATGTGGATTAATATGATTGATAAAGAAGGTTGATTAATGACCTTGCTGACAGCCGATAACTAGACCGCGACTGTTGACTCGGTTGACTATCACCTAACAATATCTTAATGACTCGCAATATTGAAAGACACAACTTGTATGTATTCAATGACCCTCGATAATAAACCGCGTTGGTTGATGAAATCCAAAACAAGCATACCATTCAATAAACGTTCAACATCAATATTAAAAATAAACCACAACTGAAACTAAAAGTTTAAACATTCAAAGTTTCAATTCAATTATTTGACAAACATAAAATCTTGTTCTAGTAACTAACCATTCACCCGGAGAGAATCACGGGTGATTAGCCGCTCATGGCTAGGGTAGAAGCCTCCATCTTCTTTTTCCTTATGCCCTCTTGCGATATTCTAGTCCTTTCAATTCTCCCCTTGCCGTCAAAAAAGAATCACCTCTTATAAGTTGTCGTCCAAAAGATGTATATCTCCCTTCTTCAAAAATGATAATTGCCATTTATATAAAATAATCAAAACCTAATTGATTTGTGGTTGGCCATGGGCCTCGAGACTTCTACCACATTTCCTTTTTTTTTTTTAATTTATTTATTATATAATTATTATTAGTTTATTATTATAACTCCGTGCTCTCGACTCGGGTGTTCTTCGCTCGACCAAAATTTCTCTTCTACGCCCCAACGTTCATGAACACCATTCACCTTTAATGCTCACTTTCAAATGTACGCGACTTGATCATTTTTCTCCGGCTCACACGCGCTACACAATTCCATTCTAAGTCTATCCATTTTAGCCGCTTTACCTGCAATCATACAACGCAGCGTAGTTATCTTATTCAAAGCATATAATCACTCAACCAACATTAAAAGCACACAATTAAGCATGTTAAACACCATGATTTACCCCGTCCATCACATTCCCACACTTACCTTTGATTGTCCCCAATCAAACCATCTCAAAACATGACTCACTTTATTAACAAGCCACCTCCAATTCCTTTACCTATCGATTTTCCAAGGTCCCCAATCATACCCGTCCCATAGACTTACACAATCGAGATTGACAATCTGGCGAGCAAAAGTTGCGCAATTTCAAAACAAGACTTGCCTATCCAAAACTAACATGCTTATGTTCATACACATATGCTACACACCCCTCACAATGTTCTCTCCTCTCAGTTTAATATCTGGACTAGCGTGTAATGTGCTAGTATATATATCACTCAAAAAACCAAGAATGTAACCTTGTTATCATAGGTTTGTATAACAATCACACATAAGCTATAAACTGTGCACATATCAAAAGGACTTATGGGTTTTGGGCTTCGGGTAAAGGTAGGATAATTTGGTTAACAAATGGCT
This sequence comes from Ambrosia trifida, assembly GCA_028751855.1. Taxonomy (NCBI): domain Eukaryota; kingdom Viridiplantae; phylum Streptophyta; class Magnoliopsida; order Asterales; family Asteraceae; genus Ambrosia; species Ambrosia trifida. The sequence goes on along the minus strand of CM054123.1, from coordinate 90,500,197 downwards.
CGAAAACAAAAGGTTTATCACAAATGCGTGAACATCCTTATTAACATATCACAAGAACATACTAACACATAACTTGGGCATAATCGACCCATAACAATAATTTCTATTTTTGTATTTTTTTCTGATTTTTTCTCTCTTTTTTTTTTTTCGTTTTTTTTTTCAATATAGAATAACTCAAACGATACACAAGACGAACACATTGGATGTCAACATTTTTATTCAACAAGGTAACCGGGTCGATTTGGGTAACAATGTAAGTTTAACAAATGAAAGGTCTAGGCTCAACATGGTTTACTAATGGTGAATTTTAACGAACAGGTCAACACAAACAACACAAAGGTATCAACAAACAAGTGGGTTCCTAAATTGCCTTCCTCATCTATGCGCACATATTGCCTAAAGCTTTAGCATGTATCGAATTACACAAATTCTGCAACAAAAAAACATTTGGCCTACTCTCATGAAACGAAACATTTATATCAATAAACATCTAATAGGCTCAAGATCTCACAATGTAGGGAAATAGGCTGCCGACATGTAGCATATGCAAATCCTATAAGTATGTTACCCCTAATTAGGCATCTCTTTTCATTTTCTCTAAAAACGCTCACCAGAAACACTCTCATGAAACTTAAAGGGACAACCATGATTAAGGATCTCGTATTTTCATATTTGGCAAAAGACTCTTTGGTGATTGAAAATTTGGCTTTTATGTCTGATCAAGTAGAAAAGGGACTACTTTGCAAGATTTTTTTTTCATTAAAATTGTTCAAAATTTTTTAAAATTCCCAATTTTTCTTGCAACGGTAAGTAATTCCGCCTTACTTCTTTAGGGTCCCCCATCCCCACACTTGGGATACATTCTCCCCAATGTATGGTGCTTTTAATGCTTACCCAATTCTTTCCCAACCACCAATCTCAACATACGCGACTATTAACTACCACCCGCAATGATTAGTTACTTAGCAAACAACCACAAAAATAAAAACACACAAGCAATAAAAAAAACAAACAAAAACAAGAAAATAAATAAAATTCCGGGCTGCCTCCCGGTAGCGCTAAGTTTACAGTCTTCAGCCTGACTTTACCTGGTGTTCTAATCATGTTAAACACCATGATTTACCCCGTCCATCAAGCTCCTGGTTGAAAACCGTCACCCATGTTATTCATTGCTTTAGGGAAGAGGAATAGGTGTGAATGAGAATTTGGTTAGGGGTTGTATTTATAGGGTTAGAAGTATGAAGCAGTGGGGGAAAAACTTTGAAATTCAAAGTTTCAAATTTAAAATTTCAAATTCAAACGTATGGGTGGGAAAAATTAATGTTTGTACTGTGTGGAGCAGTGGGGGGAAAATTTGAAATTCAAAGTTTCAAATTAAATATTAATTAAAATTTTATTACTTTAATATTAATTATTTTTTTATTAATTTAATATTAATTATTTTTTTATTAATTTAATATTAATTATTTTTTTATTAATTTAATATATTTTTCGGTTTATATTATTATTATTATTATTATTATAAAAAAAAGAAAAAAAAAGAAAAAAGAAATGTCAAGTGTCACTTCCCCCCACCTCTTCCCCCCTTCCACTCCCCACAATTATTTCCCCCCCCCCCCACCACTCCTTATAGTCTTACCGTGTATTGCTTCCATGTTGTTTTCCTTGTAAACACCAACCGGTGAACCATGAACAGACAAAAGCATCTCACCCTGTTTTAGAAGCCTTAGAGTTTTAGGTGTCATACCAACAAATAATCTCCCACAACTTGCGTGCAATTGTAACGACTCTTACGCTTTGTTCTCGAGTTAACTTAATGAGGGAAAAGAAAAGAAATGAAAGGAAAGAAAATTTTGATTGTGTTCCCGAGTTTCATTTAAGGAATGAAAAGAAAGGAAAACAAAACATGTTGCGTTCCGAGTAAATTCAGGAACGGAGCGTTAATATTAAACACTTGACAATTATAAAGCCACTAATATATCAAAAACACATGATGATGACCCAAAGTTTCACCATGCAAAGTTATCTTTTGTGGTAATGATAAAGCCACCAAATTTATCTTATAGACCAAAAAGAACACAACCGTGGCATTTGATGCCGCCAATGGCCTCTTAGCCTAGTGACATCAGGTGTGGTGCTAGTTCTAGTCTCACAAAGTGGGCATTAGGTGGACTTTAGATCCAACTTTATGGTAAAAATAAAATAAAATTAAACTAAAAATATAAAAACTAATCAAAGCGAGTCTTCAATAATTGCCACGCGGAGATGTGCGGAAACTACAAACCGTAACGACATTGGTACTCAAAACGATATCCTCCTCCTCAGTTCGATAAACCATGGTGACGGTGGGTTAAGGGGGTAAAATTTGGTGAAGATTGACGGTGACGGTGGAGCTTGGTGGGTTTTGTGGGTGAAAAAGGTGGACGCTTGGGTGGTATTTATATATAGAATTGGGTAAAAAAAACTTTTTTTTTACCGTTATTAAACGGTCAAATGGCAGAGCGGTAAAAAATATTAAATGAAAGCAACGGTTGCAACTCGGCAAAGTATAACCGAACTGTAATGTTTTACAATGAAACCGAGGGGGTGGTGGCAATGCTGCCGTTCAACAACGGTAACGAGTTGCCTTGCAGACAATTGCTCCGTCCCCCAGATAGTTCTAATACACAAAGACATGTCGACAACAATTAATGGTAGTAGCATACTATTTCAATCATATTCGTACCTTTTTTAGTAGTTTCAAATTCAACCTACATCAATTTTTACTCGCCAACAACCGATGTTACACCCGAAACCTGACAGGTAATTATTCGTCCCATACCCGATGTATTTTGGGCCGAGTATGAGACCAGGTTTAGTAACCGAGTATGGTGTTGGGATTAACGATGCCCCTGTCCATTTGTTATCATTAGCATTAAAGTGTTGAATGCACGTGTTTGTCTGGCTTCGGGTTCCCTCGCCCCCAAACGTGGACTCGCTTAATGACATCTTACATGCTTTAACGGATTGTCCGGGAAGCAAGAAATGGAAAAGGATTGTGTACACGGTTGTGTTGGCTTCGGTCTGGAGGATTTGGCATGCGCGTAATACCAAGGTATTCGAAGACAGGTTCCTTTCCGTTAAGTCGTCCATGGAAGCAATTAAAGAGGATACACTTTTGTGGATTACAAATCGATGCAAGGCGGCTGATATTTCATGGGAAACATGGGTCTCTTTAGTGTTTTAGATATATTGTAATTGGGTGTTTTTCCAGCTCCTTGCTCGGTATATTTATATATAGTTTTCACCGATTTAAAAAAAAAAAAAGTTAAAAGATGAAACTCACTATCAACAACATCCTCACCCACTCTAGTTTCTTGTAGTTTTCATTTAGCCCATACAAGTTTTACTTATTCCATTATACACCCACTAAAATCACATGATGATTCATTTATACCCAAGGGTTACAGTTACACAAACACACACACACACCTACTGACAAGATATTATTAATTAATTCCCAATTTTTTTTTTTTTTTTTTGAAAAGCAATTAATTCCCAATTGAAACAAACAACAAGAGACGAGAGACGGCACAAAACGTTCTTCCCCCACAGTTTAATGCTCATCGTGCCCTAGATCAATTCCTATTCACTTACAGGTAAATAATAATAATAATCATGTATACAATTCAATTCACTATTGAATCTCGTAGCAAATTTATCATCTGATTACTGCATTAGCTCTTAACTGAGGGTTTATACAGGTTTGGATCGTCCCTATGGGTTTTAGCTTATGATTTTGTGTCCAATTTTTAGATCGTTAGGTTGACGGGGTTTCCGATGGGTTTGATTATAGTTTTTATTATTGAATTGAACTTTCGTTAGGCGTAATTATAGTCTGATTTGTGTGTGTTTGATCTGTTATGTGGTTTAGGTTTATGGATCAATTTAGGTGATTTGATTGTTGTGTATGAAGAATTGAAGATTGAATCGTTTGGATTCATTTTAAAATTAAAATTTATTTATGTGATTTGATTTGATTTGATTTGTTTTAGCTTTGTTTAGTTAATTTAGCTGTATGATGTAAGATTTTTGTAATTGAAAAAATGAAATTTTGTGAGGAGTAATCAGTTTTTGGGTTTATGTGATTGTCTAAATTAAACTTTGGTTAGGCGTAACCAGTGTGATCTTTGATGTACATTCATGTAATTTTAGGTTTACGGTTCAATTTAGCCGATTTGATTGCTGTGTATGAAGATGGGTTATTTGGATCCATTTTAAGTTAATTTACGTGATTAGATTGTTGTGTATGTAGAATGAAAACGTTTGAATTGATTTTGTGATTTGATTTGTTATAGGCTTATAGCATTGTCTAGTTGATTCAGTTACATGATGTAGGATTTTTGTAATTGAGATTTTGCTGGCGCCTAGCGGTGGCATATTTAGCCTTTTTCTTCTTACTTTTTTTTTTTTTAAAGGAATACTTCTTTCATTCCCGGACAAAGAAAATTACATTAAGATAACGGGCAGGCGGGCAACAAGCTGCGCCGCTAACCCTTTCTGAATAGCAAATCCTAATCTACTAAAAACGTAACCCTGCCCACCCGAAGCCGAGACACTACTATGAATAACCCGCTGTACCCTGGTCAGGAAACGGGTAGCCTCTGGTGCCAATGAGCCAAAGGTATCAAAAGCCAATGGTACAAAAACGTGTTGGTTCTCCTCGCAGGCTTTAGCATGTTTTTCTGCCTTCTTTGCCTCTGCTTTCCGCACCGCTTGCCCTGCTACGAAGCCACTATCCCTTAACCCAACTAGGGGAGATACACTATCCCTTACTTTTATGAGAAAATATGAGTGCGCGTAATCTTCTGATTTCTGAATACTTATCGACAATCGCAATTAATCGTTTGTGCATGGAAAAGGTGTGTCATAATTCATAAAAGATTAACCAAGGAATCTTAATGGATAACATTCTAAAGTGTGTGTAGAGTGTGTAGTAGTGGTAAAGGAAACATAATCCTTAGTAGTTTGTCATTTTTGAGTATTTATAAGTTGCGTCTTGAATTCCATGTGCTCCTATATACTATTATACCTCATTACATTGATATGGGATTATGGATAGTGATGATATAACTTATTGTGTTTAATTTTTTTTTTAACACAATTGTAATTAGCTATCGAATCAATAAAGCTGTAGAACTTTTACTCATTTTGTTAAATTTTGATCTCTGTATCGTTAGGTTTTAATGGCAAATGCTAGCAAATTTGACAATCAATGTGATAATTTGTTTTTAACAGGTAGTTGACAACCAAGTTACCTGCAAATGGCAGATTCAGAAGAGAATAGTGGTCTCTTTCCAATATTCATATTAACTATGATGGCCCTGCCACTTGTACCTTATACAATCATAAAGCTTTGTCGTGCTGCCTCAAAAAAGGCAAAGAGCATCAACTGCCAGTGTGATGTTTGCTCCCGCTCAGGAAAATATCGCAAATCAATATTTAGAAAGGCAATCATCTTTTCTTTTATATTTTTTGTTGTAGTTTCTTTATTGGGCAATACACAAAAGAAATATCATTTTCAAGAATTTCTAATCTTGATTCCATTTACAGATTTCAAACTTCTCAACATGGAGTAACTTGACATTGGTGTTGTTATGGATCGCTATGGGTGTCCTTGTGTACTATATAAAAAGTATAAATCGTGAAGTAAGTAACTAAGTCCTGTAACCATGCTAGCTCTATTTTTCTGCATGAATTCTTGCTTATATTTATTTCGAAAACATGTCTTTGGGTGTTTCGTGTGATGGAATCAGATTCAAGTATTTGAACCATTTAGCATTCTTGGATTACAACCTGGGGCTTCTGACTCTGAAATAAAGAAGGCATATAGGAGACTGTCTGTTCAATACCATCCTGATAAAAATCCAGATCCAGGTCCATGTTATTCTTAGGTTTTGATCTTCGAGTTAACATGGATTGCATAATGTTCCAATTGTTTATTTATTGATGTTTGTTCTGCTTTAATCCAGATGCCAACAAGTATTTTGTGGAGTCCATTGCTAAGGCATATCAAGCACTCACAGATCCAATTTCCCGTGAAAACTTTGAAAAGTATGGTCATCCAGATGGTCGGCAGGTATGTTTTCGAAACGGGTTGGGTGGGGTTGGAGCTCTCCACAACACTGTTAATCCAGTTATTAAAATTTAATAAATTATAATATGTTGATTGTAATTGCAAAAAGTTATAGTTAGTATAATAGAAGTAATAAACTGATTTTTTTATTCTATTGATTTTATGCATTTGAATACACTTTGAGATGACTTTTGGATTTCCTGGACCAGTATCTTTTTAAGTTAAATCTTGTAGCTTAACCCATTGGATTATTTAGAGACAGAATACAATACTAGTAAACCCGTTTAAGATTATAAGTTTGTGTTTTGATGTAGGGATTTCAAATGGGTATAGCTCTTCCTCAATTTTTGCTAAATATAGAGGGTGCATCGGGTGGAATACTATTACTATGGATTGTTGGTGTGTGTATTCTACTACCATTGGTGGTGGCTGTTGTATATCTATCCAAATCATCAAAATATACGGGAAATAATGTTATGCATCAAACACTATCCGCCTATTATTACTTCATGAAACCCTCTTTAGCCCCAAGGTATGCATCCTCTCGCTTACACAGTAACGCTCTTGATAATTATATTTCTGATTTGTAATTTACCCAATTTGTATATTTCTGTTTTTATTTTACAGCAAAGTTATGGACGTTCTCATTAAAGCTGCTGAATATATGGAGGTTCCAATCCGTAGGTCTGACGGAGAACCCCTTCAGAAATTATTTTTGTTAGTTAGAAGTGAGTTGAATTTGGATCTCAAGAATAATCCCAAGCAAGAGCAGGCGAAGTTTTGGAAACAACACCCGGCACTAGTAAAGGTAAAGCCATGATATATTCTTTAAAATATTTTTTCTTTTGAAGCCCGCATGCTTGGTCGAATTTTGATGTTTCTTTTTTTTTTTTTTTTGCTTTGTTTGCAGACAGAGTTGTTGATTCAGGCACATTTGACTCGTGAAACAACCACCTTAACCCCAGAGTTACAAAATGACTACAAACGTGTGGTGGAGCTTGCTCCTCGTCTTATTGACGAATTAATGAAGGTACTTCTGGATTTTATTTTATTTTTTTAATAAAAAACAGAGTATAGTCATAGCCTATGTTGTCAAAAGCGCATAAGGCGCACACCTAGGCGCTCGCGCGCAGCTCCTTTGACATCATAGGTTTTAGCCCATAGTCACGTAATTCGCTGGTAAGGCCACGATTCTCGTTCTGGATCGTTCGTGCCAATTCGCGGTATGATTGCGGTCCAGGTTGGCTCGGGATCGCGTTTCCGATCATAAAAGTGGCATTCCAGACTATCAATTCAGTTGTTGCTCCTTGCGTTGTCTTTACCGTCGAGATGCAGCCTTGAACTGCTTCTGTTATGGTCGGAATGCCTCGCCGGAGCAACCAGACCTCTGGTTGTACTTTAGTCGTCAATGGAAGATCAGAAAGATAAAAGATGAGAAAATGGCGGCTGGCGGCATTCTCATCGTTTCACTATTAGGGCTTTTAATCAACTTTGCCTTTTTGTCACTTTACACCCTCTAGTTTCCTTTATTACACTTTTAACACTAACTTTTAAGAAAGAGTTTTATACAAAGGTTTCCTTTTATCCATCATATTGTTTATATTTTATTTAATTACTTTATTATCATTCTATTTAATATGTTGTTTAGAGATCTATATATATTATATTATAATGGTTTATATATAAACTATTTATAAACTATGTTTTAGCCCATATATTTAGTTTTTTTTTCGTAATGTTATTGTATACAGATGGCAGTTATACCACGCACGTCTCAAGGGCATGGCTGGCTAAGGCCTGCAGTTGGTGTTGTCGAGCTTTCACAGTGCATAATCCAGGTCAAATAAAATTAGTCAGCTCATCATTTTTTAAATGTCATATTTGATGCTGAAAATTAAAAATTATGTTATGATAGTAAACTGCATCATCGCCTTGTTCTGGTGCCAGTTTATAATACTTGTTTGTTATTGGTGCATTTAATGCAGGCTGTTCCCCTTAGTGCAAGGAAAGCTACCGGAGGATCCACAGAAGGAAATGCACCTTTTTTTCAGCTTCCTCATTTTAACGAGGCTGTAATGAAAAAGATAGCCCGCAAGGTAAAAAATTCAGTACATAAAGGTTTATGCAGGCCAAAACTGGCTGGGTTGACCTGTAATACGTTTTGCAAAATAATTACTTTTTATGAATAGTTTTATGCAAGAAATGCGATTTCGCCAAATATACTATTTCATGAAATTGTGAATTGGTCGAAAGCGCCACCTCTAACCTGTGAATTGGTCAAAATAATTACTTTTTATGAATAGTTTTTTTGCAAGAAATGCGATTACGCCAAAGACGAACCTTTTCAATTAAATAATAAATCATTTCATCTATGTTATTGCAGAAGGTGAAAAGCCTCCAGGAGTTTCGTGACATGAAAATTGAGGACCGTGCTGAGTTGCTTTCTCAAATTGGTGGCTTGTCTGCTGCTGAAATTCAAGATGTAGAGTCAGTACTTGACATGATGCCTTCCATGACAGTTGACGTCACTTGTGGGACTGAAGGTGAAGAGGGTATACAAGAAGGTGATATTGTCACGGTGCAAGCTTGGGTGACCCTAAAACGGGCCAACGGGTTGACCCGTGCCCTTCCACATGCCCCATATTTCCCTTTCCACAAGGAAGAAAACTGGTGGTTTCTTCTGGCTGACCAAAACTCAAACAACGTTTGGCTATCGCAAAAAGTAAGCTTCATGGATGAAGCTTCAGCTGTAACAGCTGCTTCCAAAGCGATTGAGGAAACAATGGAAGGCTTGGGGAAAAATGCAAAGGAAACTAATAAATCAGTTAGAGAAGCCATTGAGAAAGTCAAAAGCGGGTCTCGGCTCGTGATGGGGAAGTTCCAAGCCCCAGCTGAAGGGAATTACAATTTGACCTGTTATTTACTGTGTGATTCTTGGCTAGGTTGTGACAGGAAGATAGCAGTCAAAGTCAAAGTTGTGAAACGAACTCGGGCTGGGACCCGTGGAGGGGTCGCGGACGAAGGACCTGTTTTGGAAGACGGTGCAGATGAGGAAGAGGAGATTGAAGAAGAGGAATATGATGAAGACTATGAGAGTGAATACAGTGAAGATGAAGAAGACGATAAACAGAAGAATAAAAAAGATAACCGTGCTAACGGTAAAGCACCTGCATCAAGTTCAGGCTCAGACTCAGGCTCGGAATCGGAAGAGGAATGAAAATACTTCAATTTTAGGCAGGATTATAAAAATTTTCAATCTTTGATAAATGCAGTTTTATTTACATGGTTGTTAAGTTTGTAAACTAGGGTCTCAAAACCCAACATAACAGTTTGGGTCTTTCCTTTAAAGCAAATCCGTAAAACCATTATGAACCGAACCGGTCAAGATAATTTTACTTTTAGTGAGGCGATCTTGATTCGCTTAGCTTAGCCTCGACTTGACTCGTCCTTTACACATGTAAAGGGTAACATTGCAAATTTATTCACTTTACAAGTATCACCAAAATAAACTTTAATGCAATATGTTTAACAACAATGTCAGATAATTTTTTTATTTTATGAATCTCTATTGTTATCTTCATATTATTTTATAAAATTTGAGAAACTTTATATAAGTGGGATTAACTATCTAAAATAAATAAATAAATAAATAAATATAAAGATTCCTTAAAAAATGCATTATTAGAGAGGCCAATAATCTAGTGGCTAGTGGCAGCACATCAAAGCTTCACAGAAACTTTCCAATTCATATTAAAAGCAAATCTTTATTATCCAATTCCCACTGTCACTTCTGTCCTTTGATATCATCTGAATTCACAATCATGGTTTTGATCAAAGTGTTTGAGTTTGACCACATGTAGTTGACTTCAAGTTTCAAGATACTGTTTCTGCTTACTATTGGGAAATTGTAAGTGAGATGAAGTATTATGTAAGGTTATTTATGATATATTATACTGATCTTGTAAATCTTTTGTGCAGGTAGAATATTTTTGGATCAAGATGTCAGCATATGGTCATCAGATGGAGCGCGAATATTCTGCGCCAAGTGTCTCGAGTGATGAAGGATCTGGTATGCTGAACTTTTTGTGTTTTATGGGTAGTCAAAAGTTTGTGTTTTGAGTCTGTTTTTGAATCTTGATGTTCATGTGATGGAGTAGATACAGGAAGCCAATATAGGATGGAGTCAGTGGTGTATATGTCGTCGTGTGCTGCAACTGTCTTCGTTGGTGCGCTAGCGATAGTTGCGATTATGTTGATGGCTTTATTAACCTCATTGACTGTAATGCTGCAATCATGTAAAAGTAGGGAAGCTGGAGTTATTGACTCTGATCATCATCATCATCATCACCATCAGCAGCAGCAGCGGCAGCAGCATCGTTATGATTATGAGTATTGCAAAATGGCTGCTTTAAACGCGGAGATTAGCAGCTTTGACGCGTATTCTTTGCCTGAATTTTGTAAGGACGCGGCTGTTAAGTACATAAAAGAAGGTCATTACATGAGAGAGTTAAACAATTCAGTGTCACTAGTCGAGAATTACTTCCATGGGATCACGCCAGACGATGATGGCCATGATGTGGTGTTAATGGACATAGATGACTTCCTTACTGCCGACACTTTGCATGCTACTAACCCGTTGCTGTACGGGTAATCCATCCTCCATGTTTCTGTTTATCTTCACAAAATACAAGCGAGCGACAAGTTAACATAATGAAGTTAACATAATTTTTGTAACTTTTATGGTGCAGATACAACCGATATGGTTGTGATGATTGCGTTGGAGAGGCAAAGCATATGAAACATGTTTTCTTGATTGAATTGTACACAAAACTCGAATCTGGTGGATGGTCATTGATTTTGTTATCAAGGAAGCCTGAAAAGCTACGTGATGCCACCGTTGAGGACCTTAAATCGGCTGGATGTAGTGGCTGGTTAAAGTTAATCATGAGGTAATATTGCTAATTACACAAAGTTGTTTATGGTAAATATTGGTAATAAATATAGCGGTTAATATGTTATTACCAAAGGTGCGAAAATGAGTTGGTCGGTTAAGAATATGCATTTATAAGTAAACGAGTCAAAATTATTACATATGCTCATTACCATTTGGTGCAGATCGGACGAGAGTATGAAAATGAACACTCGCGATTACTTTCTGAAACACAAAATGGCGATTGAAGCAGAGGGTTACCGCATCCGAGCAGTGATTAGCAGCCATATGGATATGTTAGTTGGAGCATTTACCAAAACACAAAACTTCAAGCTTCCCAACACACTTCCTGTTGCTCCAGCTCATACCATTATATAAGTTTCTGCAGCATTGTATATAAGTTTATTTTTGGTATATTTTTTTGGGCTACAAGATTAGGAATCAAGAAGAATTAATTATTATTTTTTTTTTTTCTATTTTTGTTTTGATTCTGAAATTAATTAAGTTATACTAAATGAAAAGGGTAAATATATATTAGAAAGATTTATACGTTTTCATCTCCCTTTCTCTTTGATTCTGTCTCTCATATTTTTCTAAAGCATAGCTATACGCAGTGGCGAAGCTTGACCCAAAACTTCGGGGGGGGGGGGGGGGGGGGGGGGGGGGGCGGAAATCACTAGTTTCGGGGGGTCGAAAACCAATTTCGGGGGGTCAAAACTGTATATACCACAAAATTTCTATACGAATACTATATAATCAAAACTTCTGAGCGAAAATTCAGGGGGTCAGCCGCCCCTTAAAAGCTACGCCACTTGCATATGTGCATATAAACAAAAAACCATAATACATTTTAATCTTAAACTAATATCTCGTTGGTTTACATAATATATCCAAAGACAAGACGATATACACACAAGTATGTGTATGTGCAACTAAAACAACTTGTAGACAAAAAATTGCAAATATAATATCCAAATACATATGATTTATATGCACATTTGATGCGTATAAGCACAACTAATTTATTTACATAATAAACCCTCACTGAAAAATATTATACCTCTAATATTCACATGCGCATATAAAATTTAAAGCTAGAGAACCACTATATGCGGAGCTACCTTTAAATGGTTCGTAATTTATTTTTGCATTGCAAAATAATTCAATTTCTTCGAAATGACTGTCAAATTACATTAAAACAGGCAGACGAGCAACAAGCTGCGCTGCCACACCTTTCTGAATCGCAAACACCAATCTACTAAACACAAAATCCTGCCCCCCTGAAGTCGAAACATTGCTATGAATAACCCGTTGGACCCTTGTCAGGCAACGGATAGTTTCCGGTGCCAAGGAGCCAAATGTATCAAAAGCCAAGGGGACGAAAACATGTTGGTTATCTTCGCAAGCTTTGGCGTATTTTTCCACTTTCTTTGATTATGCCCTTATCATTGCCTGCCCAACCATGAAACCATTATCTCGTAAACCAACTAGCGAGGATACACCTGTCAGGTCAACACAAGCGTGTTCCCCCCCCCCTGCCCAACCAAGTGTATCAAAAGCCAAGGGGACGAAAACATGTTGGTTATCTTCGCAAGCTTTGGCGTATTTTTCCACTTTCTTTGATTCCGCCCTTATCATTGCTTGCTCAGCCATGAAACCATTATCTCGTAAACCAACTAGCGAGGACACACCTGTGAGGTCAACACAAGCGTGTTTCCCCCTGCCCAACCAAAGACCAGTAAATCCGTTGGGCGTAGAGTAGACCTGCCTTCTGCGAGATCAGTAAGGAAATTCACTGGAGGAGCCTCCTTCTTGACCGAAATCTCGGCTTGCCTTAAAACAAATGTTATTTAAGTTACTTTAAAATATTTGTTTCAAGCAACAACGATTTATTAAGTTCACAAGAACAATTTAATCTACTTTTATAATTAAAATTAAACATAGTAATTCTAGAGAATAAAATCCACACACATTCATATGCACATATGCATGAAGTTTACAATTAGGTGCAAAGTGTGTAAGATTTTTTTTTAAAACACAATGCGAAAAAGACAATTACTAAAACGTGTAAAACACAATGCTTTTAATTAGATGCAAAGTGTATAAGGGTATAGGAAAAACGCTAAGGATAGAAGTTCATTTAAGCAAAACACCAACATAGAAAAAAAAAAAAACTAAGAGACACGGAAGCTACCTAAAACCAAAATCATATAGAGTTAAAAAACGCATACACAATTCCTAAAATGCCACTCAAATATAACCAAATTCCTAAAAAAAATGCAACTTATAGTTGTTGAAGAGTTATAAAGATAAATTATAAAAGTTTGAGTACGAAAGGGTTAAAAATACACAAATAGTAAAAAAAAAAAAACAAGAGCGTTCGGTGAGAAATCTCATCGAACCTTCCTTTTCCAAAAAAGTATTTATATTTTCAATTTTCATGTTAGCTAATATTAAATTTTAATTTGTTAAAAAAACATATTGTTTATTTCAATAGTCAATTTTTTTCTCAAACAAGATTTTGCTAAAACCCACAGATGAACAACAATATTAATAAATAATATTAATCTCCCGCCTCTGCATTGAGCCCTAGAAAAACCCCAATCAAGATTCATCCCCAATTCTTCCAATCATCCTTATTCGATGATAGATTGAAGTTAACAACCAAAGGGTACTCTTTGATCACCTCACACTCTCTAAATTTCATACCTTTACTCTATCTTTTTCCTTCTTTCACATAATCTTGAAATTAATAATAGTTCATGAAGTGTTCTTGAAATTGAGTCTTTAAGTTGATTGAATTGTAATTCAGGGATTGTTATTTTGGTGGATAATGTGTCTGATCGGCATATGGGTCAAGTCTTTAAGACCTGATTAATAATGTTTACTTGTTAGTTAGTTCTTGACTTGTTGTGATATGTAATTATTGAGTTTAGATGTTATATGACTTAAATTTAGTATCTTTTTTTAAAAAAGTTATATAATTTTTGTGGGATGTGTTGTGGGTAGTGTTCTTTTTGATCTTTCTTGAAAAGGGTATGTTTGTTTGTTTGTTTGTTTTTATGTAGTCGAAAGTTGCGATAGATGATGTTCTTAATGACATTTTTTCAAGAAATGTAGTTTGATGTATGTGGAGTTAGCAACATAAATATAAACTTGAAGGTGACAAGATTTCACGTTACGTGTTTCGATGGGTAGGTGATAGAGAAGGGAAACATCTTATGTTTAGATAGCTTATGAGGGATTCGGACTTTCTGTATGTGTGTTGGAAATATTAATTAAGAAGTACATAAAGTTTATTAGTGTGTCATTATTTATGTTATATGTAATGTAAGTCAAATTACTAGGCTAAACGGGTATGTATTGGATTGAGTCGATGTATTAATACGGGTCAGAAGGAAAGTTGATTACGACAATTAAGTAGTTGTTAATATGTAGGGTATAAATACCCGTGAACGCTTGTCATTTTAATGTAATGAAGTGTGTGTTGTAGTGTGTGAAACTTTTGTTCTTCATTCGGTCATTCCTCTTTACGGTTCTCTGCACAAGCATGTGGAGAAACCAAATCTTTGTTCCATCCTAATTTAATTCAACCAGAGCCATGCCATTCCTTCAAACAGGCCACCAGAATCCAGATTGACTTATTCCTTGTTTTGAACCGCACGTGTGCCATCTCTATTGTTACATTAATGATTAATCATTGAGAATGAGAAATCTTTCTAAAATTACGTCATCTTTCATACATGGCTGCACATTGATCCAAAGACATATACTTACTAATTTTGTTTCTATTGGCATAAAGACACCACTTGGTATTGGAACGTATATTATTGACGTTTATTAGTGAAACCCTAGATGCCTAAAGTGGGCTCGTGGGCTCACATTAATAAACCTTAATAATATACGTTCCAATACTAGGTTGGGATACCTCATCGTCCTTTTAGGAAAATAGATATCTACTTAAAAATGAAGTTCAATCCTATGTTTTGTCTTTTCACTTTGGACGTTTGGATCAATCCGCTTACCGCTGACTTATTGGTTTTAGAAATGGTTTGTATATCTACCCAAATATCATGTTGTTTCATACAATTTAAGAAGATCTAGGCAAAACCTTATATGTAAGATATACATGGATATGGATGGTCCGGCCTGAATCTAGACAATCACTTTGTTCTGATTCAGTATTGATCATGTAAATTTGAAGGAAATCTTTTGTTGGGCTATTCATGTTGGGTATGCCATGCCCATTCTAATTGGTGTTACATACAAATTTGTAGAACATAGAAGAGTATGCTGCTTTTACGTGTACGTATTTGATGAACCGAATTCTCACTAAATTTTGATTTCCCATGAAAAGTGGCTTGCATATATTTGTTAGTAGCCCATGAGAATATAGGATAATTCCTTAAGAGTTAATTGAGCTGCTTTTAGACGTACTCGAAAACCGTTGGTGTTTACAATGACCCTGCTTCATGGGATTCCATGGCTCACTGTCCACAGTTCTTAAATGTGATATGCAGCTGATTTTGTTACACTTCTAACCTAATAGTAAAAGAAGTTTAAAAGGTTTTAACAGCCATCAGGCATCATCTAAACTAGAAGTTTAGAGCAATATAGCTATGCTAGTTTATATCGGATGTATTTCTTAGACGTATCACCATGGGATATCTGTCACCGATCTGTATTCTGTCCTTAAACGGTTACAGTATTATATAGTGGGGGTCCACACTCCACACTTATTCAAGTATTTTAATAGCTATTAATAATGCTCCTCAAAAAAGATTATGATATCAGATTTAGATATCCTCTCCTTAAATCCCATGGAATTAGGTTTGCGTATTTAGTCTATATTTTATTCTTTCTGGATTTTGCATATTTGGGTGTTACCAAAAGCAACTCTTTATCCAAACTTCTATTCATGCATCTTGTTAGGCCACGCCCGATGCAGGATTGCACTCCGGGTTGAATTCTTAATTTCTTTTATAAAGTAATAATTCTGTAGTTTACATATAAGGAGATAGGATAGCCTGATTAATGTTGGATTTGATGATTGAATTTAGCGTCGTTGGAAATTAGCCACCTCCCAAAAGTAGTACATTTTGGAGAGACGTCCGCCCTCATTAAAGTTTATCGCTTTTCTATTTCTTTTGCATGTTCAAGATTTCTTACAAAATATCCGGTCTTTTATGTTTCAGGTTGTTACTGTACTAATATGGGCACACCAAGTAAATCTAAAGGCAGGGGCAGAAACCCCTTATTTTTGGTACATATCGTCCATGCATCAAGAAGCGAATTCATTTTTCGTACCAAAAGAGCATATTGACCATTGGGTCACTCTTTCTTTTTTTTTTTTTTTTTTTTTTTTTTTTTTTCACATGCAACTAACTGAAAAATTATCTATAATGAATGAAACAGAAATCGATGAAAATTGGAATGAAAAGGTGCAGGAAAGAAAGTGAAGCCGAACAAGCATCAAGGAAGAAAAAGAAGGTCGACCGTTTTGCCGTTCTTCATGATGACCTCCTTTTAGACATCTTTCAAAAGCTTCCGTCTGATATACTTCGCTACAAAACAAGATATGTTTGCAAACGGTGGTTCGATTTGATCAGCGATAGGATGTTATTAGACCATGCTTCTTTGATTCTCGAAAGTTCAACTGGAAGTCGCACAGCGCGTCTCATGGATATATGCGAAGATACGCAAGGGCTAACAATGAACGAACAATGTCTTGAAATACCATATAAAGGCCGTATAAAGTCTTGGTGTAATGATATCCTTTTAATAACCGACCTCAAAAAACAAGGATCTTTGTACGTATATGATATCGTCAGCAAACAAGGATCGTTTCTTCCTGCGTCTTCTACTTCTTGCGGAGGACATTATGGCTGCAAATGCGGCGTGGGTCTTTCGTATGACAAATTTAAGGGAGTGTACAAGGTTATTCATGTGTTTTTGGGCCCACAAATCCAATGCGAACTTCTTATATTGAAAGGCGATATTGCGTCTTGCGGTTCCTTAAAGTGGAAAAAGATCAGCGGGCCTCATTATACGGGTCAAAGGCAGTATTATTGGGATGACCCTGTTTCGGTTCAAGGCAGGTACTTTCATTGGGATGTTCATTGTTCAAAGTACTTAGTTTCTATTGATATGGCTAAAGAGAGATTTCGTCAGACGCGCTTACCCGAATCCGATGTTTTCCCTATGAACAAACGGTATTATTTGGTCGAAATGAGCGGTTTTCTCTCTCTGCTTCATAAAGTTTCTGTGGATAAAATCAACATATGGATGCTTAAAGATTATCAAAGGTCAAAGTGGGAGAATTTGCAGTCGATAAACATCTCAAGCTTCGCGTGGACAAGCGTTTATCAGGGTAGGATTCTTCCTCTTCCGGTTACTTGCGTGAAAGGCAAGAGGTATATTATCTTTAGGCAACCCGGATCTGAGACGGCTTTATATAGTTATGATCTGAAAACTAAAATCATGAGAGAGCTAGATGTTGATATTGAAGCTACTGTGCGTTGTGTGGTTCGAACAACAGCAGCAGCAAGTTGTTTTGAAGTCAGGTCATTACGCAGTAACGCAGCGTATACCAGAAAGGCTAAGCCTACATGAGTTGAGGAAAAAAGAGATTACTTTAGCTTATAGTATGGAGTATGGACATGTTGTGTTATCTGGTATTCGGCCGGGTCATGTAATCGCCATGTGTGTTTGTTTCGTGTTTTACATTTGTAGGATTGTCTAGTATCATGTTGTGAAGGGATGTAATGCTCCCTTGTTTGAACATATTGTGATGTTATTGGTGAAATAGGTTTGTGATATGAACTACATATGGGATTAAGGTTTGTTCATTATCGTAACCGGTCTAATCATATGATCGATTGATTGAGCGTGATTGGATCGCATGCCCGCCTAGTAGTCAACGGATACGATGGGTGCGCTGTGTCATGGAAAAGCATAGACCATTCCCGAAACTTTTAATTTTAATTTTTTTTTTCTTACCGGTTAACTCACACATTACCTCTAATTCTACTTCTAAATACATACATGTGACTTGAACCCTTGACCTCATATAGATGGACATATTTCCTTAACATTTCGACATAATGATACCGCTAGGATACAAGCATTGTTATTTGAAAAAGGATAGTTAAAAATAAAGAAAACAAAACTTTGCTTATAATGATTCTGTAGCTTTAAATTTTAGATGCGCATGTAATTGTAATATTCATGTAAAGAGATCACTTATGCATTATATTTAGAAAATTATTGTGTCTACAAGTTTTATTGTTGCAAATTTATTGGTATCAAAGGAATCAAAAATATGAGTCAAAATAAAGTCCACATGTGTTGGTCAAAACCTCAAAAGCCAACAGTGGAAATGGGTAACAGCAAAAGGTTGGGTGGGTGGGATAGTCCGTGATGTCTTTTGAACACCTCTGTTGCTGGGAGACATATAAGTACGAAATTTCCGGTCTAACATTTCCTAGGATGTTAGTATGCAGCCTTTGACATCAATACTCATCGTATTGACCAATACGAGAAGTATATAGGGTGTCGAAACAGACAAACCCTTTCTAGAATGAGTTATTTAAAGAAGTAGAATTAAAACAATAAAAAATCAAAACCTGATCATTAAACTGCAATAAAAAAAGCTAGACAACTAATTACCACCTATATATTCAGAATAGATAGATTGAAAAAGAAAAAAACAACTGTGAAATATATACCTAAGTTTATTATTATTATTATTATTATTATTATTATTATTATTATTTTAGATAAAAATCTAAAGTTAAATCATAAGAACTTGTGAGACACAATTAATTATTAAAAAAAGTACTTGTTTACATGTTGTGTGTTTTCGGGTGAGATTTGGGCTAGAGTGGGATCCTGGTGTCGTTTAAGTCCCACATACGCTTTTGAGGTGAAAGACCTTTTGAAGATGGCGGGTAATCAAACGAAGACGAAGAAGGAGAAATACATTCTTAGAGGCATTATCTACACAACAATGTGGTCGATATGGAATGAATGTAATGCTAGAATTTTCAAGGGCAACTCTCGGAAACCTATCGAAGTGGTGGAAACTATTCTTTTGGATTCGTCATAGGTCTAGATTGAAAGGTATTGATTGGAATGTTTGATGTAAATATTCTATGTACGTGATGTAATGTCGTTTTTTACCCAGGGTCCTTGTTTTGAGAACCGTTTGTGGTTTTGTGTGTGAATAAAAAAAATTTATTAAAAAAAGAATCCGTAAAAAAAACAATGAAAAATTAAACCAGTTAAACTACTCAGTTAATCAATTTATAAATAACAATAATCCTTTAACTTAAGTATATAACAAAAGTTTAAAATTTAAATATATATTCGTTGTATAAAATAAGATGGAAACAAAATACATATTTCAAAAAAACGGATAAGGGATCGGTGCAATTAATTAAAGGCTAACCTAATTAAAACTTGATATTTGCTTTATTAAAACAATCAACCTTAAAATATGAAGATATCGATCGTGCAGTTCAAGTAACCTATACATATCTGCATATTATATAAAGGCAGCATATTATATTATATTTGCTTTTCTCATCATCATTCCATAACCATAATAATTTCTCTCCGTTAAGATCGATCGATCGATCGATTAGTTCCTGCAGCTTCAGAGATGAATCCTTATTATTACCAGCCTATGCAACCACCGCATGTATCTCCAGTTCTTTCTTCATGGAGCGTGTATGATGGTCATCGAAGTACTCCTGTTTATTATACCCCTATGATGATGTCATACCCTCAATCCATGCAGTATGTTGATGACGTGGCTATTCTCGATACCAATCAAGAAGTTACGCATTCGTATATCGGCCAGAATGATGATCAGTACTACTACGGTCATGAATTTGAGGCGTATTTAGAAAACCGTTTGATGATGATTGAGTTGGAGGATGAGCGTGAATTCCAACGAGTGACCGGTAGGAATGGTTCGGGTTTGTCGATGGAAGAAATTTCCAAGCGTCTGCGTGTGTACGCTGCAGAACGAGAGACGAGTGCAGACTATGAAGTGGAGACTTGTTCGATTTGTTTGGATGACTGTGAAAAGAAGGTGAAGACGGCGAGACTCGAATGTGGGCATCGGTTTCACGTGGATTGTATTACGCGTTGGTTGATGTCGAAGAATGTCTGCCCGATGTGTAGGTCCACTGCATTGACAGTTTAGATTTGTTTGTAATTTGTGGTTTGGGATACTGGTTAGTACGTTCTTGATATGTTTTCTAGTTTTTATGCCTAGCCTATGTGTTTTTTTTTGTTTACCTAATTAAACAACTTCCCAATCTGTTTTAGAAGATTTCTTTGATCTGAAAACACATCTGAAAACGCAAACATAAACACTAACCGGATACCAGCCAATATAAGTAAAATCCGGTTCAAGGCTTGTTGTCGGGTTGAAGCGTGTTTAAAATTGAGGCTTAATTTTTGTTATAAAAGATTTATCAATTTTGATTTGGTAGACTTATTTCTGTGGTTATAAAGTAGACTGAAATTGATCTACATTAATATTTGATTGGAAGTACATCGATCTGTACTTCAAACGGGAGGCATATAAATCGATCAGTAGTCATTTGGAACCAATAGCCTCATTTTTTACAAACCGGTTCATTGGGTAGTAATCACAGAGCGATACATGGACAGCGCGGTAATTATATTTTTTACAAACCGTTTTTAATGGTGCGGGACGCTTTATCAGTAATGGAAGTGGTTCACCTATTTCCCGGATGACTCTGGCCATTCTAACCGACACATAGATGCGCAATGCTGGCACACATAGATGTTGAAGTATAAATATAACTTATCTATGTTTTATATGTATTATGTTATGTTATACTTGTAAATGTGTTTGTATGTGTAAGTAAGAACAATTATATTAGGCGAACTTTAGATTAGTTATTGCATATGGGTCGATTTGGTTAACTACACAATGAAGGCTGCACATTATAAGTTGTTCGACCAGTACCACTACATGGCTGCAGAAAACAGTTGAGAAGAAATGTTTATGCAACAAGATCAAAGATGTTTTCTGCAGTGAAATGACCAAGATGCCCCTACGGTTACTTTTGGCGCCTAAACTCAAACAATAAACCGGTGGGAAACAGGAACAATGTGACGGTTCATGAGTATGCAAACATGCCTATTCGAAACATATATAAACAAAGGACAAGGCACATTATTTCGGTTATTAGTTCTTGTTTTGTGTCAATCATAGTCGTGATTATCTTGTTTCTTATCCGCTGCAAACTGATCTGGGCCAACAATAGATGAGCCACATGCCCATCGTTATGTCTCAGGTCTCTCTCACAACAAACTCGCCAAAAAGTACTAGGAACACCGCTCGATTTGTCAGCAAATGAGTTGACATTGATGATCCTGCATATGTCAATAAGAGTTCATAAATCATAATCTAGCGCGTAACATGCAAAAAGGCGTAAGAAGAAGCGAATTAAGGATGTAGATAGATATGCTCAGTGCATAGCCATCACTAAAAACAGCCACTAAACTAATCTTTTTCAAACTTGAAACAGCTGCAGAACGATGTTTCGATATCACACTAAACCGGGCTGAGATTATCAAGTTTCTAAGTTTTAGCATCATGGTTTGTTAGAATATTGATGGTCCCATATCGAAGTTGGAAGAAAAGGGATGGGTTAGGTGGTTGCTATATAAAAGGGGTTAATGTTATTGATTAAGATCATGATCCTTCAGGCAAGTTTTAATGGGAAGTGATGAGTGGTTATTACTTGCACATAAACATGCGAGAAGGGGTGTCCGCCTAAAGCCTGTTACGACAATTGGGCACCTTCAATTTTAAACCATCTGATCCCTATCTAATTTTTCTTTATAAACCTTTTTTGTTTATTTTTTCTAGCTTTTTAATTTTTATTATTTTTGTTTTTATTTTGTTTTGCTTACTAATTTTCGTTTAACACTTGCTAAAAGTTCGGCTGGAACTTGGCTCAATAATATTATTAATTAAAATTGAACATGTTCAAAAGACAAAATTACATTCATAAAAAAATATATATAACATTTGTTTGGGCTCTTTTACCGCCGAGTCACTATGTTTGGGCTCCTAACACCAGTGTTCACTGTTTTGCATTTTAAAAAGGTAATACACTTTGGGTGGATTTCAACATGTTCAACCATTTGATCCGTTACCCTTTTAGCTGACCCTTTTTTATTCGACTCATTTAACCGCTTGAGAAGATTAAAAAAAAAAAAAGATATCTCAAATTGTCTCATTCATACATAAGTGCGTTCAAATCGACTCATTTGACATAGAGCGTGAGAAGAGCGAGATCCTTACCACCGTTCTTGTGAATAAATTTCTCCCATGAGTTTTTAGGAAACACTGCATGAGTAACATAAGCACTGACTTTTGTTCCACCATGAGCTGCCAAAACTTTTTGCAACAAAAAGATTATTATTATATCTATAATTCAAAAAAAATATCAATATATCATTAGCCAGGTTGAGTGATATCTCTAAAAAGCATGCATGTACCTTGTACATTAATTTAAACTTTCTTAAGGTTGTTTGCTCAAACTTCCAAATTTCTTAGATGCAATAAAGATATGTTGATCAACAGTCAGCAGATAAGCTACAGATTTGTTTAAAGCATGGCTTTAAAAAGCGCGAGGCATGCCGGAGAATAGGGTCCCCGGAGCTGATGGGTGAGGTGCAAGGTGAAGACTGAAGACACATGTACGCGAGGCGCAAGATATTTATTATATAACTATTTTTATATTTCTCATAGGTTTCTATCATCACGTATCCGAAATTTAGATAGAAATAGCCTCCATGTATAATATCTATATATAAAAATCTCTATGTACAATAAGGCAATATGTACAACCACATGATGCGCAAAATCTGCCCATGTACAAGAGGCGCCCCTCAAGCCTTATTTGCATGTGCCTTTTGTACACTCTTGTTTCAAGCAATCAGAAGCGCACAGCCTTGCACCAGGGTGCGCCTCGTGCCTTGGCACTCATCAGGTGCACTATTAAAACCATGGTTTAAAGAAGAAGGATCCACTTTGTTAACTCTCAATAATTTCAGGTATTTATATTCCTCTTTCATCAAAGAACCTGGAACACCATTTGTTATCAAGTACCAGTCTTACAAGTTGATGAGATTTGAAAGTCTTTTTCAATTAAATTTCCCTTTTGAGTTATCAACTTGTGGCCCGCTTACCTACGTATCACTTGTAATTGGCTGTCTTTGTTTAATGAAATCTTCACTTTACAACAAAAGTATTTGTTGTCAAGTCCAGTGTAAGAATATTTCAAAAACAGAATCCTTTGAAAAAATTGATAACTTTTATATAAAAGACATTTAACCTTTTTTTTTTTTTTGATCGGCGAACAACTGTGTGGCAACCACCCTTGCGGGGCGCCGTGCCCAAGAATCGACTACTCGACCTCCAGCAGCCCCCGCCTTCTCCCGATGCGCGGAAACCCGAGCCCCACCCGCCCGAAAGCACGACAGTGTTATAGAACTCGGTAAAACCTCGCCGCCCGTCAGAATCGAACCGGCGCCACTGTGGTATTCGATCTTCACCCGGATACCAAACCATAATGTTGGAAGTGGGAATTGAACCCATGATCACCTAAGTGAACATAAGGCCTCTCCACCACTCCACCACTATGGATGGATAGGCATTTAACCTTATTAATAATTTAATTAATATGGAATAATGATTTACATAAATAGCAAGGCGTAACTCGTAAGCAACATTTAGAGCTTTTCTACATTCATAGCAATGTGCATTCAACCATTTCATTCAATATCACAAAAATTGTACAAGTTGCTTTTGCAAATAGGAGTAGTATTGAAAGAATTGGGTGTGAAGCAAGGAACTTTTCATATGTCATCTTAACTTTAGACAATTTGAACATATTTGCGCATCTCTCGTCTCTATAACGCAGTATAGATAGATAAGTTGGTATCAAAAGTAAGGTTGAAAAACTAAAAGATAATAAAAAAGCGAATTACTTGTCACGATGCAATAATGTGCAATCAATCTATTAAGGGGCACCCCTATTATTATGTCCCACGTTCTATTTTTACACTTTTTACATCCATCACCCACCTTTTTAATCTTGTTCTTGATCGGACAAACCATATGTCGTAATCGAAGTTATTTTTATATATGTCCGGATTAATATCATGTTCATTCTTTTATATTGGTCATGTTGAGATAATAATAATAATAATAATAATAATAATAATAATAATAATAATAATAATAATAATTAACTAAAAGAATGAAATCACAAATCTTACTAGCCCATTATGTTTTTTTAAACATCTCTTAGTCTATACTAATTAAATTTATCTGATACTCCATTGTTAGAACAAACGTCCATCCCCTTATAGTAGGGCCCCCATACTGCCAGACAAATTACTAAAGGGCTTTGGCCTAGCACAATGTGGTAAAGTCAAAATCCTAGATGATAACTTAGATAGCTTTGAGAAGGATCGATGCCACCATGGAGCTTGGGTTATACCTACAACTCGGTCCGTGTTTTGTAAACCGTAAACGTTTTGAATAACTTACAATTTAGAAAAGATTGTGTTAGTAGGCGAGGTGATGCTAAGTATTTTCGTTTCTTTTTACCGTCAAATGCCAATCTCATTTAATGTTGGTACGAATTTGACACTAGAGCCAAAAATCGTGTATGGCATTTGGGTGTCCTATGAACATTGAGTTGTCGGTCCCTTAGATTATAAGGACATTTTCAATAGTATCTAATTAAAAAAAGTAAGTAGATTATGTGTACTCATCTTAGCGAAGCATAAATTTATAATAATAAACTAAAACTAGGTACGTAAGTATTTATAATAACAAACTTTATAGAAACACATGAATAGTGGAATGTAACTAGTTTTTACGTAAGTAAAATAAATTACATATATGTAAAATGAACGGTGATATTTTCTCTATCACATATGTAAATTATCTGCCAGTTTTTTTGTTTTTTTTTTTTTTTACAGTGGCGAAGCTTGGTTCGCCAGTCGGTGGGGGTCGGACTCAATTTTTTTTTATCGGTAGTGGCAAATCGGCGGGGGCCGGACTCAACCCGGACTAAATTTACCTACGAAAATCGCAAATTTCCACTATTGTGCCAAAAAACAGGCCCTGGCCCTCACAATGCTTCGCCCTTGCGGCTCTAGGTTAGGAGTTGGCTACAAAGTCCAAAACTCCTAAGAAGTGTACAAAGTTATGTGGACTTTTGGATTAAAATAATTTATAGACTCTTAGGGTTCTAATATGATAGTTTAGTAATCTTCACTTAGCTATATGTGGGTTTTTTTTTGTTTTTTTGAATGATAAGACCTTATTCATTGAGTATATGACTGTATAGTGTTTTATACGATAGTGTGTTGTTTTTGTTGATTATCAGGTGATGATTTATATTTATAGTTGTATGATGTTGTGTTTGAAGTTTTCATGAACTGTTAGGGTTCGAATAGGATGTTTTAGTAACTTTCACTCTATTATTTGTGGATTTTTGGTGCTTTACAATGATGTTTTACCATAGGCTTAGACTAGTGGGAGTGGGGGCGGGAGAAGGGCGGGAGAGGGGGGGAACACCGCCGCCATAGGGGCGGGAAGAGGAGCGTGGGGCTGGGGGCGGGGAGAAGGGCACCGGCGTGGGGGGGGAGAGGCAGGACAGGTGGCACGCGTTGATTGGTGGGGGAATATATTACCGTTTGAAAAAAAAAAAAAAAAAAAAAAGAAAAAAAAAGTAGCCGTTTGAAAAAATAACGGTAATATTAATAAAAAAAATTTATTTTATATATATATATATATAACAATAACTTTCTACACACAAACACACTCATTTTTTTCATATAATCCTCCCAATACTATCATATATTTTCAAAAAAAATTGCAAGATGTCGAGCGATTCTTCGAGTTCAGACGATATGTTTGATCAACTCGCTTTGGATGACTTTGGCGAAAGTGGCGCAGAAATGTTAATGGCAACCGTTCAGAACGTCGTTAAAGCTATAGCGGACGACGAAGGGACCTCTGAACCACCCAAGCGTAGAAAGTATATAGTTCGCGAACGCGAAACCGGAAATGAGTCATTGGTACGTGATTACTTCTCACCCGAATCAACATACGATGAACGAACTTTTAGGCGGCGTTTTCGTATGAGTCGTAATTTATTTTTAAGAATAACAAATGATTTAGAAAATAATTATGAATATTTCAAACAAAGGCCCGATGCACGTGGTCAGATGGGATTTACCGCGATGCAAAAGGTCACAGCCGCGCTTAGAGCATTGGCGTACGGAAGCAGTTCCGACGTAATGGATGAGTATCTAAGGATGGCCGAGCGAACGGCTAGAGAAAGTACTCAGTTTTTTTGTGCGGGCGTCATTGATTTATATTTAAAAAGATATTTAAGAAAACCAACATTTAGTGACGTCCAACAACTTTTAGACTTTCACGAAGAAAAACATGGTTTTCCCGGTATGCTCGGGAGTATAGATTGTATGAAATGGGAGTGGCAACTTTGTCCAACTGAGTGGCAAGGCCAACACTCTAGCGGTTTTCATAAATCGCCGTGTATGATGCTTGAAGCGGTTGTGTCACAAGATCTTTGGATTTGGCATGCGTTTTTTGGTGTGCCCGGTTCGTTGAACGATAGGACTGTTCTTAATCAATCACCAGTGTTCGACGATCTTATAAACGATGTTGCACCAAAAGGAACTTTTTTCTTAAACGAGACAGAATACAAGTACGGGTATCTTCTAGCAGATGGAATTTACCCTGATTGGTCTGTGTTCGTAAAATCGTTTACACGGAGGACTACGTTAGACCCTAAGAGAAAAAAGTTTAACAAAGCACAAATGGCTGCACGGAAAGATGTTGAGCGTGCTTTTGGTGTGTTGAAAAAAAGATGGCACATTTTGGCCCAACCTTGCCGACTGTGGGAAAAAACGCATGTACGAAATGTGATGTACGCATGCCTAATTTTACATAACATGATTTTGGAGGATGAAGGACGTGCAATATGCGAGTACTTTGGTGAGGAAACGCAGCAAAGTCAAGAAAACATTACGGATGAAGAAAGAAACGTCAACAACTCTGAAATTAAGAATAGCCAAACACATCACAACCTTCGAGCGGATCTGGTTGATCATATTTGGAGTATACCAAGAGATTACCCATCTGATGAAGACGTTAGCGATAACTAAGTTGTTTTTTTTAAGTTTTTTTTTTTTTTTAAATTTCATGTAATTTTGGTTTTTAGTGTTTTTTTTATTTAACTTTGTAGTTTATTATGAATTAATATTATGGTTTTTTAAAATTTTGTTTTATATTTATTAAAAAAACAAAGTTAAAAAAAGAAAAAAAAAAGAAAAAAGAAATGCCACATGGCACTTCCCCCCACCTCTTCCCCCCCCTTCCACTCCCCACAATTATTTTCCCCACCAAAAGGGACCCACAAGTGCCACATGGCACTTCCCCCCACCTCTTCCCCCCACCACTCCTTATAGTCTTATGACTTTGTACACTTTTTAGGAGTTGTGGACTATCTAGCCGAACTCTCCCTACATCTCTAAGTTAGTCATATAATACAAGTTTTGAGAAGTTTTTTAATCGCTTGGGGCATAGGAGTTTTCGTTTCAACAATTGAAGATGGTTCTCAACCGTTCCATCACCTATAAATACACACACCCACTATATTAAGAAACCTTTAATACATGGTCAAGTTATTCTACACAGTGTAACAAAAATGAGAAGGGTGAGAATGATACAAAAAACACAATAGATGATGAAATATGACACAATGAACTACAAAATATAACACAGTGCCAAAAAATATAACATAACGTTGAAGAAAAAAGACACAATGAATTAAAAAATGACACAATGATGAAAATAAGAAAAAGACACAATTATACATAAAAGACACAATGATATAACGCATATTCTAAAAACTACAAGCTAAAACCCCAAAAAACGAAGGCCTAAAAACTAACATCGTATGGTTCGATAAAACGATTCCAATGCCGCTTGAATTAGTTCAATCGGAGTCCGCTTGATACCCTTCCTACGACTTCCTATTTTTCTTCACTGTGTATTTAATCCTAACCCCCTTTTAATACATTCCTAAAGTTAGAAAAGAAGAAAAATGGCATACTGGGTTGAAGTTGATTCCACATCAAAGTTGTGGCTGTAAAAAGGAGACCATAAATATCATTATCCATGAGACCCTACTAATTATAGTTTTTGGCTTTTGTGTAATTTATATACTATTTACAATATCCTTTCTAAAATTTCACCGACCCATAAGCCACTGGCATCGTATGCACCATCAACGACAGCTTCTCTACAAGTCGTACGAAATCCACAGTAAGATCTCTACCAAATAGTTGTAGGCATATTCTTTTTAACAAAACAAACGGTCAAATTAAAGTAAACCGGTGAAGGTTTCCCAAGGCTCCGACATTCACATCTTCTCTACCCCAAGGCACCACCACCCTCGTGCCCTGAGCCCCCAACCACGCAGGGGTCTGGCGGTGTTCATGCCTATGGCACCAGTCACCACCACGCCCCAAATCATACTCGGTAACACATAGCCTTAGGTGGTGTGTTTAAATTGTTGACGGGAATTACTAAAGACATCATATTCTAAAACTACTGGATTAGACTACTGATAGGAATTAATTTGAGTTTGAAAAAGAACTAAAAAACATTTAAGTTTATGTCTTATTGTTCACACATTGGCAAAGGCATTAGAGTTAAGGTGTTACTCGTTTTGAGGTCAAGGATTCGAGTATCGCCAAAGACGGATTTAGTGTACTTTTAGCCGTTAAGAAAAAAAAAACCTTTCCTCTTTCTATTATTTTTATGTATTTGATTTATTTTATACCAAAGTTTTTATTCTAATAGATTAAAAAAATCATTAATACACAATAAAAAGATTAAGCATAAAATGTATGTAGAAATAATGTTGACGCAACATCAACCTGGCCATGTTTGTTACTAACCTTTAAATTATAAAAACTCCATAAAAAAAACTCTACTTGCTTTTTCTTTAATCCAATATATAATACTAGCTTTTATCCCGGAAGTGTCCAGGGATTGAAAAATATAACAATTCTAATAATACTAATACTAATAGTAATAATTATTACTCTTGTAATTAAATAAATAAAAAAATAACCTTGCTATAAGGTGACACCATGTGTTGCAGTGTTGCGCGATTCTTTCTCCTAACTTCTCTTGATGAAGTATACCTATGCATCTTTAAAAAAGTAAAATTCTAATGAAAGCATGGTGATTGGGCTGAATTTCAACATCGTAGATAAGAACCTGGTTTAAAAGAAAAAACATTATTAATGAATAACCTGAACACTTTGTGTTTTTTTTTCCTGTATGAACGAAACCCCATAAAAAATAGTCGTTTTTTTCTCCGTTTTTTATATAGCACTATGGTACTCGTTGGAAAGATAATAAAACACTCGTTAATTTGGTGTAATTTTTTTCTTTAAAAAATCTCATATATAAAATATATTAACGTTTAAAAATTATGAGAGGAAACATAAGAGAGAAAAAATTAAATTTGTTTTTAAATTCTTTTTTCCTAAAATAACTCAATTTAAATTTAGTAGATTATGTTTTATATTATTATTTTTTTTATTTGTCACATGGCATGACACATGACACACTCAAGGAGGAGAATGCCTACTTGAATGTCATGTCATTAAAATGGCTTTCTTAGGCCTTCATTGAATGACAACTCATCAATATTCAATTCTTTTATTATAAGTTACTAGCTTATACCCCGGGAGCGTCCCGGGTTGAGAAATCTAAGTAAAGTGAATAAAATTAGAAGTATCTAAACTATAAAAATAGCATCTATGTATCAACTTACATTAGATACTTTTTTAAAAAAATATACCAAAAGATCCATTTCACCTTACAACATCAACACCTAAAACAGAATATTAAGATCTCAAGCACTTCAAGGGGACAAAGATTGTTTAGCACCAATACATTCAGTCAAAGGTCTTTAACTGCATACAATAAGATTTGACCTATTTCAGAATATGGTAGAAAAAGAAAACATAGCAATTACCTATTGGAGAGCGTCCCGGGTTAAAATATCTAATATGACATAATAAAATATCTAATATGACAACATAATTAATGACTTGCCAATATATGATTAATGAATATTATTATTATTATTATTATTATTATTATTTTAAACAAATCTCTGTCATAAGTTATCATATTCTAATATAAAAAAAGGGTAATTGGGTCGGGTATCACCTAATCCCAGGCCCGACCCAAACCAACATTTTTTTAAACTAATATATCCCGGGAGCGTCCCGGGTTGAGAAATCTAATTTGAAATATCAATATTACACCTGAAATAGACTGATGCGTCTTACAGTTACATGCAGGAAAGCTTCGGGTAGCACTTAACCTAAAACAATTAACAATGTATCTTCAATGTTAGTGCATAACCTTAAACACTGTATAACTCTAATATTAAAACCTAAACTAAAACAATGTACAACTCCAATGCTAACACATTTTGTAAATAAAAATCATATTTACTGGTTTGAACATAACTAATGACTTGCCTATACATGATTAATAAATAACCTGAACACTTTGTGTTTTTTTCCTCTATGAACAAAACCAAACAAAAAAATAGTCGTTTTTTTCTCCGTTTTTTATATAGCACTATGGTACCCGTTGGAAAGATAATAAAACACTCGTTAATTTGGTGTAATTTTTTTTTTTAAAAAATCTCGTATATAAAAGATATTAACGTTTAAAAGTTATGGGAGAAAACATTAGAGATAAAAATCTAATTTTGTTTCTAAATTTTAAATTATTATTTTCCTAAAATAAAGCCCTTGCCACATGGGATGACACATAATGACTTTGGTTTATTATATGTATAGATAGATTATAGATTATTTTTCGTCTTTAAGTAAATATAATACTTAATAAAATATGTAACTGTATCAAATAATCTACCAGACGCACTAAAGATCAAAGAGATTATTTCTATAATGTAAATAAAATAATATCTTACAATAATTTATCAAAATAAATAAGTAAAGAATAGTATTTTAAGAAGAGAAAATCATGAAGATACAAACTTTCGGATATGTCGGTATACATGTAAGACTAAATTATATATCTAGCAATGATATACACTAACTAGCATATCTACCTTATAGTCTAGAATAAACATATCGCCATATAACACCAAAACTAGACATTCAATATGTGAACTTATTTTGCGTATTCCTTAACTAGCTGATTACCCCGGGAGGGTCTCGGGGTTAAAAAATCTAATTTGACGTGATAACCTATTGCAAATGGCTCAAGTTAACTAACCACAAAATCTCTCAATCATTGCATGTCCATAGTATTCTAATCAGTAATAACTCATATTCCCTAACCTAAAACCTAATCAGTAATCATCTAAAGAATCACTTATGTAAGCTGTAACTATTCAAAAACTGATCACATCTCTCTAGTCTCTCATTAGAGTCAAACTTATCACATCTCTCTAATCTCTCACATTCTAATGACTCCTATAATTCGTAACCTAATCAACTAAACAATCACTTAAGTTGGAAGTTGTAACCATTAAAAAACTTATTACATCTATGTACCAAGTCTCACAATACTAATATTGATATCTAACCTAAAAGAATGTATAACTCTAATATTAACACCTATCATAAATGCTAAAAAATGCACAACTCTAATATCAATATTCAATACATAACCTAAAACAATGTATAACTCTAATATTAATACATGTCATAAAGGCTAAAAAAATACATAACTCTAATATTACATAACCTAAATAAAGAACAAAATTATACATAGGAATAAACATCGGACAAAATTGCTTATAATGACAACTTGCAGAAAAAGGAGCGACGGAGAGTGGTGGTGGTGGTGTGAGGATGATATAGTTGCATAAAAAGTATTAATGATGAATAATATATATATATATATAAGAAAACTATTTTTTACAACTGCTATACACTATAAACTTCTTAAAACATATTTAAACTAATTGCTTAATTTGATTAAAAATAAACGGTTAACAAATGAATCAATAAACATTGTTTATTATTGTTATTATTGTCACTAAAAACAAAAAGGTGCAAAAAAAGCATTAAAGAAACTAAACAAAAACAAATTGGAGAATACCTGCAATGTCCTCAAGGTGTATGCAGAAACTTTTATGAATTTATGAATTTTAGATAATGGTTCTATTTATAATGTTAGGAGAACAACATATGAATCAATATTTATCTAAATTTTAGTATATATATCTCAATTTAAATTGGAAGATATACTTTTTTTTAAAGTTTAAAAATAAATATTTTCAAAAAGGATGTTAAGAGACGTGTCTTTTTTGTTACGTAAATTATCTATTAAATAATTTCTAAAAATTCAAAACGAATCTTTACATTGCAAATCTTAACTGATTATTTGCTTTTTAATATTTAAAAGAAAACGCAATTGGCTAAAAGAAATATATCTTGCACCTCATTATGCCACATGGCAGAATCAAGAGAGGGTTGAAACCATCATTGAATGTCATGTCAGCAAGGGTTGAAAAATATAACCATTCTAATAATACTAATAGTAATAATTATTACTCTTGTAATTAAATAAATAAATAAATAAATAACCTTGCTATAAGGTGACACCTTGTGTTGCAGTGTTGCGCGATTCTTTCTCCTAGCTTCTTTTGATGAAGTATACCTATCAATTTTTAGAAGGGTAAAATTCCAATGATAGCATGGTGATTGGGCTGAATTTCAACATCGTAGATAAGAACCTGGTTTAAAAGAAAAAACATGATTAATGAATAACTTTAACACTTTGTGTTTTTTTTTCATGTATGAACGAAACCCCACAAAAAATAGTCGTTTTTTTCTCCGTTTTTTATATAGCATTATGGTACTCGTTGTAAAGATAATAAAACGCTCGTTAATTTGGTGTAATTTTTTTATTTAAAAACTCTCGTATATAAAATATATTAACGTTTAAAAATTATGGGAAAAAACATAAGGGAGAAAAATTTAAATTTGTTTTTAAATTCTTTTTTCCTAAAATAACTCAATTTAATTTTAGTAATTGAGAATAAATTTAGGGTTTTATGTTTATCTTTTTTTTAATTAAAAAAAGAAATAATTCAAAAACACTAAAATCTTTCAATTATGATGCCACGTGGCAGTTTCATGAAGAGGTTGAAGGCACCATTGAACGTCACGTCAGCAATGTTCAATTCTTTTATATATATTAATAGATATTAGATTTGAGTTAAATTACAATGATGCCATCCTCTAATGAAGTTAAATATTGCCCGTCTAGAATGCATTATATAGTATTAGCAGGAACCCGCACGTTGCGACGAGGCTGCACTGTGTTTGGTTGTTGCTTTTGGTCAATCAGGTTGTTGGTGTTGTACATTATACAAACATACTGATAATTTGCTTCTTCATTCCAGGTGAAGCTATCTTTATTCAGTAAATTGGTCAGTGGCATTCCTATCAGCGTGAAATGACATTTATTCAATCAGTCCTCTCCTCCGCTCTCTCTGTGTAATATATGATCGGAAGGCATACAATATTAGTAGAAAATAGGTGTAGATGTTATAGTAGAATAACACGTTAAGTTTGTAATAAATATCATGCTATGTAAAACTAACCCACGGTTTGAAACAGTAGATGACACCATAGAGTTTTCTAAGTACAAAAAACATATGAAATCTAGATAATGTTATAGGTTATTTTAAATAGACAATGAATTATACATAATTAAACATATAGTAATATTATATTCAGAAATTGAAAATAAAGAGACAGTTAATACACAACGAAAAAGATAACGAAAATAAGAAAAAAAAACAATAAAACAATTAATTAAAAGAAAACTACTCTACTATCTACTAAAATGGATCAAACCCACCAAGTATACCTCGCAAAACGGATGGGCCACTCGGGTTGGGTCACGCTTCAA
The DNA here is from genome assembly GCA_028751855.1 of Ambrosia trifida. Lineage (NCBI taxonomy): Eukaryota > Viridiplantae > Streptophyta > Magnoliopsida > Asterales > Asteraceae > Ambrosia > Ambrosia trifida. The sequence goes on along the minus strand of CM054123.1, from coordinate 90,466,063 downwards.
AAATGGGTCGAGTCAGAATGGGTCACTTTAGAAAAAGGGTCATATTAGTCTGGGTCATAATGGCTGGGGGTCAGAACGGGTTGGGTCCAACCCATGTACTAATGAACAAATCACTCACATATATTGTAGACCACCCACAAAAAGGGCTCAGTAAGGTGTTGTGCAAATATACTCTTCACGAAGAACAGAACCTAAATAAAAAACAACACAAATTTAGAACAAAAAGGACACTAATTTACAAGTAACGTACCCAACTTGAGATACAAAAAATGTTGAAGCTAAAGAATTCAGAGGGGTCACACTATAAGTAACATGGCTTATGCATTAAAGATTAAAATGATCAAAATGACTTTACTCTCAAATGTTAATGTGTGTACAAAATTTTAAATATGGTATAGCATTTAATTAGTTGAACTAACCTGAATATCGTAAGTATCGGGGAATTTGATGATGAATGAGTGGACATTGGCGACACTGGCTGCTTGCTCGACCTCAACCATGAATTAAGTACCATTACTGGTAAACCATTGTCATGATAGTTTTTCCTTCCCTAATCTACTCATTTAAATGTTTTATAAGTAAATGTGTTATAATTTCACCGGTCATAGTATATGTTTCGTAAACACCTACACAATATAAGCTTTGGGCCCTTGTTAATTGGTTATAATGTGTTGTTACAACATTACTGTGATCCAGGTGTTCAAATGTAGTACTCCCAAAATCAATTAGCTTATAAGCACTTGTTTAGAAGTAAGAACCATCTTTTTCGAATATTGATAGATACTTGATTATAGAATAGTAGATAAATAACAACCATCAGAAGGTTTGTTCACTTTACTACAAAACAACTTTTAACATTATAAATACTAATATTTCTTCAAAGCACAAACACCTTTACTATTTACCATAAGTGGAACTATTGATGAAGGAGTAATAAATTGCTTTCAATTGCATTCAAGGTGATGAATGGCAATTTGTTAATGAAAGCTAAAGTAGAGGGGATTATTGTTTTGTACAATTGCTATCAAAGGTGGTACATAAGGGTATAAATGGAAGAAAGGGGATAAAAATTTGAGGATTACACTTGAGTTTCTTGGGATGTCATCTTAAAATGGTAGTGAAATTACATTAATGCCCATCTAGGATGCATTATATAATAGGGGTGGAGTTCCTGTACAAAGTGCATTTTTCGTACAAAGTGTGAGAATTCTATATAGGTATTGTGTTTTAAATTTTAGGCATGATGTTTTATGTTCCTTTGGCATAGTATTATATAGAAAAACACAAAAATTAACAATTTAAAACACTAATTAATGTATTCTCGACATGCAATCTAAAACACCATACGAAGAAAGTAATCAATGTGTTTTAAATTTAATGTCTAGAATACATTTGATTGTGTTTTAAATTGTAACGTTTTGGTGTTTTTCTATATAAATCAATGCAAAAGGAAGAAAAAACATTATAGCCAAACTTTAAAACACAATACCTATATAGACTTCTCACACTTTGTACGAAAAATGTACTTTGTACAGTAACCTACACCTATATAATAGTATATATATATATATAGATATAGATAGTATAGATGTTTTAAATAAATAAACAAAATTACCAAGTTGCCTTCATGTGCAAGGCACATGACAAACTTAACCAAAAAAACCTAACCAGGTTAGGCTTAAAGGACGAGACCTGCAAGATTTTATAACATAAAGGACGATTTTCATCAATTTTAAAGTTAAAGGACAACCACTGAAAAACGATGTAAACATAAACGACGATTTGTAATTTTTCCTAAAAAATAATTGTCTTTTTTAACACAAAAGGACTGGATATTTTTGTTTTAAAAGATTGTTTTTTTTTTCTGTCCAACACTTGTAGCCCAGTTGGTTGAGGGTCTAAAGTTTTCTATGGGAGGCTTGAGTTCAATTCCCACTAGCTACATTTGGAGGACATTGATGGGGGGAAATGAGGAATGACCCGGCTATTGGCTTGGATTCGATTCCTGATCCCGACCGGTTTTACCGATTATTTCACTGTCGTGCCTTCGGGCGGGTGAGTGGTCGGGTTTTCTCGGGAATTGGTGGCCCGGGTACTCTCGAGTACATGATTCGCCAAAAGGGTGCCCGAGAGTGCTCGGAAATTGATTCGTTGGCCGTTAAAAAAAATGTATATATTGTTTTTTTCATTTAGTTCTGCACAGGTTTTTTGATTAAAAAAAGGATCTTTCTTTGAAATGTCAAAATAAAAATTGGAAAAATTGAGTGTTTGGTCATAGTACGTTACATAAGGACGAACAGAAGCCGATGCGTTTCCAGACAAAAGAATAAAGGGAGTTACCAATTGACACTAAATTATTGATTAGATGGCATTTTATATCCATAGATTTATCTAAAAGTATATAAAATCCAAGAATAATTTGTATATCACGCATTATATTACTGAGTGTATCCAGGTGTCATTACATTTTTGCATGTGTTCATAGAAAACACCAACAATAATACAAAAACAAAGGTGTTTTTGTACACATAGTCGTGTACTTTATACATCAAGCTTGCATATGCATAGAATTATAGTTTGGAAATTATGTTTAAGGTGTGAATTTATGAGATGACATGAATATAATATGAAATTAATGACTTTGGAGTTGTCTAAGCGGACCGGATCAAGTGCGGAATAGCGTTTATCTAAACATATTGATTTGCATGGGTGCGACATGACTTGACCCATTTAACTCTATTCCTTCGTAAAACATGTGAAACGAGTCATATTAGTGTCGACAGTAAACATGTGCCATGTTTGTTCATGTCAGGGGCGGACCTAGTGTATAACTAGGTGTCGCGTCCGTTGCTACTTAACTTCGCACGCGTAGTGGAAAATTAGTGAAAATTTTGTTTTTTTTTTTACGAAATTTGGAAAACGTTACTACTAAAATGAAAAAAATGAAAAACGTTACTACTGAAATTCGTTTCTAGATCCGCCACTGGATCATGTACATGCATCTACTAGTTTATGCAAGTTTGTGTCATGTTCAACCTATCAACCCACTGACATAATCCATGCTAAGAGTACCTCGGGGCGTAGTTCGAGTAGTGAAATCAGTTTCATCGAATTTTCAGTAACACTGACACCAACCCTTCGTCTTCAACATTTGGTTTGTGAAATTGGTTTCTAGTTTCTACTACCCAATGGTAGAAGCAAAACTTCTAGGAACACCTTAAGGGGGGGGGGGGGGGGGGTCATGGGTTCAAGTCTCACAAGGAGAAGAAATTTGCCGTTCAAAAAAAAAAAGTTTCTACTACCCAACGATTCAGCTTCAACATTCGATTCAAAATGGGTTAAGGTGAATTAGGTACTTCTCCAACACCACCCCCAAGTGATTTAGATATTTTTATTTTATGAAAATAAATAGAAGTAAGGTGTAACCATTTAACTTATTCTTTCATATGAGGTACTTTGGGTAATTGGGTTGAGGTCGCTTAAGTTAAGGGTTAATGAAGATTATGGTTGCAAACGAACTGAACTTTCAGCAAACAGCTCATGAACTGTTTTGCGAGAAGTTCGTTTGTGCTCATTCATTTAATAAATGAACGAACACGAACCAAAAAAATTGGTTCGTTTAGTTAAAAGAACGTTAACATGTGCCGTGTTCGTTCGTTAATGTGCGTAAACGTTCGGTAACGTATTCGTTTATGTTCGTGTGTACGTGTTCGATAGTTTAACAGGGTTTTTAATTTTTATAATATTTTACTTTCTTTTATTTTTAATTATTTTACCCAAATAAATAAATAATAAATAATATATGTGAGGTATATTACTATATGAGATCAACTAAGTTATATTTTGGGTGGATCTAGCTAATGTCTTAATGTATGTGAATTCGATCTTATTCTAAAGTTAATATATGTATATTTATGTTTGTTTCCGTTCATGAACACATCTTTGTGTTCGTTTGTGTTCATTAATGTTCGCATACGTTCATGAAAAAAATTAACAAACGAACACGAACACAAGTGTTTTCATCACAACCAAACACGGACAAAAAATCTCATTCGACGAGTGTTCATTAACACATAATTTCCTTAATAAATGAACACGAACAAGAACTTGCTCGTGTTCGTTTATAACCCTAATTAAGATCAACCAAAATGTTTAAAAGTAAAGTAAGATCACCAAACTTGCATAGCTTGAGATTCTTAATGGACTTGTTTTGTATATCAATCAAGAATCTTTCTATATCCCATTATTATCATCCTCTTCGCTCCATCCACTAAGCTGTAAAAAGCACATCTCTTCCACTACATGGGTTCATATATATATAAAATATATCACACATTTCTCCAATACCAATAAACCCAATTCTTTGCTCTGCGTATAACATTCCCCACCATTTTGACCTCTGTGTTCTTCTTCTTCTTCTCTGCAACTAAATCATAACAGTCTTGACTTTAATCAACAAAGTCAACTCAAATTTCAACACATCAAGACTGTTAATTTATTAAGGTATGTCATCAATCGGATCTTATCTTTCTTTGTTCAAGATTGAATTTTTCAAGAAACCCAAATTATTTTTTATAAAAAAAATGTAATTTTGACTATGTGGGGTTTTAAAAAATAAGATCTTTTTAGGTCTTTTTTCAAGATTTATGAACATATGGTTATAAAAATTGGTGATTTCAACATACCCAACTCATATTTGAAACAAAAAAAAAAAAACAATCTTTATTATATGAGATTAAAAAAATTGGGTATAAAAAATCTGACAATTTATGTTCTTATTGTGCAAGATTGATTTTTTCAAGAACCCCCCCCCCCCCCCCCCCAAAAAAAAAAAAAAAAAAAAAAAAACAACAAAAACAATTTTGACTATATGGGGTTTCAAAAAAGCAGATCTTTTTAGCTTTTTATGTTCATGTTGTTCTTGAAATTGACAGTACCAACAAAAAAAATTAGCAAAATATGTCTTTTTTTTCAAGATTTATGAACATATGGTTAATAAAGATTGTTGATTTCAACATTCCCAACTCATATTTGAAACAAAAAACAATCTTTATTATATGGGATTTGAAAAAGATGAGATTTTTTTAGCAATTTGTGTTCATTTGTGACAGATCAGGTGTGTAAAGTTGGAAACTTTTAGGGTTTTTATTATCAGGTGATGTTTGAAGATTTAATATTTGATTGGTTGTATAATATAGGGAGGTGAAGGAAAAGATTAAGGTCAGATCCAAAGGGGAAAAGGGCAAATATGTCTTTTATTGGAACACAGCAAAAATGCAAGGCTTGTGGGAAGACTGTTTACCCTGTGGAGCTTTTGTCTGCTGATGGTATTGATTATCATAAATCTTGCTTCAAGTGTAGCCATTGCAAAGGCACACTTAAGGTATGATAATGGTTCTGTTTTGTGATATGTATGATTAGTTTTTGAATTGATGTATGTAGTGTTGGTAATCATTAACTTGCTTGGTGGATCTAACATGCTTGGTTAAGTTTTCTTCATAGTTGTCAATAGCGAATAGTGGACGATAGCGACAAGCTACCGACATGCGACAGCGATGAAATAGCGGGCACTATTTCATGTTTAGTGATACACTAGAACAGAACTTTAGAGATATTTTTTTGTATGTATATTTTACCATAAAAAACAAAAATCTCGCTATTTCCCGCTATTTGTCGTTATCAAGCATATAGCGACACATGAGCGCTATGCTAAACTATTCGCTATAGCGGGCACTATGGTCGCTCTTAACAACTATGGTTTTCTTCATTCTAATTTAGTTTTTTTGTAATATGTCTATCCATATTTGATATGCTGGGATCGTGAGATAGACAAAAGTATATAGTGTTTTTTATAGTTTTTAAGAATGAATGACTGGTCGTTATAGTTGACTTTTCATTGCAAGCAACCTTTGTTCTTGTGAAGATGTCGAAAGCCGCTATAGATCGAAAGAACTTGCAGTTATATAAGAAATGTGGGAGTCGAAATGTGAAAAAGACTCGTAGCCAAATGGTGTTGTAGTTTTGAAAGAATGATGGTTGTTAGCAATGAAAACTAAGGGCGGTAGTTTGAACTTTGAACTTTGAAGGGCCAACCGCACTAATATTCATTGATGCAATTGTAAAAAAGGGATAACATCACAAAATTCATAAGACATTTCATAATGTTCTATTAAAAAAGAAAAAAAAACTATTTCATAGTGATCTTTGCTCATAACTCCTTGACTGTTTATACATCTTAAGGAATTTTTTGTTACTGTTCAATAGTTTAAAACACTCGCTGTTTGTAATGAGAAAATTTATAGCACCTGTGACCCGTCACAAGCTACGTGGTTATTTTTATGTGTTTGAGATGTCAAATGTCCATATTAACCCTCACGTCAATGAGCAAAAGGGGTTTTAAAACTACATATTCTGAAGTCACCGGCTTGGTATAATCGCATAGTAATTGTAGTTAACTTGCAGCTGAGCAATTACTCGTCAATGGAAGGAGTGCTCTACTGCAAGCCTCACTTTGAGCAACTCTTCAAGGAGAGCGGCAACTTCAACAAGAACTTCACATCACGTATGCTATTTCTTCATTATCGTTTATTTTCTTGGCCTTATTTGATCATTTTAAGCCTGAATTTTTAAAATGCTGTCGTTGTTTACAGCTGCAAAGGCTGCTGATAAGTTATCTCCAATGCTGGTACATTTTCGACCTTTTTTTACACAAATATTATTGGATATTTTAGAAGCATCTTTTGAGTCTGTTTATGTGTATATAGACAAAGTCACCTAGCAAAGCTGCTGGCATGTTCTCGGGTACCCAAGAAAAATGCGCTACCTGCGGCAAAACAGCTTATCCTTTGGAGAAGGTACATACGACATACTGATCTTACAAACGTATACATATACATGGATTAACGGGTCAAAATCGTAACGGTAATACTTGGGCCTAATAGTATATGGGATTGTATACAGGTAACAGTGGAGAACCAAGCATACCACAAGTCATGTTTCAAGTGTTCCCACGGCGGGTGCTCTTTATCGCCATCAAACTATGCGGCTTTGGAGGGAATCTTGTACTGCAAGCATCATTTCTCGCAGTTATTCAAGGAGAAGGGCAGCTACAATCATCTCATCAAGTCTGCATCCATCAAACGAACAGCAGCAGCCACAGCAGCAGCAGCAGCAACGCCAGAGGCCGCTTCTATTCCAGAATGAGAATCATTGCATGAAACGGTTTTTGGTTTGTTTTGCGTTGCGTGTGTTTGTTTTTAATGTTTATTGTTCTCATGCTTGGGAACGGATTAAGCTTTGAGACTTGCCAACTTTCTTTTGTGTGATTGATTCACTGGGTGCCTGCCATATTAATCGAAACTGTATTTCTGCGTTTTTCTTGAAATCGAGTCACATTTTTCTTTCGTTGTCATTTGTGATTATGTCTTAGCTCTTTACTAATGGATTCAATGTCAAAACTGCACCTTTCGCATTAACGAGAACCTGAAACAATCAACCAGTTGTAACTCATTAAGCTTCAGTACAAAAACATAATCAGAAACTTGCGCAGAAAGCCAAGTTTGTGTCTTCAAAGTCGTAAGATAGGCGAAAACCGCAGTAAAAGAAGGTGTCGTAGCCCCAACCACTTGATTAAACGACACAGGCAGATACCTTAGAGATACATTACCACTCACAACAGATGCAGAAAAGATCCAACTCAAAGGAGAAATCTTAACCAACTGAACCCGAGACCGGATGACTTGCAATGGCACTATCTTAATATCTTTAACCATGGAATGGCAATGTAGCTTAGGAAAGCACATGAAGACATGTGACACATTGTAAGGAATATTTGAATCCATAATTGGTTAGCAAGTATTTGTTGAGCAATAAGACACCAATGTTGGATGAGTACCATGCAGATACATGACCAAAGATGAGCAATTTGTTTGGTGGAGAGGTCAGACATTATGATTGTTTATTCAAAAGGGTTAGTGGCGCAGCTTGTTGTCCGGTTGTCTTATGTTTTGATGTAATTCCCCTGTGATCTTTTAACTCAAATCACTATTGACTGTTGTTGATATTTGTGTATGATTAGGTCGTGTTTTAGTGGATGAATTAGGACGATATTGGTGATACAAGGGGGGATGCAAACAAAGAAAAAGCAATTATCTTTTGTTTCTATTTTGTAGTGAGTTTACAAATTTATAAAAGTGTATAAGTTCTTTTTTAGCCAATGTGATTTGACCGTTTTAACTAATTGAGTCCAAAACTTAAACTTGTCTTGATTTGAGTCACCATGGTTTATAATCTTAATCACCTGAGTAATACTAACTCGGTTAGATTTTATAAAACTATCAAAATACCCTCACCATTAAAAACAAATATATACATTTATACATACCCCCCCCCCCTCCCCACTCTACTTAACCACAAACTAGATCCTACCAACCCACCACCACTATAAAGCACCACCATCATACACCACCACAACCACCACCGCCACCACCATCACAATACACCATTGTTGCCACCACAATACACCACTGCCAGCACCACAGACTCCACAATACACTACCGTCACCGCCTTCTCACCAAATCCGTCTCACCATCTTCACTACATCACCATCGTCCCACCACTCACGTGTCCCAACAAGGCTTTGGCCCACAAACCGGACATTTAATTCCCAGATCTATCCGATTTTCCAACAGATCCAACAACCAATGAGGCGACAGTTGTGTATGGTACCAAATCAACTTTTACAGGCCAGTTTTCCGGTGAATAAGGTTAAATTTGATGATTGGGCATCATCATTTCGGTTTCCATCGCGTTACCCGTCAAAATTAGTTTTGTACATATGTGGGACAAATTTGTGGTGTGTGATTGTGTTGATGGTGGGGTGCGGTGGTGTAGTGGTGGGGTTGGTCCGGTGGCAGTGGTATGGTGGAAGTGGTGCATGGTGGTGGGTTGGGGGGAAGAAAGTGCAGGTCTATGTAAGGTTTGTGTTATATCTATATACACACGTATATGTATATAGAGGGTAGGGTTCGTGTAAAAAGTCCATTTATCTTAAAAAGTGTAAGAAGTCTATGTAAGCATGATATTTTAAATTTTAGGAAAAATGTTTTATATTCATGTATGTGTCACACAATGATTGCCTACCATTTTGTGGAAAGATCTAAACTAGACTCATTTCAAACTTGAGTTCCAAAATCCCTCCAATCACTTTCCAACTAATAAATGCTTTTGGGAGTTGGACTTTACTAAATGTGGTTTAGAGAAAAACATAGTTTGGTTATAAGAAAAAGACATTTGAATATGTTGTTATTAAACCTTATCTAAGTATCTAATCTAATCCCCGAATACATTCACTTTGTTGGATAGGCCTTGATTGATCCTTGCATGTTGTGGTTGGTTTTACATACTTGAACTTTGTGGATATGAATCTTCACGTGGTGTTATTTGATCATTGCACTAGACTATTCTTGTAGGTGTAAATGATGTGTAATGGCTCGAGAGTTACTCGGGATCGGATCGGTAAAAAGCTCGAATGAGCCGAGCCTTAACGAGCCCGAGCTTGAGCTTGAAAAATGACTCGTTTAGTTATCGAGCCTGAGCTCGAGCTTTTCATACAAAGACCGTTTAGGCTCGCGAGCCTACACGAGCCCAAACAAATTTTATATTATTATTATTATTTTATTTATAGTATACCTCCTATTTAACATTAGCGAGCCGAGCTTTGGCTCGTTTAAGCTTTCGAAGCGAGCTCGAGCTGAGCTTTTAGTTACTTTAAAATTGTTTTAAAATTATTTCGAACCGAGTTGAGTCGAGCTCGAGCTTTTGGGTTTTACTTTCTAACTGAGCTCAAGCTCAAAGTATTAGGCTTGAACCGAGCTCGAGCTTCATAATAGCATGACGAGCCGAGCTCGAGCCCAATCAAGCTCAGACTCAACTCGTTTACTTCCCTACTTCTAAGTAGTTTCTTGACGAGAAGGCCCACCCCCAAAATCATCATTACCATCTAAACCACATTTAGTGAAGTCCAACTCCCAAATAGCTAAACAATTTAATAAGGGATAATTTAAAAAAAATAATATAATAATTTCAAAACAATCCTAAACCAGTTGTTAACTTGGTAAGGAAGGACTTGGCTAAATCCAATTAATTCGGGTTGTGCCTTGCACGCCAAGCCTACTCGGAAATTCCAAACACAATACAAACCCAAGTCCTATAAATAGACCACCTGTTGCACAATACTACCCATTCCATTCGTCTGGTTAATCTTCACAGTAATCCCCTCATTCGCCGACCGTCTCTGTTTTCGTTCTTTGATCTTTTTCTTTGCAGGCTAACTTCCGGAGTATGGCAACTTCCCCTGCATCATCTGCCACACTTCCTCCCCCAGACAGCAGAACCTTACTCGACAAAACTGCAAGCTTTGTGGCCAAACACGGACCTGAGTCTGAGGAAAACATCCGTTTTAGCAATGCTGGAAATCCCATCTTCAGTTTTCTCAATGCTTCAGACCCCTTTCATGCCCATTACCAGCACCAGCTGTCTGAGTTCCGTGCTCAAAATCAAACCATGTCTGCTGCAGATCGCAATGATGCCGCTGATTGATCAACGCTCAGTTTTTTTCATGTTAGTTTTTTTAAGAAATGCATCCATATAGACTGTTATCCTACGCTGTTTTCGGTTTAGGTCTGACCTTTATTATCTTATTTTTATTATTATTATCGTTATTAAATGTAACTTGTGAATTACGCCCTCGCCTTCCCCTGGCTTGGTTGCAACGTAGCTTCAGGCTCGCAAACTTAATAATCTTAATACACGTACTAAGCATTATAACTAGGCTTCTAATTGAATGCCAATATTCAAGATACGCTACAAACACACAACGCCAAATTCTTGTCGTGTCTAATATGTGTTGTAATCGTATAAAGGTCCGCCTTGTGAAAGGCAAAACACGAAAACTAAACTCGAATATGATGGAATTGATGTCATCGAAATTCAGTGTAAAGATTCAAAAATATGCTGATGTTCATGTGAAAAGAAAGATGTTCCGTAACAAACGGTCAACACAACTACTAAAAAAACGATTGAATTACCAGCAGCAACAATCTTCATGTTCTTCAAAGAAACTGCACACAAAAAGGTTGACAGTCAGCAACATGGGATTCCATATAATCACTTCCAAAACAACGATAACTGGACCGCATAATTCATAGACTTGAAAACGCTCAAATCCAGACCCTACATATTCACATTATCCCAGATCATACCCAACAAAATCAAATTGGTTTTAGTAAGGTAGGCTATAAGCCTAAGAAGTACAACAGGGCGTTTGTATACGCATTTTCAAACCGATAATTGATTAAAATCAGGGATGACTAAAGTAGACTCTAAAAACAAATCAACCAAAACGATCAGTCAACATTCTCAGTTCTCCAACAACCACAATTTAAGTTTAGTTAAGCGCTAAAAAGTCAAAACCAAACCAAACCAAACCACCACACATCCCTAAACTAGAGTCATGATCGAGTTGCAATAATAAGAGTATCAAGATTGAAAATTCAAATATGTGGCAGATTACATTACAAACACCGACAGATAAATAAAATATGATACCTTAAATGTTGCTTGGGTACATGAACACTCTGACCCTAGACCCCTGCAAAAAACAAAACCGACGCTATATCACACCACAAAACACTGTTAAAAACTTTGACTTCAAAACTCATTATTACCATAGATTTAGGAGGAAGATTAGACTTGAACTTTGCTCGCACAACACCAGTGTTACCATGAGGCCTGGTAACTTTCCCCCAAATGCACCGATAATGTGATCCGTTCTTCTTCACTTTAGCTTTGTATACGTATGCCATACGTTTCCCTTGGTACCATGCAACCTCCTCCTTCGTGTTCACTCCTTCGATTTGAACCAGCGATGTGTTTGGGTACTGGTTTGACTTTGACCTAACACAAACCAAAAAACCAAACTTCAACAAACTTTCGGTTTAATATCAACTAGGGGTGTCGTTTTTACCCAAACCAGACCTAAATTAACCCGATCCCTACTAAGACAAAACCGACACATTTAAGATGAAGCCCGAAGCCTGAAAAGAGTATTCACTTTGGTAATTGGGTTAGAAAAAAAAAGGTTTACCCGGGTTATAACCAGATTAACCCGGGTTTTTTACATAAAAAAAATACCAAGCTTGTAAACAAACGAACACAAACAAACCGAACAGCGTAGCCGAACATTGACAAACAAACATAGCTAAGCTAACACCAATTAGAAGTAAACATAAATAACAATGTTGTGGGCCTAAACTACGCTTTATTGTAATGAGACTAACAAAATTAATTGAACATATTTATGACCAAAATAAAACAAACAAGATAAATTAATGAACATAAATGAACAAACTTAACCGATCGTACACGAACATAAATAAACAGACGAGACATGTGTTCATGTTCGCTCATATAACTAAACGAACAAAAAGCGTTGTTCATTTTAACCCAAATCGAATAACCCGAAACCGATAAACCCGAATCTTAATTTGGTTAGTAAACAATTTTGATTCCTAAAACAAAACACTAGACTGACCCGACCCGACCCGACCCGACCAGACAAACACACAATATCGGTAAGCAAGTAGATAAATTTATCGAAGGTAATTCTATATTGAAGCATACTGTACCTTTTGTAGCCAAGAATTGTTCCTCTAGTGTAGAGTCTGAAATTAAAAGATTAACATGTTATGAACAGATGATTTATAAGAGATTATTGAAGTGATTTGGGGATTAGGGTTTGTACCTGACGCGTTCTCCTTGACGGCCCTTCACCATTGTGATTCACCAGATTGTTACTGATCGCCGGCGCTGATGAAGAAGAAATGATAAACCCTAGATTGTGTGTGTTCAGGGTTGATTAATATTATTATAGGTGTGGATTGTTTTGGATCAAATGTTTGGGCTTTGGGATTTGGGCTTCAATATGGATTGTTTTTATAACTGCTTGGCCCAAATGTCTAGTCCAACACTGTAAATGGTAAAAAAATAATAAATTTTTTTATATAAAATTTTGAGTTACCACAAAATCATAAATACTACGAACGTGTTTAACTTAAACCTTTTCATATGGGTGAGGACCAAATCTAAATTTTGTAATCTCAATTGGGAGTGCTAAAGTTGAATTTAATATTCGAGACGTTATGTTTGTCTAGGTGTTACAGTTTCTTGTTGACGTGTTACTACATTTATATAGAAGTTTTGATCCAACTTGAACTCTGTTTTTTGCATATAAATCCAAATACAGAACGACAAATGCCTTATTTAGATCATAAACAAGAGTTAAAAACCAGTTTTAACGCAATGAACAACCAATTTTCTCTTGTCTAACAAAAGTAAATAACTTTAACATGTCTAACCGTAAAGTACACTCATCTTCTACTCCAATCCAGTAGACTCTACCAGGGCCATAAAGTTTGGCCCACATCATCCCTTTGTAATGAGACTAATCCCACTAAATTAGTGCTCCTCACTTTTAGTCATTATCCTCACTTCTTACACACATTTATGTTTTTTTTTTTTTTTTTTTTTTTCTGTCACATCTAGTATACATACCGAGTAAACCATTATATTGTCTTCAGGCATAAGGCATTCAGTACAAGATATTCTAACGCGTTTTTGACTTACGTAGTTTAATTCTTGGCTCGAGAAGACAAGAGACTTCGAGGAAAGGCTTGAAGAATGAAGGCTAACTCACACCTGGATAATTTTTGACATATAAAATGTTACTTCAGAATAAAGATTGGGATACATATTGCTCAAACATGAAACATCAGGGACTAAATTCTTATATAACTAATCTTAACAAATAACACCACTTTACCCCTCTCTTCTTCTTTTAACGATTCGTTCCAACAACACATAAAGCCGATCGATCGCTGTTAATCACTACGATTCGACTCGTCTGATCTTTGGAATTTGTATACGAAGGTGAGTCCTTCTTTTCTTTTACAAATATTATTTTTTTTACCGCACAAATCGACGTAATTCACATTTACAAGTCTAATAATTCAGTTTAGGGTTTATAAGTAATACAAGAAAGCAATATTATTGTTAAATTGATCTTATGTTTTCATATACTGCCACATATGATGAACTCAGGTACTGTGTCATTGTTATATTCAGTTAACTTTTGTTTATATTAGTAATAATGTTGTTGTTATGATTTAGATCTTAGTTTCTTTAACTAGATAATAGTAATAATAATAATAATAATAATAATAATAATAATAATAATAATAATAATAATAATAATAATAATAATAATAAACATTGTAGTTGTTGATGGTCATAGAAGGACATCGTGATGAACTGTGAAACTCATTTAGTCATTTGTGTTGATGGCTAGTGGCAGTAATTTTGTTAATATTTTTTATCCGGATTAGAACGTCTAAACCTTGTTGTTATCCTGTCTAAATGCTGAATTAGGTAGAATAGATCGTATATTTCGGTTGTTAATTGAAGCCCGTGTTTAAATGTAATGGGATTGAATCTGTACATGGTTAGTTAAGGACAAAGCCTCTAGTGTGTTAAGTGTAATGGGATTGCATTTATACATGATTCACGGTAATCTAAAACGCCACTATATGCCATCAATAAGCCGACAAAGGTGTTACCTTTTGTGAGAATAAAAGTTTGCCACAAAGAGGTTCAACTGATTCCGGTCTTCCAATCATGGTTGTTGGGTTAGTGGTTTTGTTTACGGGTCACGGGTCCAGCATATGGATAATTCGGGTCAGCTGGTTGCGGATAAGGATAGCAAATGATCAGGGGTAAAAGGGTCATTTAACATCTGATGTGCACGTCATTAGTTCAAAATATACTTATACTCTAGGATTGACTGAGTTTATTGGAAACCATTTGGAATATGGATGTTGACTGGGTTTTAAAAAGCGCTCCTGAGGCGCGAGGCGCAACAAGGCGCCAGGAATTGCGCCTCAGGGATCTGCGCCTGGGCATTTTCCAGCAAGCGCAGAAAAAGCACATTTTTTGAACTTTTTTTAGTTTTTTTGGCCATGAGGCGCGCGCCTCTCGTATTCCATGAGTTTTTATGCAGAAACATGGTTGTACCTTTGGTTTTTTGGCTTGTACATATAGTAAAAATCATATAAAAACCTTATTTATAGCTCTATTTTGGGTAAAGGAAGCTAAAAACCTATGAGATATATAAAAAAATTATATAATTAGTGCGCGCTTCGGGTACGAAAAGCCCACCACTTTTGCGCTTTGCTCGTTGTGCTTAGACCTCGTCGCTTTTCTGCGACTAGCGCTTTTTAAAACCAAGGATGCTGAAGACTAGAGATTACGTTGAATGTTTTCTTTGCATGTGTTTGTTTTAATTATAAATAATAGAAGTAGTAACTTTGTTTTAGGAGGCACATTTCAATTGCAGCTTTGCATTCCGTTGTTATTTCCTTTAAGTTATAAACACAGAACCTTCGTTCAATTGTGTGTGTGGTGTGTGTTTTCGAAGTGCCTGAACCAACTATAGTTGTCACAGGTGTTACCTTGCGGCCATCTAGGTCCTCCAGTGACTCGGTGAGTATTTTACCAGATTCCGAAACATGCAAAAACGGCCTGTAACCAGCCTAAAGTAGCCCTAAACACGCCTAAGACCCCTATTAATGGTTTGTTTATGCTATTTGCCTATCTTATTTCCGACCCACTCTTTTAGCACCGTGCACCTCGGACCAAGGCTCACACTTTGCACCTTTGAAAACTATGCTTCAAATGACATCTGGAGACAATTGTAAAATGTGATAAGCTAATAATACAACCGAAAACTTAGTTTCATAAGCATCCATGGATTATTTTATTTTTTTAAGTTGACTTATATATGCTATGCTATAGATAATACAGAATATGGGTCTTTGGACACTACTCGAGGGGTGCCTGCTTATTGCAAATGCACTAGCAATTTTGAACGAGGATCGGTTTCTTGCACCTAGAGGATGGAGCTTCCAAGAGTACTCAGGGGTGAAGAGGAATTCCCTCAAGGGACAGATCATCGGTCTCATTTACGCAACTCAGTATTTGAGAGTTCTATTGATGATGCTCAACTCCCTCTGCATTGTTGTGAAGCTGGTTTCTGGATGATGACTCGAAGTAAGTCTTTTCATTTTATAAATCAACGCACCCCTGTATTTCCCTTGTGTGTCGTGATACCATTTGTACTTTGCTTATCAGATTAAGAAGTTGTTGGACGGAAGTGATGCTGCTGGCGAAAAAAAAGAGAAAAAAAAACTTATGTAATAGATTTGATTTTGAAATATATATTTAGCTTCTGTAACATGTTTTGGTTATTGGATTAAGTCAGCTCTGCGCGTTGTTGCATTCTGTGTATTTTCATCAACTCTGTTTTTTCTATTCTTTGTAATCAAAACAAAATTGGTTTGAAAAAAAAACCGACACTATTTAGGAACTGGTTCGTCTAGAACCATTACTGTCTGCAGCCTCCTTTTGCTTTGCTGATAAACAGTTAAAGCTCCCTGGATGTATGGTATCACATTTCTTAACCAAACATATATTATGCTAGCTTTATCTATGACTTACTACAGTTTAGCAATTCTCACATACCTAAACATCTGGAGAGTATGTTGTTTGGGAAAAGGCTGACAGCTACGTTTCGGCCTGCATAAATGCCTCATTAGACCCTGCCATCGCCCACCGGTGCTATTGACACAACTTTGGCATCTCCCTCCTTGGCTCGTATATCAAACAAAGAAGTTGACAGATTTCTGTTCTCTGTTTGTAATCTGGCGTCAATACGTTTGTTCTAAACGCAGGAGACACCGATTTATTAGAGTGTTGATATGTCCATGTATATTTCTATGTAAGACTCCTCATCCAGTGGTAAGTTTTCATGAAAATCCACTAATCATGCTTTAGTTTGCTATCATAATAGTTTGGAAACATACATTAGACTTCATGTCACCAACATCTCAAAGTCACACAATGATAAGATTCTAAGTACATGTGGTTCTTTTAGAGCCTAAAACCGTTGTGTCTAGTTTTGCTTCAACCAACTCTTCCAAGGTCTTTAAACGCGCATTTGGACATCTTATTTTCTTGTTCTTTTTTTCTTACGATGATATTTTATTTTGGAATTAACTGATCAATCGTGATTCGGGTTGGCCTTGGACTACTTATCAATCACATGTTGTGCCAAGATACAAATCTTTGGCTCAATGTGTGTTTTTGGGAATTTCTAAATCATAATTATCCAAACTTACTTGATGGATGTTAGGTAATAATCCATTTCTATCTTTAAATTCTAGTTTTGGATTTTCTCCACTAATGTTGGAAAACTTACCCTTTTAACCAACAATTCAAGTCACAAATAATCTCTTATTAGTGACTTCAAATACTTAGGTATTGATATGATTGATACCTCACACATTCTCAACCTTATTTAAGATAACGTGGTTGTGATGTAACATCTAAAATATACATTTCATAATAAAAAAATGGGAAATTTCACCTAATATTAATCAGGTTACCCAAATGTCCTACTAAAGTTATTCCATTTTCTTTTGTTTCTCTAAAGTTCTTCATGAAGTTTGTCACAAACATGGAATGAAAACTTGTTTTACCAATCTTGTTTCAAAAGCCTATTTCTAATGCATATGCTTTAGCATCTACGATACAAAACATAATTATTTAAAGTGTTTAAGATCAAGTCCCAATTGATACAAAACATTTTATTATGTCGTCCATTTCATTACCCTATGCCAAACAGATTTTAATTTTATTAATAAACTGTGGTGCTTGAAACATTATTGTGAACTAATGTCATAGAGTTCTTTGTTTACATTCTCCCCTTATACATAAAGTAGGTTCACCGAGTTGTCTTGATAACACCAAATGATAAAACATAATTCATATAAAAATATTAATTAAATTAAAAATCATCCATATTTGAATTGCACAACTGAATAAACTCAATCTAATTACTAATCAAATTCTCTAAAAGCACTAATATCAGATATTGATAAGGTGTACCTGAAGGTAATGATCATTAGACACAACACGCTCAACATAATCCCCTTCTGTAAGACTATAAGGAGTGGTGGGGGAAGAGGTGGGGGGAAGCGCCATGTGGCACTTGTGGGGCCCTTTTGGGGGGGAAAATAATTGTGGGGAGTGGAAGGGGGGGAAGAGGTGGGGGGAAGTGCCATGTGGCATTTCTTTTTTCTTTTCTTGTTTTTAACTTTCTTTTTTAATAAATATAAAACAGAATTTTAAAAAAACATAATATTAATTCATAATAAACTACAAAGTTAAATAAAAAAAACACTAAAAACCAAAATTACATGAAATTTAAAAAAAAAAAAAACCTTAAAAAAAACAACTTAGTTATCGCTAACGTCTTCATCAGATGGGTAATCTCTTGGTATACTCCAAATATGATCAACCAGATCCGCTCGAAGGTTGTGATGTGTTTGGCTGTTCTTGATTTCAAAGTTGTTGGCGTTTCTTTCTTCATCCGTAATGTCTTCTTGACTTTGCTGCGTTTCGTCACCAAAGTACTCGCATATTGCACGTCCTTCATCCTCCAAAATCATGTTATGTAAAATTAGGTATGCGTACATCACATTTCGTACATGCGTTTTTTTCCCACAGTCGGCAGGGTTGGGCCAAAATGTGCCATCTTTTTTTCAACACACCAAAAGCACGCTCAACATCTTTCCGTGCAGCCATTTGAGCTTTGTTAAACTTTTTTCTCTTAGGGTCTAACGTAGTCCTCCGTGTAAACGATTTTACGAACACAGCCCAATCAGGGTAAATTCCATCTGCTAGAAGATACCCGTACTTGTATTCTGCCTTGTTTAAGAAAAAAGTTCCTTTTGGTGCAACATCGTTTATAAGATCGTCGAAGACTGGGGATTGATTAAGAACAGTCCTATCGTTCAACGAACCGGGCACACCAAAAAACGCATGCCAAATCCAAAGATCTTGTGACACAACCGCTTCAAGCATCATACACGGCGATTTATGAAAACCGCTAGAGTGTTGGCCTTGCCACTCAGTTGGACAAAGTTGCCACTCCCATTTCATACAATCTATACTCCCGAGCATACCGGGAAAACCATGTTTTTCTTCGTGAAAGTCTAAAAGTTGTTGGACGTCACTAAATGTTGGTTTTCTTAAATATCTTTTTAAATATAAATCAATGACGCCCGCACAAAAAAACTGAGTACTTTCTCTAGCCGTTCGCTCGGCCATCCTTAGATACTCATCCATTACGTCGGAACTGGTTCCGTACGCCAATGATCTAAGCGCGGCTGTGACCTTTTGCATCGCGGTAAATCCCATCTGACCACGTGCATCGGGCCTTTGTTTGAAATATTCATAATTATTTTCTAAATCATTTGTTATTCTTAAAAATAAATTACGACTCATACGAAAACGCCGCCTAAAAGTTCGTTCATCGTATGTTGATTCGGGTGAGAAGTAATCACGTACCAATGACTCATTTCCGGTTTCGCGTTCGCGAACTATATACTTTCTACGCTTGGGTGGTTCGGAGGTCCCTTCGTCGTCCGCTATAGCTTTAACGACGTTCTGAACGGTTGCCATTAACATTTCTGCGGCACCTTCGCCCAAGTCATCCAAAGCGAGTTGATCAAACATATCGTCTGAACTCGAAGAATCGCTCGACATCTTGCAATTTTTTTTGAAAATATATGATAGTATTGAGAGGATTTTATGAAAAAAATGAGTGTGTTTGTGTATAGGAAGTTATTGTTATATATATATATATATAAAATAAATTTTTTTTTAATACTAGCCGTTACAACGGATAGTTTTTTTTTTTTTTTTTTTTTTTTTTTTTAAACGGTAATAATATGCCCCCACCAATCATCGCGTGCCACGTAGTCCCCCACATCTCCCCCACGCCGGTGAACCCCTCCCCGCCCCCAGCCCCACGCCACTTCTCCCGCCCCTATGGCGGCGGTGTTCCCCCCCCCCCCCCCCCTTCCCGCCCCTCTCCCGCCCCCACTCCCACTAGTCTAATAATAGCAATATCACTACCAAATACAACAATCCTTACATGTTCGGAATTTAAGTAGCATAAACCAATAGGGGTGTTCATCGGTTCGGTTTACGGTTTATTTGGTTTATTCGATTCGGTTTATTCGGTTTTCAAAATTTTGTACCTCAAACCAAAAAGGCAAAAACCAAACCAAACCAAATTAGGAATATGAAAACCAAACCAAATTCAACCAAATTGAATTCGGTTCGGTTTCGGTTTAAAACCAAACAAACCAAATTGAAACGAAGTTTTTTTTCTATAACTTATATACCTATATGTTCCAAAATCCGAAAAAAAAGTTTGCAATAAATATAAACTAAAAAATCAAACCACGCAAACAGAAACATCATAAAAATTAGAAATAGTAAAATGAACCCTAGTTTAGTAGTTTATATTCAGATTATTACCTCTATAAATTGGTAGGTTTTATTTATTTTGGGTTGAGTTTAATATTTTGAGCTTATATATTATATATGAGTTATTAAATATTATTATTTTTATTTAATAATTAATTGTTTTACCGGTTTATTCGGTTATCCAAATAAACCAAATAAAAAAAATGTAGAACCAAAAACCAAACCAAACACCGACTAAGCAATTCGGTTTTGGTTAAAACCAAACCAAACACCAAATTCGTTGTTCGAATTGATTTTTTCGGTTTTCGGTTTTTATTTGGTTTGCGGTTTTTCTGAACACCCCTATAAACCAATGACCCTTTTCAACAAAGAAGCCAAATATCGTTTTAACATCTTTGTAGAAGTAGCATTGGTATTAGAAGAGTTTTTAGATTTTAATATTTTAAGAACGTAACTATGTGTTTAAATGTGTTTAATATACTAAATGATATTTTTATGTAACCTTTTTTTTCTTTCGATTTTCACTCTCTTTGACTTCGTTTACTTGCATCATGTCCATTCGATTTAAAAGAGGATAAAGTATTATCTATAGGTGGGAAGTAGCCATGTGCCAAGAGATGAAGGTTGGTTGGTTTCATGTGACGAAAGAATATCGTAAAGATAAATATATACACCTTTATTGGAAGTGTTATTTTATTTTTCACATTGTTATAACTTTTATTCTCTATATCTCGTATTCTTGTAAATGTTTGGGTATTTAATGATTTTTTTTAAACTAATGTGTATCACGTTAAATATCTTGGTCCATCTTTACATATGATTTAATTTGCTTTTCGTTGTTGGCATGGGTCTTCTCGCTCACCGCCGCCTAAACATGGATGGACAAAGTTGCCACAACCTAACCCTAGTGATAGTTGCCACTCGTCGCCAGACTCATTGCCGCCGTTGACATGAGGATTCTCGCCTAGTCGCAGGGGCGATGCTTAGTTGGGACGGGAGGGGGCGGCCGCCCCCCCCCCCCCCCCCCGAATTTTCGCGCAGAAGTTCCGATTATACAGTATTCGTATAGAAAATTTTGGAAATATAGGGTTTCGACCCCCCGAAACTAGTGACTTCCGACCCTCCGAACCTTCGGGTCTAGCCTCGCCACTGCCTAGTCGCCCACCTTCGTTGCTTTGCCAAGACCCTACACACCGATGATGTATTCTCACTGTCAATTGGCTAACGGCAACAATACGAAGAAACACCCCCCCCCCCCCCCCCCTCGTGACTTTTCTCCAATATTTTCATCTTTTTTCTGGGTCTAACATAACCCTTACAGTTGAACATTGATGTATTGCTCAATGCTTACCTTTTTATAAATGTACAACTTAATATTATGTACAGGGCCGGCTCAACCATATTGGGGGCCTAAAGCGAAATAAAAATCCGGGGCCCTATTTATAAAAAATAAAATACTGAAAATAATTATAAAATTCGCTACAAGGAGGAAATGAACTTCCAACCTTGTAGTTAAGGCCCACATGCTCAAACCAACTGAGCTATTCTATTTATATGTTAATATATAGGTTTACTTTTATTATATATCATCAAACTTAAAAAAATTATGAGGCCCTTATAACTTGGAGGCCCAAAGCACAAGCCTCATTTGACTTGGGCTTGAGCCGGGCCTGATTATGTATTACTCCATATACAAGTTTTATGGTTTAAGCGTGTAAATATATGGAAAATCACTTCATGCACACGTGAACATCCTATGTATTATATGTAACTTTAAGTATAATTTGATTTTCCAATGGTGGAGTGGTTGAAAAAAGACTTGGTGTTCCTTGTAAGGCAGGTTCGATTTTCACTCTCCTCATTATTTTCTGTGGCATCCAGGTGAAGAGCGAATACGGGTGACGCTGGTTTGATTCTGATGGGAGGCAATGTTCTACCGATTATTCCATTGTCGTGCATTCGGGCAGGTGGAGGCCGTGTTCCCGTGCATCTGGGAGAGCCAAGGGGCTAGCGACGGTATCAGGATGGTTGGCACGTCATTCCTTGCCGTTCAAATAAAAGTATAATTTGATCCGCAATAAGTGCATGAGACAGGAGACAAAAGGGTAAGGGTAAAGGGTAAAAGGTAAAGAGAAATTAGAAATCTTGTATATCGTTACCCTTTTAACTTATTTAACATCAAATAGTTTAGAAAACTTGTTGTCAACCCTCTTTTATTTTGTAATTCGGACCGGAGTTGATGTTAACCTAGCTCAAACTCGCTTTTTAAACACATCTAAATTTGACATAGCATCCCAACTCGACAAACATGTAATAAAATAAAGGTAAAAATATGAATTTTCAAAAGCAATAAAACAATTTTTTTAACATATAATACACCAAATGCTAGCAACAATATATAGATCACATAATTTTTTATATATAGCTTCAATAAAACTAAATAACTTTTTATAAAATCCTCAATAAAACTAGTATTTTTACCTTCCCTCTATCTTAAATTAGTCTTTATTCAAGTTGAATCAATTGTTTTTTTTTTTCTTTTTTTCCTATTAAGGCTTTACTACACATGTGCACGATTCCCTTTGTTTTTAGGACACTCACAATATTAACACGTAACAATCCCTTGGATTCCAAATAAAGTACCACAAACCCATGTGGGTTTGGACTCCCTTTCTTATAGGGCCTCCATCCACTGCCCATTTGTCTGTGCCCCATATGCTACCCTCTTAAGGATGTTTGGCTATTTTTGAACTCAATTCCCATCTTTCTTCCAAAAATATCCTACCTTTATAAAGTTCAATGTTCAAACCTCACATAAATCATATTATAATTTAAAGAGCATTATAGGCAAGTATAATACATAAAATTAAACTATTAAAACAAATGCAACAAGATGATACAAGTTTAATAAACTTAATTTAAAAAGACTGACTTTTCAAATTCATGTTATAATCACACAACGCATTTGATTATAACGTTATCTACATATTGTCTTTCATGGACTTCTCATGAGCCTCAATCACATGGCATGTCCATTTGTCAAAACAAGCAAACTCGTACTTCTTATACTAAAGACGACAACCCTCCTCCTCACCCACTATCTGACATCAACAACTGGCTTGCTTTTTTTAATTTCTAGTGTCTTTTATAACTGATAATGTGATAATTCTTGAATTCAAATGAGATTAGGAAAAAACTCTATATGCTTTCCATTGCACTTACAACACCTATATATACAAAGATGTTACAAGACTAGAGGAGACAATTAATTACAATTGACTTGACTTTGGACTTGACTTTTCTTGTGATTAATGTGAAGGCAATATTTGTGGGATTGCCTAATATCCCCCGTCAATGCGAGGCGGATGATGTAGACGAAGCATTGCTCGAAATTTCTCAAAGAGCGGCTTTGGAAGACTCTTCGTGAATATGTCGGCGACTTGTTGATCTGTTGAGATGAAACGAGTGTGAAGGCGACCTGCAACAACTAATTCTCGAACGAAGTGGTAGTCAAGATCTATGTGTTTAGCTCTTTTGTAAGAGATTGGATATTGGCTTAAAAATAGAGCACTTTTATCGTCACAAAATAGCGTTGGGGATCCCGGTGGTAATGCATGAAGCTCTCGACGTAGATGAGTAACCCAAATGATTTCCGAAGCCGTGTTCGCCATCGCTCGATATTCCGATTCACAACTAGAACGGGAGACCGACGGTTGTTTCTTTACACTCCAAGATACCAAATTTCCACCTAGATAAATGCAATAGCCATATGTAGATCTTCGTGTGTCAATGCAACGTGCCCAATCTGCATCAGAAAAACCTAATAAAATAGTGTTAGGTGGTCTAGCAAACGTTAGACCGTATGATAAAGTTCCCTTGACATAACGAAAGATTCTTTTGACAAGTTGAAAGTGAGTGGTGGTGGGTTGTTGTAGGTATTGACTCGCTTGGTTCACGGCAAAGGAAAGATCAGGACGGGTAATGGTGAGGTATTGGAGAGCACCGACGAGAGAGCGATAAAGAGTGGGATCATGAAAAGGTTGTCCGTTGGAGTTTAATATATCCTTGGGAGTGAGGTGAGTGGCTACAGGCTTGGAATCAAGGAGACCGGCTCGTGATAGAATGTCATGGGCATACTTTTATTGGTTTAAGAATAGACCTGTTGATACAATCCCAGGTCTTGGTCAAAGCAGTTACCTAAAAAAGGGGGATAGTGGGTAAGTGGGTAGCTAAAGTTTAGGGCCAGTTATTATCCTATTAGCTTATTTATATCTTTTGTTTTAGGTTTTGGTTCATATCTAGGTTTTATGTTATGTTAATAAGGTTCAAATCCTTGTAATTGGAGGCCTCCCATTCTCGAATTTGGGCACTATCCTGTATTTGATTTTCATATTTTAATCTAGGGCTGGCAATTTAGACACGAACACGATAACCTGACACGAACACGATAACCTGACACGAACCTACACGATTTTAATAGGTTTCGTGTTTGGCCTTAACAGGTTCCGTGTCTATAACAGGTCGACACGTTAAGACCTGTTTATTTTCATGTCGTGTTCATGTTTACTTGTTTCGTGTTTGTGTCTTATCGTGTACGTGTCTTAACAGGTCTTATCGTGTTTCTTATCATGTTTCTTATCATGTTTTGTCGTGTCTTATCGTGTCTTGTCGTGTCTTATCGTGTCTTGTCGTATTAACTTATGTTACTAGGTGTTCCTTATCGTGTCTTGTCGTGTCTTATCGTGTTAACCTGTTATACACAGGTTCGTGTTCGTGTTTGAAAAAAATGACACGATTAGATTTCGTGTCGTGTCGTGTCCGTGTTTACAAGTTTCGTGTTCGTGTCTTAGCAGGTTCGTGTCTTAATAGGTTCGTGTAACCTGTTATGCCAGCCCTATTTTAATCTATCAATTTTCTGTATCTATCATTTGGTTCCATTGCCGGGAAATCGAGTGGCTCTTACACCCGAGAAGATGTTATCTGAAGATGCTATCGCTGCTCAATTAGCAGCCATTGTGACTCGTTTGGATGCCATTCTTACATCCATGAAGAATGATGTTGCAGAAATCAAGATCATGATGATCGAAGATGGCAATTACTGTGAAAAAGCAGAGGATGGTCAGAAGAACACGGTGAAGGAGGACAGCCAAATAGACGACAGTTCCGTCTCTGAAGTTGTAAGAGTTCCCAAGAGCTTTAATTATGAAGTAACTGATAACAGACAAGCAGGAGAAAATCAAGAAAAAAATGACGAGCAATATGTTGCAGCAATCAAGGAGGATTGGATGGATGAGAAGGAATATGTGGATGAACTTCAAGGTCCATCGACTGATGATCAGTCTGCACATGTGTTTGGTGTTCAATCAGAAATTGAAGATTTGGATCAACATAACCGCTCAAGGGAAGATTTAACCAAACATGGGAGAGAAAGGTTATCACCCAGATCCTGTGGGCTGGATAGCTTCCAACGTAAGGTGGGCCCAGGGGTTTCTGAGGATGCCCCTCCGCGCATCCACCAGATCGTCCATGTTATGGTGCTTAAACCAATTCATGATAAACTCCCTGCTTCATCTGATACTTCACTGCCTCATACCAAAGACTGAGAATTTTATCTCCAGCTTCATTTAGTGAGATGCGGTCTCAGGGTCCAGGAAACCGGTCAAGTTACAATTGAATGGATGATCGCTTGCTACAACTATTGGCTTTTCAACTTGAGGACAAGTCGTTTGTACGGCCGGGATGTATTGATACAATCCCAGGTCTTGGTCAAAGCAGTTACCTAAAAAAGGGGGATAGTGGGTAAGTGGGTAGCTAAAGTTTAGGGCCAGTTATTATCCTATTAGCTTATTTATATCTTTTGTTTTAGGTTTTGGTTCATGTCTATGTTTTATGTTATCATATTAAGGTTCTAATCACTAAATTGGAGATCCCCCATTCTCGAATTTGGGCACTATCTTGTATTTGATTTCCGTATTTTAATCTATCAATTTTCGGGTTCTATCACCTGTCTTTGTGTGAGTTATGTAAGGACTCGTTTTTTTTTTTTTTTTTAAAAAAAAAAAACATATAGACAATATTTAAACATCCATTATATACATATTTATATATCCAAAACGTCATGTCCAACAACGTGCCAACAACCTTGGCGACAATAGTTAAGTTTACAAAAGACAAGCCTAAGTTGGCTACCATGCGAATCTTTGACCCATATCCAAAACCATCTACAAAACATTAACAACTTGTTTAAAAGACTCAAAGATCCTAATATAATCATGGTACCCAACCCAAAAGAACGCGAGCGTGCATAACCCATCCTTGCTTGAGACTTGATCTTCATTGATGTGCTTTACCTATTACAAATCAACAAGGCAAACGTTTAGTAGGTTATAAACCATATGAATGTCTTGTCCAAGGGATCCAAGGAGTCCATGGATCCATAATGAAATCCTTACTTCTACCATTTTGACCCGTTAAGGGTATTCCTACCATTTTGACCCGTTAAGGGTATTCCCACCATTTTGACCCGTTAAGGGTGTTACTACTATTTTGACCCGTTATGGGTACTTCCACCATATTGACCCATCGAGGGTATCCCTACTATTTTGACCCGTTAAGGGTGCTTCCACCATTTAAACCATTCTACCAATTAATACCCTTGTGTAGCCACAAGGATACTTCATGTTACTTCCGTTCTACCAATTTCAATCGCAAAATGCATACATACAACTATGACTAACATACTCATTAGACTACGTAGTTGGAAGTAACCAACTTACCTTTATCGTGCGCACCTTGCTCCTTGTAACCGCTTGTACCTTCCACCTTCACACCAATAGTATTAGGGCCACTAGATGGTTATGAACTCCTAGACATGCAGGGATTTGGGGGATGATTTCCTTCTCAAATTTTCAGCTATGGATGGCTGATTTTGAGACCTCCTTGTCGCCTCCCTCTCTCTCTGCGTACTCTCTCTTTTCTTTTTCCCAAAAATCCCCAATTTCCTTCTAACCCCCTCTATTTAGTTAGTTGTTTAATTCCTTCCAAGACCCACCCCTCAAGAAGAGTGTTGGGTCATGTTTAACCCCTCCCCTTTTTACCAACTAAGTTCTACCAAATTAACCAAGTAGCTAACTTGGTTAAATTTTTATTTTTGTTACATGTACCACTACAATGCATTACTTACAACTAGGGGTACACACATATACATACATACATCCACGCATACATACATACCCGCAATAACATATATATATATATATACATATATACATACATACATACCATATTATCATTAATTTAATATTTTTGGGGTGTTACAAGTTACTTCTAAGCCAAGGAAGAAACACAGAAGTCCAAGATCCTTGATTTTGAATTCTTTGTTTAGACGTGATGTGAACGTGGAGATAAATTTTTCATTGTTGCCCGTAATGATTATGTCATCCACGTAAACTAGGAGATATATTAAAATGCCATCACGATTAAAGATAAACAAAGAGGGGTCGGCTCGACTACATGTGAAACCCACGGTTTGAAGAAAGGAACTTAATCGCTGAAACCAAGCTCGTGGGGCTTGTTTTAAACCATAAATGGCGCGATTGAGTTTGCACACATGAGTTGGGTGTTTCTGGTCCTCAAATCCCGGTGGTTGTTCCATAAAAATAGTTTCGGTAAAATTACCATTTAGAAAAGCATTGTTTACATCAAGTTGTCGAATTTTCCATTTATTAATAGTAGCAAGACTAAGAATGACACGAATGGTGGAAGATTTGACAACGGGACTAAAGGTATGAGAAAAATCTAGTCCCGGTACTTGATTAAAACCTTGTGCCACAAGACGTGCTTTGTAGCGATCAACGGAACCATCGGCTTTGTATTTTATTCAATATATCCATTTGGAGCCAATGATGTTGGTAAAGGTTGGGCGAGGAACGAGATGCCAAGTTTGGTTTGTATGGAGGGCTTTAAGTTCATCTTTGATGGCATGAACCCATTTTGAATCTTTCAAGGCGGTTTTAATGCCTTTGGGTCATGAGAGAAGAGGAGAGAATAATGAAGAGGATGGGAGGAAAATTGGGATAAGTTGGCGAAATGTTTTGGTTTGAAAATACCATCTTTTGACCGAGTTGTCATAGGATGATTATTTGTGGTTAAAGGATTATTTGGAATTGGATTGGGAATAGGTGAGGGTGGAGGTGGTGCTTGAGAGGATTGGGCGGATGAGGGAGTTTGGTTTGATGAGAATTGGTGGGCCGATTCGGAGGGGGAAGGGTGGGACGCATCGGATTGGTGGGCAGAAGTTGAGGAATCAGTTTGGGCTGTGAAAGAGGGAGTTTGACTTTGCGCCGGATGAGGTGTATTAAATGAGGTAGAAATGGGTGGGCTTGGTGATGGGCTAGATGGGCTTAAAGGAGAGTTGGGTGGGGATGGCGTTGGGCTATTGATTAGCGAAGGAATAATGTAATTTGGACAATGGGTGCAAGGTGGATATGTGGATGGGTTTTGCAAATTTTTGGTGAAGGTGAGAATTTTATTTTTTGTAGGTGTGGGTAAAGATTCTTCAAAATTTGTGAAGGGGAGTTGGGTAAAGTCTGAGGATGCGGAAGTAGAGTGAAAGGGAAAAACATCTTCGTAAAATTTGGCATGTCTTGTAGTGTAAATTCGACCCGTAGAAGGGTTGAGACATCTAAAACCTTTGTATTTCGGACTATATCCAATAAAAATGCATGGAGCACTTCATGGTAAAAGTTTGTGTTTGGTATAGTTTCGAAGATATGGATAGACAAGACATCTAAAAATGCGAAGATTGGAGTAAGATGGAGGTTGTTTAAAAAGGATTTCAAAAGGAGATTTGTTGTCAAGAAGTTTTGTGGGGAAACGGTTTATGATGTATGTAGCGGAAGTGAAGGCATCAAACCACAACTTTTTTGGGGCATGAGCATTAAACAACATGGCTAATCCGGTTTCGGTGATGTGACGGTGTTTCCGTTCGGCCCGTCCATTGCCTCTAGCAAGAACTTCCCCCGTTTTTGGGTTTTGAATATGAAAATTTCGCAAATGCCTATAGCAAGAACTTCCCCCGTTTTTGGGTTTTGAATATGAAAATAATTGTTAGAAAATAAAATATCTACGGGAGAATCATTTGTGAGTCTACCAATGGATAGTAGATTCTGTGTGAGATTAGGAACGACGATAACATTTGGTAAAGAAAGAGATTTTGTTAGAGATGTGGTACCGGTGTGAGTAACAGGCAATGTTTGACCATTGCCAAAGGTAACACGCATATTACCCTTGTGTGGTTTTGAAACTTAGTTTTGTAGGTGATGGTTTATTGGATATATTTTATTGAAAATTTTGATTAATGGTTAGAAAAAAAAAATAGTACGCGAGTGAGAGATAAAAAAAGAAAGCGGTCCATGTCGAATCTTTTAAATCGCCTTTCGGATAGAACATAAACCTTTACATCAACATATTGAAAAGCCAAAATCCGAATGCTAGCGTCATTCGTACCTTGTTATGTGCGTTCGCTTCAGCCGCTAAAATGGAGGATTCTAGTAATCTGAAACACGTATACACGGGTATAGCGGGGTGTGCTCCGGTTGTAATCCAGACATGCTTCCAAGTGGCTGAAGCGAACGTACATAACAAGGTACGAATGACGCTAGCATTCGGATTTTGGCTTTTGAATATGTTGATGTCAAGGTTTATGTTCCATCCGAAAGGCGATTTAAAAGATTCGACATGGACCGCTTTCTTTTTCTATCTCTCTGGAGCACTCGCGTACTATTTTTTTTTTTTTGACCATTAATCAAAACTTTCAATAAAATATATCCAATAAACCATCACCTACAAATAGAAGTTTCAAAACCACACAAGGGTAATATGTGTGTTACCTTTGGCAATGGTCAAACATTGCCCGTCACTCACACCGGTACCACATCTCTAACAAAATCTCTTTCTTTACAAAATTGATATATATAGGTGTTGTAAGTGCAATGGAAAGCATATAGAGTTTTTTAAAATAATAAAACGACAAACATATATAATACCCAAAACTCAAAACAGTCTTCAACCTTCATATTCAACTGTGACAACCTGCACCCTTCACTTTTCATAAATGTGCATAATTGGTTCCTCAACTATTTCAAAATTTTCATTTTTAACCCTCGTATTTTAATAGGGCCAAAATTCACAATTTAATAAAACTTATAATTTTTATAAGTAAAAGTATGCACGTTTTATACTCACATCTACACCCGAGCACGTATGTTTCAGACCTTGATACTCAAAACCCTTAATTTTCGGTCCTAAAACAACTTAGAAACAGAAGGAAACAAATCTATAACTTAAAATTGATTAAATTAGAAAAATTATTTTTTTAGCCCTCGCGGTCCGCTAAGACAGTCAAAGTCCCAGTCATTGTCCTAGTCAAAGTCTTAGTCAAACAGTCAAAGTCATAGTCAAATATTCAATTCATCATAAAACCTTACTTTACGGTGTTGACCAATTTTAATGGCTAATTGAATCCAAAACTAGTATAAAAACCCACCTATGACCCATTACACTTTGCACCTCTAATTCAATTGTTTCAATTCGATCAAACTCTCCCTCATACCTTTCTTCTAGAGTATATTACTTCTACATTTGAAGCTTTGATTATAAGCTCTTGTAATTGGCGAATTGGAAGCTTGATATTTTTTCCTATTCGGTTTCTTTTCTTCTAAATTGGACTAGTTTCGTTGTTAAACCTTTGGATTGCTCGCATTTTCACGCTCGCTTAGTCATCTAGTCATTTGGCGAATGTGAGTATTCCTACCCCTTTTTGCTTTTATACATTTTTGGGGTGTTACATGTACACTATTACAATTTCAAATACAATTTTACATTTTCACAAATACAATTCTAGTACTATGTGCATTGCTTACAACGTGCTTTATGCTTAGACATTACATGTGGATTACATTTGTACTTAGTGAAATCATTAACATGGTACAAGCCGACCTTAACATTGGATAGCGCTATTTGGATTGACAACCCGCCTAGATTGATTCTCCCCCTTTTTCATCGGAGAATCCGTGGCCAGTGTTAAGCTTTTATCCATTTATTGGATAAGTACACTACAGTTCATACAGTACATTATACAGTCACAGGGTTGATTTCGCTCATTTGTATGATACATAGTTTACATAATTGCACTGTAGCTTGCACTTGAATTGTATAACTTTTTAACCTACTATATATATCAAAACTAGGAATGCTCACCAACATTTCATATGTTGACCAAATCTATTTTGTACATGTTTCAGGTGCAGTTTGATATAGTGCTTTAGCAAGGGATACTTAGTGCATTATTTTAATCAGTTATTTCGTTATTTACATTTCATTTAAGACTTTGTATTTCCATTTCAATGTAAGACAGTTTTTGGTTTATTCAATAATATTTACATTTTAGTACCATGTGCTTTTGAACAATCGTCACTACGTGGCACCTCGATGATTCCGCCATCGGTTGGGGTGTTACAGATTGGTATCAGAGCCATGGTTATAGGGAATTAGGTTATTAGAATGCCTTTTAGCCTTGTCTATAACCAAGCTTACATTCACGAGTCCTCTCGTGTTTATTTCTCTTTATCCTATTATTTTCTTTCAAGATATTTTCGCTAAGATTCTTTTTCGTTATTCTTTCGGTATGTTGTTTAAAGAAGAAGATACTCGTATTTCACAAACGAAACGATATCACCAAGTTAGGAGTGACATCCATACCATGGTGACTAGTTTCACTCCTCTATATGTTATTTATCTTATGAATATATCTTTGAGATAGGAGTGACATCCACACCTCAAAGAGTATTTCTTTCAAAATGAACTTAACCACTAAGCTGGGAGTGATATCCTAAACTTAGTGATTGGTTTCATTCCACAATCGTTTTCAATTTTGAAATACATCTTTGAGTTAGGAGTGAAATCCAAATCTCAAGGATCTATTTTTGCATCTCGTTTTTAATCTCGCTAAAGTTTTGGAATTCACTATTGATGGGGCACGTGCAATCTGGAAGGGTGAGCGCCTGTATCCTGAGTTTTCTGTCTAGGCCTGGTATTTCATATAAATCCCAATCAGACGAGGGACCCGTATACCTACCTGGGAACTCTTGAGATGAGCATTCACTTATAGGCTAAAGTACGCCCCCACAAGTCACTAGGAAATTTCAAATACTTGAGTTGGTCAAAGTTTCCTATGGAAACAATTTCAATGTTTTATATCATTGATATTTATGTTTGTTTATCATTTGAAGATTCCATTTAATCACTTGATGTTTCATATGCCATTGATCATTCGCTTTTGAATCCCTTATTATCATTACTAAAACTTTTGTTTGATATATTATCGCATTAAAGCTTACACTATTTCACTTATGCTCATGATTTTTACACTATAAGGTATTACTCGTTTTGCGTTAAAATATTTTTACCCACGACTTAAGTTTTAAACTCTGTGTTTAACTTTGATCACATCCTGATTTTAGGAATGTCGCGTCATCATACAGTTAAAAATGAACATGGTTTTTCCAAACTTATTATTTCAACCTGTTATATACCTTCATGTTTACAAACTTACTTGATCGAAGTCACAGTATATCCTCATATACCTAATACTAATATTGCTGCACCCAGTCTCCTAAGCCATAGCCAACTACCATTAGTTAGAACTTCTTAGTTAGACTAAACTCATACATAAATGCCTACCTACATGATACGCACTAGTACACTACTCGCTAAAACGATTAATTTGACAACTTATTCTATAACTCTTTTCACAAAGCCTATTCGCCAAATTATAACACACTTTTGATACACCTTGTGCCTTGAAACAAATAGCCCGCTATGAGCCCAAAGAGATGCCTTAACGATCCTGCAAATAAATGATCTTTCAATGTATAAATTTCGTAAAAGTTTAAAAATTTAAAAGGTTTCAAGTTTACCCAGTCTTAACGGGTAACACTTCGATTTTCTCAACATTTCATAATAATTAAAAATTTCTTACTTTTCAACCCACAAGTTAAAGAAATATTTAAATACAGAAAATTTTATTTTCCAAAATTCGTCAAGGCATCTGGGATCATTCACAACCTTCACATCATTTTAACTCTTGGTCTTTCGAAACACATTAGATTTACACACAATTGATGAAATGGTTTCATCTTGCATTTTATAAACTTGCATTGCATATTTTACAAATCAAATGTAAATCTGCATGTTTTCATATAACGTATCCAATATATGTTTTCGGGAGGAATTTGCAACTAATAATATACCTTATAACACTTTTCAAACTCGATTTCTCGTAAACACATGAAAATGTGTACCTACGAAATCTTTTCAAGTGAACCTGTTTTAAACTTAAAACATTCTTCGTTTTCCAAAAAGTTATCCTCATACCAGTAGACTATACGTATGTTCTGCGCACTTTCATTTACAGTAAATTTCATTATTTTTTTTTTACACCATTTATAGTTACGTTCGTACATTATCTTATTATTTTTGTATTATTCTTTTGTTAGTAGTTATTTTCACGCGTTATTCACAACTATTCTCGCACTAGTTATTAGTAGTTATTCTTACAACACTAGTTTTGAGCATTAATTTAACTCGTTTACTTTCATTTTGTGCAAATTGTGCGATTTACTCGATTTACGTTATACTATTCTTTCAATCGAAATTTTATGCTACACTTATATACTTACATGAACGCATATTTGGTATGCATATTTTTTTTTTGTTGTGAGCAAAACCCTGTTATACTTTACATTATTTTGTTCATCATCATGACCAACGAACATACTAATTGATAGCTCGTATGAGATCTAAGCCAGTTCCCATGTACGACTCGGTTCAGAGTATTCCTCTAACCCAAGGGGAAGGGTGTAATCCTCAGAGTTATCAATATGGTTGTTTAAAGCCCAATGATGTGAACAGAAATTTACCGGTTAAGGGTGAACCCGAAAGGTGAAGAACCCTTAATCATGTCTTATACTTACACATTAATCTCATTACGGTTAAAAGGTGAACCTGAAAGGGGAAGAACCTCTAACTGCATCTTATACTTGAGCAGTATCTATTACTTAATACATTTTGGTTGCACGCATTGTTTCTTGTATTACTTATGTTGGTGTTATGGAAAAGCATAGCACCCTAGTGTAAGGTAAATCGATGATTACGGTCCGGAACGCAATCATGGGTTTACAGGTACATAAGGGTGGTGTGTAATTCTATTTGGGCTATTGGTAGACAATCAGTACGAGTCCAAAGTATCGGGAGTGTGATGGGTTAGCTGCGGTACACCCTATATATAAGCATAAATGATACTGCGGGAGCGGACTAGGAGTCTGACCAAGAACCTACCCATTACTATCTCTTCATTAGATCATTGATTAATAGCTAGCCTTTCAATAAGAACATTTTACATAAGCTTTAATTAGTTTTGTTGGAGCCTTCCTTGTTGACACCTCTATAGAAAACCTTAAACTTTGTATACTCTTACACTCTCTGTTAGTCGAAACCCTGTTGCATGTCCTTAGTAAAGTTCGGTCAGGAATCTTTCTAAAGTAGGGGAGACTACCTTCATTAGTGCCTCTGCCTTCACCTGTTTGCCTTCACCCGTTACACGTTCCCAAAACCTTTCTCACTTAAACTCTTAACTTTCTAACATTGGGTCAACTGTCAAGGATTTTGAACCTTTTACTTTGGGTATTAGACAACTATTTTAAATTTTGTCAAATCATGGCTGATGCATTTCTTAAAATCTACTTGCCTTTTTACAAATGTCTTTCGTTTCATAGAAACCTTCACTTGAAAGTAATTTCGGGACGAAATTTTCTAAAGTAGGGGAGACTGTGACAACCTGCACCCTTCACTTTTCATAAATGTGCATAATTGGTTCCTCAACTATTTCAAAATTTTCATTTTTAACCCTCGTATTTTAATAGGGCCAAAATTCACAATTTAATAAAACTTATAATTTTTATAAGTAAAAGTATGCACGTTTTATACTCACATCTACACCCGAGCACGTATGTTTCAGACCTTGATACTCAAAACCCTTAATTTTCGGTCCTAAAACAACTTAGAAACAGAAGGAAACAAATCTATAACTTAAAATTGATTAAATTAGAAAAATTATTTTTTTAGCCCTCGCGGTCCGCTAAGACAGTCAAAGTCCCAGTCATTGTCCTAGTCAAAGTCTTAGTCAAACAGTCAAAGTCATAGTCAAATATTCAATTCATCATAAAACCTTACTTTACGGTGTTGACCAATTTTAATGGCTAATTGAATCCAAAACTAGTATAAAAACCCACCTATGACCCATTACACTTTGCACCTCTAATTCAATTGTTTCAATTCGATCAAACTCTCCCTCATACCTTTCTTCTAGAGTATATTACTTCTACATTTGAAGCTTTGATTATAAGCTCTTGTAATTGGCGAATTGGAAGCTTGATATTTTTTCCTATTCGGTTTCTTTTCTTCTAAATTGGACTAGTTTCGTTGTTAAACCTTTGGATTGCTCGCATTTTCACGCTCGCTTAGTCATCTAGTCATTTGGCGAATGTGAGTATTCCTACCCCTTTTTGCTTTTATACATTTTTGGGGTGTTACATGTACACTATTACAATTTCAAATACAATTTTACATTTTCACAAATACAATTCTAGTACTATGTGCATTGCTTACAACGTGCTTTATGCTTAGACATTACATGTGGATTACATTTGTACTTAGTGAAATCATTAACATGGTACAAGCCGACCTTAACATTGGATAGCG
Source organism: Ambrosia trifida (assembly GCA_028751855.1). Classification (NCBI taxonomy): domain Eukaryota; kingdom Viridiplantae; phylum Streptophyta; class Magnoliopsida; order Asterales; family Asteraceae; genus Ambrosia; species Ambrosia trifida. The sequence continues at coordinate 90,429,795 of CM054123.1, read as the reverse complement.
CTATTTGGATTGACAACCCGCCTAGATTGATTCTCCCCCTTTTTCATCGGAGAATCCGTGGCCAGTGTTAAGCTTTTATCCATTTATTGGATAAGTACACTACAGTTCATACAGTACATTATACAGTCACAGGGTTGATTTCGCTCATTTGTATGATACATAGTTTACATAATTGCACTGTAGCTTGCACTTGAATTGTATAACTTTTTAACCTACTATATATATCAAAACTAGGAATGCTCACCAACATTTCATATGTTGACCAAATCTATTTTGTACATGTTTCAGGTGCAGTTTGATATAGTGCTTTAGCAAGGGATACTTAGTGCATTATTTTAATCAGTTATTTCGTTATTTACATTTCATTTAAGACTTTGTATTTCCATTTCAATGTAAGACAGTTTTTGGTTTATTCAATAATATTTACATTTTAGTACCATGTGCTTTTGAACAATCGTCACTACGTGGCACCTCGATGATTCCGCCATCGGTTGGGGTGTTACATCAACTCCAATTGCATAGCATATCTTTTTGAGTTTTTCTCGATGAAACACTACTAGCCATACGGTGATTATAACAAAAGGAAAACCTATCCACTCGTACCCAGCGTGGAAAAGCATCGAGAAAGCAAAATAGTACGCGAGTGCTCCAGAGAGATAGAAAAAGAAAGCGGTCCATGTGGAATCTTTTAAATCGCCTTTCGGATGGAACATAAACCTTGATATCAACATATTCAAAAGCCAAAATCCGAATGCTAGCGTCATTCGTACCTTGTTATGTGCGTTTGCTTCAGCCACTTGGAAGCATGTCTGGATTACAACCGGAGCACACCCCGCTATACCCGTGTATACGTGTTTCAGATTACTAGAATCCTCCATTTTGGCGGCTGAAGCAAATGCACATAACAAGGTACGAATGACGCTAGCATTCGGATTTTGGCTTTTCAATATGTTGATGTCAAGGTTTATGTTCCATCCGAAAGGCGATTTAAAAGATTCGACATGGACCGCTTTCTTTTTCTATCTCTCTGGAGCACTCGCGTACTATTTTTTTTTTTTTGACCATTAATCAAAATTTTCAATAAAATATATCCAATAAACCATCACCTACAAATAGAAGTTTCAAAACCACACAAGGATAATATGCGTATTACCTTTGGCAATGGTCAAACATTGCCCGTTACTCACACCGGTACCACATCTCTAACAAAATCTCTATTTTTACAAAATGTATATATAGGTCTTGTAAGTGCAATGGAAAGCATATAGAGTTTTTCAAAATAATAAAACGGTTAAAAACATATTTTAAAAAATTGTATATGCTTTTCATTGCACTTACAACACCTATATATACAAAGATGTTACAAGATTAGAGGAGACAATTAATTACAATTGACTTGATTAAAATTAATTACAATTGACTTGACTTTTGACTTGACTTTTAACTTGACTTTGGACTTGACTTTTCTTGTGATTTATGTGAAGGCAATATTTGTGGGATTGCCTAATAATAACATTTAGCTATTTTATTTTTTTATTGATTGGCTGCAATCAAATTTGTAACAATAAAATAAAAGTTTTGTGACAACAGATTGATAACATGTATTAGAGGTTTTAGTTTGAAATCATTACAAATGTGTGATTATCTAAACTTAAGCTTGTTATACTCAAGAAGTGTTATAATATGAATAGAGATATTTAAAATAATGTAACATTCATGAATCATTAATACGTATACTGAAAACTCATTAATATATTACTTTAAATTTATATTTATAAAACAACACATCATAGATATATCATATGATCGATGAACTATGCTAGTAATTAGCATTATGACTTCAACAGAAATTTTAATTCCATTAAATTATAATTTTGATATAAAAGATGCTTGAAAATTCATGAAATACATTAAAAATCTAAAGCAATAAAACAAAAAGCTTAAGATTACAAAAGTTATAAAATTTACACAATTTATATGACATTACAGGCTAATCGAGGAGATAAAAACAAGACCTAAAATGTCGAGTTTATGAGATTATGCTTACTTGTACCTGAAAAAGTTCCCTATTACGCGTCTCACTATCCTTCTTTGAGTTGTGTGGAAATTTCCTATCGAGTAATTCAGTTTCTATGGACAGATTGAAAATCAAAAGTAACGTTTTCTTCCATCTTTGATTTTTCTTGGGTCGTATGCATGATACTTATAAAGTTAGAAGCAACGGAAGAAGAAATCCAAAAGGATAGCATGATCCCAACTCACTATACATACACTTATAAAGTTATAAGCAACCAAAGAAGGAATCCAAAAGGATAGCATGATCGATTAACTATGGTAGTAGTTAGTATTATGACTTAAATTTTTTTTTTGAACATTAAAACAAATATTATGACTTAAATTTTAATTCCACTAAATTGCAATTTTGATATAAAAGATGCTTGAAAACTCATGACAAAACATTAATGGATATTTACTTGTTCTTGAAGTTCATGAAATACATTAAAAAATTGAAGCAATAATTACAAAAAGCTTAAGATAACAAAAGTTCCACAATTTACATAATTTATAGGACATTACAGGCTAATTGAGGAGGTAAAATCAAGATCTAAAAATTCGAGTTTATGAGATTATTATGCTTACTTGTAACCGGAGAAGTTCCCACATTCTTATTTCACTATCCTTCTTTGAATTGTTTGGAAATTTCCCTATCTAGTAATTCAATCAAACATAACATTCTCTTCCATCTTTGATTTTTCTTGGGTTGTATGCATGATGCTTTTAAAGTTAGAAGCAACCGAAGAAGAAATCCAAAAGGATAGCATGATCCCAACTTAGTATACACTTATAAAGTTAGAAGCAACCGAAGAAGAAATCCAAAAGGATAGCATGATCCTATCTCGGTATATATACACACACACATACTATGTATATGAGTTTTAGGATCAATGCGATCCCTTTGGATGCCTCCTTCAGCTACCGTTATAATCTTCACACACACACATTGGGAGATACATATATATATATATATATATATATATATATGAGGAGGGGGGGGGGGGGGGGGGGGGGATGAACAATGACTTGAGCAAATGGAAGAGAGGAGGGTCAATATAAGAGATTGTCAAAGTGACATCTAACAAAGACAACTCTATTTTCTAGTGGTGTTTGAATTTCTTTTATATTTTTTATTTTTTTAATGCTATTGTATCATAAGACATGCGGTTAAAATAACAGTCTGACTTGCCTAACACCCTAAAAAATTACGTCGTATAACTTTTTTCCCGTAATAAGTTTTAATATTCTAAAACAATTATTAAAAAAAATCATAATAATAATATAGTTGTTAATTGAATGGACCCCATATTGTTTATACAGCCAAGCACATGTAGAGGTCTCACCAAAATAGTGGGTCACCCGATTCTTCAGTAGAAATTCCCACCAATTTGGGAATACATATTGTTATAGTTTTCTTTTCTTCATTATTATAATTATTATATATCAATGGTTGTGGCCCCATCCATGTTCATGTTTTTACGGATCGAAGTTCATATATCAAACAATAAAAGTCTTGTTGATTGATAAAATAAACTTTTTTGATAGACTTCTAATGATATCATATTTTTATTAGATTTATAACTAGGCTAGTAATGAGTAAATGAACCGAACAAAATGAGGTTTGTTTGTGTTCGTTAGTATAAACTTTAACCGTGTAGATGAATGGATATGAACATTTATATGAATGACTAGTTGTTGGGAATCATGGTATCTAATACACAGCGGAAGCAGTTTATATATTTAATAAAACCGGATTATAAATACAATATATATGTAGGCCGATATATATATATATATATATATATATATATATATATATATATATATATATATATATATAATTTTATTAATCCGACTAATAAAATATTCCCAATCAGGATCTCAGTTAAACGCGTATAAACAAATAAATAATAAACAACCATACAGGGTTTAGTAATCAACATTTGACGACTACATCGGAATTGTAACATGCGGGTTACAACGAATCCTCGCTAGTAGGAAGTTCACAACTGAGCACGAGCCAACCGGGAGCAACCATTTGCAAGGTGGAAGGCGGTGGCGTATGGTGGTTTGACCGAATAAAGGGGCGGCGGCCCTAAGGGGTTGGCGGCCAAGACTTTGAGAGGAAGGAATTGTTTTATGTTAAAAGTGTCATTAGGGTTTACACCCTAATCCCCTATTTATAAAACAAATCTCTTGGAATATTTCCATAATATTCCATATCCTTTGGAATATGCTCATAATATTCCATAATATTAATCTAATTAATATTAAGTCCCTCTAGTTCAAAATATTATTATTTCATAAATAATAATTTACCTACAAGTGAACTCTGATTCGTGTACCAATGTGTAACTCTTCGGATCGTACCGGGTCGGGTTACATTGACATCGACTTTAATTACATCGGACATACTATATATCCAACACTAATTATCTTGTTCCTTCGTTAAGAAAATGAAAAATTTATTGTCCTTTCATATCCATTTGCTAATATTCTAAAAGAACACAAATGAAAAATGAATGGGAAAATCAAAAGTCGAGGAGATCCTAGACTTAACGAATGGGAAAATCACATAAAAAAGTTGGTTGTAAGCTAATTTTCTTAAAAGTTTCTAAAATCTGAAAATTCTTATTCTTATTAATATTAGTAATAGATAAACTTGAACGAGTAGGTAAATGGACGTAAATATACGAGCATCTACAAATATAACACGTGTTTATGTTTATTTGTTTAATTAAATGCACAAAATTTTCGTCGGTGTGTATTAAATAAACAAATGTAGATAAACGTTCAATCAAACTATTGATGAACGGTCACGTTATATCCCTTTAAAAGTCTATTCAAAACATTCATTTATCCTGATAAAACTATAGTTGTTTATACAAATTTTTACTAATATATATTACAGTTGGTAAGGCAAATTCTTTTTTCTAGTCAAGGATGGTAACGTGGTATAAATTAAGCTAATATAATAATTTTAATTCTAGTGATATAATGAAATTAAAATATGCGAATTCTTTTGGAAGCAAAATGGACCCTCTTGTTCATCATTAGTGTGTAGCATGTGAGTTTTTTAATTAAATAAACATGATTAACAATTATGTAATCCAACAAAATCAGTCCAGAAATATATTCAGATCTTCATGGTCAAAGATTATAATCTTTTAAAAATTAGTTGGGCACATGTCTTCCTTACGCCAGCACAAATTATTGTTATTATCATTTATTAACTATTTTACTTTTATTCTTACTATGATAACAATAATAGTAATAATACTATTATTACTTTACCGGGAGAACCCTTTAGCGGTAAATTCATGAAACACCACCAACACCATGTTAAGTTGTATTCTAATAAAGTTGTATAAAATGCAATTTTAGGTGAATAGATGACTTTCAAAGAGGCAGTTCAAAAAAAAAAAAAAAAAGAAGATGACTTTCAAAGAGGGTTAAATACATAAAATTATTGAATGCTGTATACTCCCATCATCGAAATATTTATATAAATATCATATTTTGCTACTTTTTTTTTTCTTAAGCATAAGTTTTAAATGGATAGATCATTATTCTCATTTAAACGAGTCCTAGATCAATTAGTTTGAGAGGAGGCAGTTCCATGACCTTCCAATATAAAGGTTATGGGTTCGAGTCTTGATGAAATTTGCTCTAGGTGAGCCAGGGGTTTTATCACAGTGGTTCTTCGGACAGTGAGTTTACCCTGGAATGATGGGCGGGCTGGGTCAACGTTTGCGTTAGCAAAGCGTGGATGATCTTTCGCCAATGAATTTACCAAGTGGCTAAGCTTGTATAGTATAGTTAAAAAAAAGGTAATTACTCCGTATTATTTAGGTGAAAGCCAAAGAAATTTCATTTAGTAGTGAATAAGCAAAGGTTGTAATATTAAAAAGGAGTTACTTTTAGTGAAGGAAGGGACCCAAGTGATAAGGTCATTAAAGTTAGAAGACTGAAGTAACATTAACATTATTGTTGATGGTCATGGGGTCATAGTGGTGGGGGACCTTAAAGACATTTATGCCATTATTATTACAATAACAACCTTCAATAACTTCTAAATTCTCAAAATATAAATAAATAAATAAATAAATAAATAAATATATAAAAACCACCCTCCCATTTACTATCCCAAACAAATTGTATGATCAAATTCTACATATACCTCAATTAATCAAGTTTTCAATGTATAATAGCGAATCGTAAAAACTACATAAGCACTTAAGCGTCACAATAACTAGATATACTACACGTGGGCGAAAGGGATTCGATTGTGCAATTACATAATTCCATGAATATCATAGATAAAACATTTCCTCTAATCTATCTAAGATTGAAAATTGATTTCCTATTGAAGAGCCATATATACACACTTGTGAATTGTGATGACATGTAAATATCAATAAACAATACAAATGACACTTTAAGTAAATTGCTTGACTTGTAATCTGAAAAAAAGAATCTTATTTGACTTTAACAAATGAAATCAAATTGATTAGCTTTTTACATCAAGATCTATACATATTTGTTTGTGATAAGAAGGAATATTCCAATGGAAAACAATATTAAACAATATGATTGATTATACCACAATTTGTAAATCTTACTGTATATATTATATAAAAAATGTGGGCAGCTGCCCTGAAAAATGAAAACTATTCAGTTTCAGAACAATTAATAGCATATGTAAGCTACTGTAAATCAATATGGATATGAAACATGGGAAAGGGACAAACTAAAATAAAGGAACCTGCAAAGGCATCTCAACTCTATGATCAATAATCTTTAAATGGAGCCTAGACTAAGATTTAATTATTGGCCATTTACTTTGCCTCTGATTATTCTGATGGTCAGATCTCATTCTGTAAAAGCCAAAAGATAAAAAAGTTACCTTACAAAATACTAGGTAAAAAGAGCATGTTTTTCATCTTTATCAGGGGATGGGCGCTCCATGTAACACCCTGCCTTTAATATTATCCAATATTGTCCGTTTTGCCCACTAGAAGCTCACAGATTTGTTTTTGGTTGCCCGAGTGAAAACTTTTCAGGAGGTTACCCATCCTAGTACTATCCCACCTGAGCACGCTTAACTGTGGAATTTTCATGTGCTCCACAGCCAACTAAGCCCAAAATGCGTTGGTGATTTAAGAGGCAGGACATTACTTATGAACCAAGATCTCTCATGTCCACGGACGATATGGGATATGCCTAGGGTGTTACAATCACCCCCCCCCCCCCCCTTAGGACTCATCGTCCTCGATGAGGTTTGCTTACACTCCACTTGTTTTTTTTTTCAACTTCACTTGATTTCAACCAATCCTACACTGTCATATCGCTTCACTAAAACAATGTTTTTGGAGGCAGCACTCAACTGGAAATAAAATAGAGAAAAAGACAAAATGGGGAGAGACAAAACCCATCCGTTAACAATCTCACGGAAACCCTCCACGGATCCACTACCATCACCACCGGCAACGGTGTTACCGTGCTGGTAGTGGGGTACCTGTGAGTATTTCTGGTTGTGCCTCATCTCCCCTCATATAAAAAGATAATATATTTTTAACTGGAAATATTAACTTTGTATGGAAATGAAGAGATATTAAGAACAAGACAGTACATGGTCATCACAGAAGACGCGACAGACAAGAGATCGACGAAGATTATAATGCAATTAAATGACTAATGAATAACTATATAGTATATACCCAAGTTATATAAACAAATTATTGAACCATAGATATGCTATGATTGAATTGTTTCAACTGTTGAAGTGTCCATAGCAAGGACTTTTGAGTTTTGATATTCACAAGTCACAACCAACCCATTGCGTCTATGCGTCATCCATTTTCGTTTCCAATCACATAAAATATAAACATTTGATTGATTTAGAAGAATAACCAATGAAACTGATTTACAAGGAGTAGGAATGTAGGATAGCATCTAGAGAAACAATAATATTAGCCACTGGATTAGAGTTAGTTGACTTTGTCATTGTGAATGATGCTAGATTTTGTCCACACCAGTGGAACATCAATGGACCACATCAACTATGCAGGCTTTCTATGGTGCTCTGTAGGCCCTTTACTCAAAACACACACATAAATATAAAGATTTATATAAAAGAAAAAAAAACATTCAATTGGGGTGGGACATCAAAATGTGGTTTTGGTTCTAGTGTCTAGTGTAAAATGAAAGAAAGAGTTTGTATTGTAATGGTTTTTAGGGCCAACCATCACCCTACTATGGTACAATTGTCTTTACTTTATTGTGCATGAATATTATTTCCACCCAGGTTTTGTTACCCATCTATTACAGCATCAGTGCTGTGCATGAAAACTACCCTTTTGGCCTTTCTTTTGTTAAAATTAAATCACATCATAGTTATCAAAGGTGCTAGGCGCACTCAAGGCACATAGGCCTTGCCTGGGACTTAGGCGCGAGGCGCAAAAAAAGCGAGGGCCTGAGATAAAAAAAAAGGTACAAAGAAAATAAAGTAAAAATATTAAAATAATACTATCTTTCATCTAGCTAGTATCAAAATCTGGCTGGAATCTAGCCATAATTTAACGAATTTGGCTGGAAACTCTCCGGAATATGGGAATCTAGCTGAAATCTGCGCCTAAACCATCACCAGGAAAATTAAAGCGCAATTTCCTCGACTCAAAGCGCAAATGAATCGCCTCACCTAAAAAATGGGCCTAGGCGCAAAAGGCGATGGCTTTTAACAACTATGAATCACATACAATACAACTGAGAAGTTTTCAATTGGAGTCTAAGTAAGTAACAGATGATAGTAGTTTTTAGCTTCTTGCAAAAGATTATTAAAAAAAGTCACCTTTTTTCACTTTTACCTTCAAAGAGTTATCATAGATGGTGTAAATTATGTTTAAGGTGGTTACGGCTGCGGCTGCTGCTGCTTTTTTTGCTTCCTTTTTTTTTATGAAAATTCGAACGGGCAGGGCGACCATATTCTAATACCTTACAAAAACAATTTGTAGGCCAAAGTATTTAGTGTTATGTCCATTTCTTAATAAAACAAATAGGGGCATACCATATCTAAGTTCTAACACCATATCATACAAATACTAGATTTCTACAAAGAAATTCCTGAAGAGATATAGCTATAGCAACAAACAAGAAGAGCCCACCAGTTGTTTTCTCAACAGCTAGCAAATGAACTATTAATGCCACATGTTTCAATTTAAAGGGCCGCCAGAAATGACGAATCAATTAGTGCCATCGCAAGGACCCCCCCAACCGACAACCCCACTCTACATTAGCAACTTGTTATTGGTATAAAAGTGCGTTGCTTTCACTCTGGCGCTTACAGTTATTGTCTCATTGAGTCATGTCACCAGCCATTAGGGCTTGAGGACCGACGAAAATACATGGAGCTAGCACCAACTGAACTTATTTCAAACTTTTGTGTATTATAAACTTATAATGATGGAGACTCTAGCTGTATCATGACCTGTAACAAGTGGGGGTAAAAGTGATATTTTGAACTTATTGTGCACTTAACTTCGTCTACGCGTGGTCCTAACTCTTTAGGTTGCAGAATTTTCAAATAAGTGTTATTTCATTGAATTAAAGAACCTTGGTCCATTCAGGTCGGCTAGCTGATTGGTCGGCCAAAAAAGCGTGTTTAATCACTGTATCTCCTTTGTTAGCCATACTTATATTCCTTTGCTTTTATACAAGATATATGCTCCCCATTTCGCAAGTTTATGGTGAGTCTTGAAAGCGAAAGACGCCTTTTTCTACATTTGGAACCACATATTTTAAGAAATTTAAAGTGAATTTTCCATTTTTCAAAAGCATTTTGAGTGCAAAGAAACATCACACTTGAATCATAAAATTTGCATATAGGCCATATCTATATCTTGATGATAATAACGCAGCGTTTATGTGGGCATCCTAATTACATTAATATCATAATATACCAGAAAATTCTTGAGGGACGAAAAAAATTTCTCGCGTGCAGAAATGCAATAAACTATTTTCAAATATTTCATTAGCAAAGACATGCTTCAAAGTTCAAACCCTTTTGACGTAGAGATGTTAGCCGCCCGGGCAGCAGGGCCCAGGTTGTATACAATAATTCAATACCTAACACAATGATGGCACCAAGGATTCATAATACAGGCGAATAGTACTAACAGGATTACAGTAATGAAGGCGTATGTTGAAGGATCAGCCTCATTATTCACTGATGTCGTTTTTAAGAATTTCTTTTCGTATTACTAGTACTTTAGTTCTTGGTTCGTCTTTGTTTTGCATTCGTATTATATATGATTAACATTTTGTTTATGGGCGAAAGACAGCATTATGTTTTTAAGATGGACATATAACCAATCGACAGCATTACAAGTAACAGGTTATCGACTCATGTTTCTCAAGCCGAATAAGAATATGCTAATTACCACAGCATGAAACCAAGTTGGATTCCATTCAATTCGCTAACGCACCTAAAGTCATGATAACGTTTAATAAGACTAACTTCTCATAGCTAATAATCGAGTTTTTAACACACTGTTATCGCTCAAAGACATACCCCCCCCCCCCCCCCCCCCAAACTTCACTTTTGAAATTTTGGACTTGAATTAAAAGATAAAAATGATCTAAGAGACAGAAAAGACACAAGATTCTGTCTACATCTCTCACTATGGTCTACTGCTACAGAGTCACATTGTTGTTTTCTGGTACCTATTTTAATCTCATTCTATTAGGTAATATTCCTCCATATATAACCAATCATAAACACGTTTCTTTCGCGCTTTATCAGGTTATTCGTGCAACTTTAAACAAGGCGAATCACTTAACCGATCGACTTAGTACAATTATATCACGTCCACCAGTCATAACTCATAAACACAACGTCTTTCGCGCTTTATAAAGTTATTCGTGCAACTTTAAACAAGGCGAATCACTTAACCGATCGACTTAGTACAATTATATCACGTCCACCAGTCACTAACACCTATGTCACTTATCACATCAATATTATCTAAATGAACAAATTGATGTGTAATTCCTAATTTCATGTTCATGACAATCTACCAATTGTCTTTTTCTTTTTTATCTATTATTTAAGATAATGACATCCTCTTCACTAAACAACTAACATAACCAGTAGGCTGAAATGACATACTGATAGAGCTGCAAACGAACGAAAGGTTCAGCGAACAGTCCGTGAATCGGTCGAAAGGAAGTTCGTTTAGTTTTTTTTTTTTTTGAGCGGTGACTTTCTTAACTGTGTGGCAAAGATCATCACACCCGCCTCTTGGCAAGCCCTAATCACCCACGCGTCCAGACTATGTTGTCTGAACCGGGTCCATGCCTGTACGGTGGGGACTACGGCGTTTGCCCGGAAACCGTACTGCCTCCACACGAGTTTCCTCGCTGGAGTAACAGCCTCAGCTCAGATTCGAACCTGCGCAACTAATGGCTATAGGTTTTCCTCTTCATTGCTTAATATACCTCAAATGTCGCCCGTGGGGATCGAACCCGGGTCTCTCCAAAGGAGAGCCTGGTCACCTACCAACTGAGCTACAAGTGAAGGATTTCGTTCGTTTAGTTAAATAAACAAACATGAACAAAGGTTGTGTTCATTAATTTACATTCATGAACATTCGTTAATGTGTTTGATAGCTCATTAGGTATTTAGGTTTATTAATATTTGTATATTTTTAAATACTTCAAAATTCTCACTTATTAAATATTTTGTGTTCACGAACGTTTGTTATGTACTTATGTTCGTTACCTAAAATTAACGAACAAACGAACATGTTCATTTTCTTAATTAACGAACACGAACCATTTGTAAACACATTGATTTCCTTAATGAACGGACACAAACAAGGCTTTGATCTATTTTTTTTGTGTTATAAAATTAATGTTTGAGATGAGAATATTATTATTGTTTAAACAACTTACTAGTTACTACACATGCTGGAGTGATGTAGATAGACATAGAAAGAGATGTGAGTATAATGTACCTCACTGACTCTATTGGATGATAAGATAAGACGAAGATCCGTGTGTGTGTGTCTGTAATGGCCCCCAAGGTCCCCTAACAGCTAGCACAGATTTATGATTTTATCAAATCAATGTTGAATTCTTTGTTTGATCTACAGGCTACACTCTTCGCTCTAGTTTGTATCGGTTTTTTTAAATTTGTGTAATTTTTGTTCAATTAAGTATAGACGGTTAGCTACTCTAGTATGTTTTATTACGACTTTAATATATATATTTATTTGAAAGTATGGTCTCAAGTTATGCATAAACATAATGTGGTTGGTTTATCCATAACCTACCATGTTACCATTATGTATAAATTTGTAACAAGTGTGGATTCTAGTAAACATGTATGATATACCACAAAAAATTTACACTATACTTGTCATAGTTGTATCGAGTAAATATAGTTATGGTCTTACGTGGTTAGGTACTTAGGTGTGGGGTAGCGCCCCCAACACCGCCAAACATGGCTCTATCAAAGCCATCTCCAAGCCCTTAACGGGTGTGAGAAGGAAGAAAAGGGGGCTCAACCATCATCGTCCTCGTCACCTTCATCACAACCGTCTTCACTCTTCCACAATCAACTATCAAGCCCCGTCTCACCACCGTCATATAGCCTTAAACCTTTGTCGTCGATCAACCACCGCCTCATCATCGGCCATCATCACCTTCGGCAACCACCGTCTCACCACCCATCATGCGCTCTCTCTCTCTTTAAACAACCAGGTGGGTGTTTTTTTTACGTTTTATGTTTGGGTCGGTTTGATAAGTTTGGGTGGTTTTAATTAGGGGTGTTCTTTTTATCCCGCACCTGATTACCGAACCCAACCCGAAGAGACCCGACCTGAGAAACATGATGACCCGTAGAACCCAAACCCGAGAAACGGTTACACCCGAACCCAGAGTACCTTAATTGGTTCAATAATTGGATGTTGATTAAATGATTCAGGTTCACCCGAACAACCCGAAAGTTTTCGGATTGATATGAAAATCCACTTTCCTAGATTGATATGCATTAATTACTACATTTTACCTATTATAATAAACATACAAATAATCAATTCTTTTTTATTTTTATAACAATTCCTTAAAACTGGTTATTATGAATTTCGACCTAAACCCAAACCCAAATCGCATTCCAATCACAATTGTCATTCAAGTTTTAATCCAGTTTGTTGAGAAGTTTCAATCAAGATGGATGACCTTCCGCTTATGCGTTTATCTTTAGTTCATATAACACACTACCAATATTAATCAGTTATTTTTTTAGAACACATATACGAACTCTAAAACGCATTTAGGTGTGTAAACTGAAAAAAAAAAAAAAAAAAAAAAAGAAATCGGTATTTCAACTAAATGAAGAGGATGCGAATGATCTTCAGCCCAGCTGGTTTGAGTTAGGGTGGGTTTTTCCTTAGGGGTTCCCATCCTGAAGGCAGGTCACAGGTTCGATTCATGCACACCACAAAAAAATCTACGTGATGGTTTGAGCTTAGGCAAAGAGGACACCGGTGTGTGGGTAGGGATTCGAACTTGGAACCGCTATGTTAGGGTTGTACAAGGATTTCCACTGAACTAAGCCTTAAAAAAAACTAAATGAAGAGGATGGCTAGTATTCATTATGTCAAATAAATAAAGTTAAAATGGTTGACAAACCACTAAAACATAAAGACGTAAATATACATTTCTTTTTATTTGCTTTTGCATGATAGATAACCACTTTATTATGCATTGTACATATTTTTTTTATGGAACAATCAATTATTCTTTAATAATAAAAATATATAATTATAATAGTAATTTGCAACTAAACGTTGATGTGGTGTTGATGTATCATACATCTTGTTTATAAATTTAGTTGGTTGAAATAATATTTATAAACATATATACATCGTTAATGTTTATAGAGTATAGTTATACCATGCATGCTACTTGAAATGTTGATTTTCCATGTTTTAGCTCAGGAAAAATCACCAAAATGGCCCGTTGACCAAGTGACTTACCAAAATGACCATCTCCCGTCTTTTTGGAGAGACGAGTCACCAATTTCGAGACACCCAAGGCCTCTCCAAAGAGGCTTCCCGTAAGGACCAATACAAAATTGACACTTCATCGCACACTCTCACACACACTCCCTATCTCCTTAGTCTTTCTCTCCTCTCTGCTCACTTTCTTTCTCCGCAGTCTCTCTCTCCTCCTGCTCACTTTCTTTCTCCTCTCTCTCTCTCTCTATCCATTTCTCTCTCCTCTCTCTTTCTAACCCGTCTTTTTATTTTTTTTAAAGACTGCAGAGCTTACCAGATTAATGTACAACTGTGGATGCGAAGAGTACAAGCTTTCACTGCATGACACATTTCTACTAGATCCTTGCAGCTTTTGGATCCATTTGAATGTAAGACTATGCGGAGTGGGGGCGGGAGAGAGGGCGGGAAGGGGGGGGAACACCACCGCAAGGTGGCGTGGAAGCTGGCGTGGGGCTGGGGGCGGGAGGGGCTTCACCGGCGTGGGGCTTGGGGTGGGGGTGAGGTGGCATGCTTTTATTGGTCAGTTTTTTTTTCTTTTTAACTTTAACACAATATAATATTATTTCCTTCCCCCCCTCTTCCCCCCCTTCCACTCCCCACAATTATTTCCCCCCCCCACAAGGGTCCCACAAGTGCCACATGGCGCTTCATCCCCCTCTTTCCCGCCCCCCACTCCTTATAGTCTAAACAACATGAATGTACAACTGTAGATGGCAAATGGAGGTTGAAAAGGAAGTTCGAAATTCAAATCACAAGCTTCTTACAGGAGATGTCAAACCTCACACCGGAGACGCCTCCCTCTTTGTTTTTTTTTTCCGATCGGGTTCATTGATACCTGCTAAAACAGAGGCTACGTTTTGAATGGATGATGGAAACATAAAATTATTATGAGAGAGAGAGAGAGAGTCGAAAGGGAGCAAAAATCAATTAATTATTATGAAGGTAGATGGTGAAGAAAGGTGAGGAGAGAGGGAGAAATAAAGACGTCCGACACTTATCAGTGAGGAGAGAGAGTGAGATAAAAGTGAAGATGTGGCGGTAGGTTATTGGATGGATCGGGAGACGTCTTAGGAGACGTTTGAAGCGTCTTGGAATGTGTGACCCGTCTCTCCAAAGAGACGAGAGGGGGCCATTTTGGTAAGTCACTTGGTCAACGAACCATTTTGGTGATTTTCCCTTTAGTTAACCTTTGGAGCCGATAAAACTATACTAACCTGAAACCCGACCCGATAAAACCCTAACCCTTTAATCCGAACACTGAAGAACCCGAACCTAGAATGGTTTGGTTATTGGATAATATTTGTAGTTTTGAAAACCCGATAAAACAACCCGAAGAACACCCCTAGTTTTAATAAAACCATGTGTTTAAAAGGTAGAATATTGGTTTTGTTTATATCATGTATAGATTTGAACCCGTTATCACGTATAGAATTAGACCCATGATTGCACCTCTCTTGCGTTAGAATAAAAAGAATAAGTTTCTTTCTTCTTTTTTTTTTGTTTATTTATTTATTTATTTTTTTTTTTTGGGGGGGGGGGGGGGGGGGGGGGGGGGGGTGTTTGTAAACCACCCCATCCATGTTAAAAGGTTGTCCTAATAAACTTGTCTGCCTACAGGGACGCTTTAAAGCCCCATCAATTATACATCTATCTCAGTTGTATAATTTAAATCGTTCCAAACTTTGACATAGTATTTTTTAAGATTATGTAAGATATTAATACAAATAATTTTGATGTAGGTCAACAAGTTCGCTAATCAAACGGATAATGCGTACTGGTTTCATACCTGAATAATTTTTGGGCTTCAGTTTTTTCCCCCTTATTTACAGGTTTTTTTTTTTTTTTTTTTTAAATCATAGTTATTAACGATGTCTTAATTTGTAGTTAGACTGTAACATATTTTGTAAAGTCTAGTTCTTAACTTTTATCATACAAATAAAAACATCATAATGTGAAATATTGTGAATACATTAGGAAAATCTTTACTTATGTTTTAGAATTTAGACTTTAGTCATGCGGATCACTTTTTACCAAACCACTTAATTTTAATATTAAGCAGGCAAGCAAAACATATACTAAACCCCACACACATTTGTTCTCAGTGAAGAAAACACTCACATATGTGCTTTTATAAAAAGTTTTAAGATTAAACTTAGTGTGTCAACTTTAATCATCATTATATACAATGTTTAGTGTTTAAAAGTTTATTAGTCAACGGTTAATTAAGAGGTCTTGGGTTCAAGTCTCAAAGACCAAAGGATTAAAAAGAAAACCTTGAATACTATCCACCATCTCCGACCCACCTCGCTCTTTGCCAGTCCACTACCGCATACTCCCTCGTCCACGTATCCATCACCGCCACATCTTATAGTGTTGTACTCTTGGATCGCAACTAGATTGTTACCAAGCTAAACCCGAATTGAACACTAATATGAGAAAACAGAAGAAGGAAGAATATCATTACAATAAAGAATCAATACAAAGCCTTTTTAGGCTACCTTTCATCAATTACCATAATTCCAATAGCTTATTTGTTATAGTTATTATATTAGGGTTTGTTTATAACACCATATGTAATGGAAAGCAAATTTGGGCGTTTTGGGGGCCAAAAACGCCCCCACCCAAAACGCACACCGCCCCCCTCCATCCAATTTGGGGCGTTTTCTTGCCCACCCAACTTTTTTCCATGGCGTTTTTCTTCTTTGATGGGCCAATCAGAAGCAAGCTTTTTTGATGGACCAATGATATGCAAGTCCCTATGATTGGATGCTCCATGAAATTATTCACTTTACCACTACACCCTCATCCTGATTTGATTCCCTTAATGGTCCCACATGCCATTTGTCAATTAATGCCTCATGGTCCATGAAAATTTCACCTTTCTACACATGGTCTAAGCTGCTGAAATTAAGTGAACCGCCTAAACCGAGACAAGTCAACCAATTTGACCTTTTTAGGATCAAAGTCTTTGGTGTCAAGGTTGCCGATTTAAATGAATTTATTGATATATAGTAGAAAACTTTTGGAATCAAATGAACCATGTACGAGACACACTTCTATAAATTTTATGAAGTTTGTTTATAATTTAATGAAAAATATTGTAGTTACAAATACAATGTATCATGGCACAATTCAATGGATGAAGTTGATATGATTGAAATCGATCATAGAATTGTCAAGCATTTAAGCTCATAGCAATCTCATGTCGTCCCTACATATTCGATGGAAAGTGGGCCAAAACGCCATTAACTTTACTATTTAAAATACATAGAGGAATATTCCTTAATTTGAGTTTCAATGTGCGTTTTAAATTGGTCTACGCTTTGTTGTAAATTTTGTTTAAATATGAACCAGGTTAAATATTTGACGGTATAAGATCGAGTTACTTTAAGTTTTGATGCAGTCTCAACGCGCGGCAGGTCAAGGTATTATATTAGTTATTAAATATGCAAAACAAATGCTAAGTGTTGTTTTGGGCTTACTCGCATCAGCCTAAATATTCGATTGTACTCCCAACTAACTCCAACCCCAAGTGTCCCAAATTCGATTCAGCTTTGGACCAGTCTGCAGCCCATTTGTATTCTTAAGGCCCACATGGTACTTAAAGCAAACTTTAAAGTTCAAACCATGGACTCATAATAGAGGTTGAAGATGCCATGTTTTATGAGGATAGGATATTAATTAGGATGGTAAGATTTCAGTTTGATTTTTAACTAAAAACCAGAGAGCTAAATAACTACAAATTGGTTAACCTTGATAAAACAAATTAAAAAATTATATAAGTAAGGAGTGAAATGTTCTATAAGTGTAAATTCAAATACTTTCGACTTTGTTAGCTCAAATATAACTTTCTAGAATCCAAACACTTGATTTACTAATATGTTTAACCCAATGTTTTGTAATCAACTTAAAAAATTTACAAATTATTTTAAAAAAAATACAAAATGTGGTGTTAAGTTAATAAAAAGATGTGATTTTCAAGGTTTTAGGATAAGTTAATAACATAACCATGTAAAGAAAAATGTCGTTCATTACGAACCTAGGCACTCTACAAGCAATGGGTAAGTTATACGCCATGTTTTACAAACCTATAATCGTTTGCTATTTGTTATTTATTACATATCAGGTTTATGGGAATGTTCGTTTATAATCTTATTTAGGGTATGTTTGGCAAAACTAACTGGTGGCTGGTAGTTGCAAGCTAGTAACTGAAAGCTTTTTAAATATATTTTGGTGTTTGACAGAGTAGCTGGAGCTTTTAATAAAATGGATAAAATGACCAAAATGGACATAATTAAAAGCTTGTAAAATGGGGTTTTATTTTATTTTTAAAATACAATGGGTATTTGTGTCATTTACTAATTAAAAGCTTGTAACTAGTAGAGTTTTTTCTCCTAACCTAAAATCTTCCAGCTCCTTTAACCAAACAAGGCTTTTTATTGAGTAGAAACTTTTTCTTAAAAGTTTGAAGCTCCTAAAAGCTCATTGCCAAACATACCCTTAGAAAGTTAGCAATGAAAGCTAAAAAAAAAAAATATATGTTATACTCATTTTTTACCTTTTCAATAATTTTTATTAGACTAGAGAGATGGATTGGCAGAATCGTTGCTTCTTCCCATTCATTCACAATATTACATAATCTTCTATGTATAGATAATATAACAACTCATAACAGATATAATAAATTCCTAGCACATAGCCTATTATACGTACCTCACGCAGTCGAAGTTGGGGAAGAACGAATGTTAAGACTGGAAAAAGAAGTCTTCAACTAGAAGATTTGGAAGACCCTTTGTAAAAATGTCAGCTATTTGATATCGAGAAGAGACATGCAGGTCACGTACAAGGCTGCGTTGTACTTGCTACCGTACAAAATAAATATTTAATTATGTGTTTTGTACGTAGGTGCTGAACATCATTCCCGGAGAGATAAACGTCACTGACATTACCACAGTAAACAACGGTGGCTTTAGAAAGTGGTTGATGAAGTTCGAGTATAATATTTTGAAGCCAACATATTTGGGCAACAACGTTGGTAACATCTCAATACTCTGCTCTACACTTGATTGTGATACGATTGGTTGTCATTTGGAGGACCAAGAAAGTAATTTGTCTTCATAGTACACACAATAACAAAAGGTAGACTGGCAGGTGTCCGGACAACCTGCCTAATTCGCACTTGTTTAGATTGTCAAAGAAGAAGTAGAAGACTTGCCCAGAGTAAGACCAAAAGAAGTCATGCCTTTAAGGTATCTGATGATGCATTTTAATGTTTGCCGATGATTAGTCATGGGTGCAAGCATATACATGCATATCTGTTGAACAACATAACTAATGTCCGGGCGGGTAAAAGTGATGTACTGTAGAGCACCTGCACAACCGCGCTATAGAGTTGGGTCCTCAAATGTCGTGCCCAAGAGAGAACTCGGTTTAGCTTGCGTGTTAACTAGTGTGTCAATTGGTTTGCAGGATTGCATTCCTGCGCGTTTGATGATGTCACGAGCAAAAGCTTGCTGAGAAAGAAACATTGTGTCTTTGTGCCTAGTAACTGAGATGCCAAGAAAATAACTGAGAGCTCCCTGGCAAAACTCACAAATACCACACTCCCACTGAACTTCTTTACCACCGCACCCTACCATTTTTGACCCCATATGTTACTACCTCACCACCCCGATCCATTAACACCCACCTCCACACAACCCTGCAACATGCGCACAACATGCGCACACGGGCGATGGACGGTGTCGTTAAATTAAAGCATCTTTTCAACCTCCACTCTTCTACCATCATGCCCATACCAAAAAACTTTGCCTTGTCCTCACCGAAATGGCATAAAGCAATAACCAATGAATATTAATTTTTAACTTTATTATTTACGACTATGTAACCGACATAATCATAACCATTGTAAAAGTAACCTTAAACTTACAAATGACTTACGCTTTGTAAGACAACAATGTTCTAAAACGTCACATTCTAGTGTTGTATACTAAGGGTGCGTTTGGTTCACGGAATTGTTTGGAATTGGAATTTGTGAAGGAATTGGAATTGGAATGAATTGGATTTGTAATTCAAACATTCCAAAAGTAATTGGAAATTGTTGGAATTGGATTCTCAAATCCTATATTATTGTGTTTGGTTGGTTAATAAATTGGAATCTATCACCTTTGCCCCCACGACCCGCATCGCTGTAACCCGTACCGGCCCAAACCGTTTCACCTCGTACCGGCCCGTACCGTTTCGACCGGTATCAGCCCGTACCGTTTCGACCAGTACCGTTTTGACTCGAACTGTTGATACCTCTATCGTTTCGACCTGCACCGTTTCAACGTGCACCGTTTCGACCCGTACCGGTTCAGGTCGAAAACAGTACCAATCGAAACTGGTACGGGGCGAAACGGTACCGGTCGAAACAGGTACAATTCGAAACGGTGCGGTCCGAAACGGTACAGGTCGAAACGATACCGGTCGAAACGGTATCGGTCGAAACTGGTCCGACACGGTACCGGTCGAAACTGGTACGGTCCGAAATGGTTCAGTCCGAAACGCTACGGGCGAAACGGTACAGGTCGAAACGATACCTGTCGAAACGGTACCGGTCAAAACTGGTACGGTCCGAAACGTTACGGGCGAAACGGTACATGTCGAAACGGTATCGGTCGAAACTGGTCTGAAACGGTACCGACTGAAATTGGTACGGTCCGAAACAGTTCGGTCCGAAACGTTACGGGCGCAACGGTACAGGTCGAAACGATACCGGTCGAAACGGTATCGGTCGAAACTGGTCCGAAACGGTACCGGTCAAAACTGGTACGGTTCGAAACATTACGGGCGAAACGGTACAGGTCGAAACGATACCGGTCAAAACGGTGTCGGTCGAAACCGGTCCGAAACGGTTCGGTCCGAAACTGGTATGGTCCGAAACGGTACCGGTCAAAACTGGTACAGTACGAAACGGTTCGGGTCGAAACGGTACTGGTCGAAACTGGTACGGTCCGAATTGGTTCGGGTCTAAGCGGTTTGCGTTGAAATGGCATGGTTCGAATAGGTTCAGGTCAAAATGAAGCCAACCGTTTGAAGATTACAATAAATTGAATTGAATTCCTTCTAATATTGGAATGATTTTGAATTCCCTTAGGTAAAGGAATTTGAAGGAATTCATACCAAATTCCAATTCCAATTCCTTTGTCAACCAAACACACAACAAGATTGGAATTGAAATTCCAATTCCAACAAATTCAATGAACCAAACACCTAAAGAGTTGGAATTCGAATTCCAATTACATTGAATTCCATTCAATTCATGCGAACCAAACGCACCCTAAAGACCACATATAATGTGAAAATGTAATAGATTAATAGATATGATTAATTTGTTATAAGGGTGTAAATGATGCGCAACAACTCGAGAGCTATTCGGTACGGATAGGTAAAAAATTCGAAAGCGTCGAGCCTTAACGAGCCTGAGCCCGGGCTTGAGCTTGAAAAATGACTCGTTTAGTTATCGAGCCCGAGCCCGCGGTTTTCATACAAAGACGGTTTAGGCTCGCGAGCGTAAACGAGCCTAAACAAAATTTATATTATTATTTTATTTATAGTATACCTACTATTTAACATTGGCGAGCCGAGCTCTAGCCGAGCTTTGGCTTGTTTAAACTATCGAAACAAGCTCAAACCGAGTGTTTAGCTCCTTTAAAATTGTTCGAAAATTATTTCGAGCCGAGCTGAGCTCGGACTCGGCTCGTTTACACCCCTAATTTGTTATATATGATTGCCAAAAAGCACATTACTTGAAACCGGCCAACACTCTTCAATTAAACATCAAACACATTCATCCTTAACAAACACACGCATTATATGGATGCTTGTGGGAATCATTTAACTAAACATGAACATAATAAGTTACTCTCTCAAGTTTGTAGGAAGTGCAATTTGATCCTAGTATTCTAAACATCTCTTTTTAAAGCCTCAAACTTATTTCAAAACCACTTCTTAACATCACTCAAACAACTTATTTTGATGATTACAAAAGATACGACATACAATAGGTCATTGTATTTGGCGGACAAGATTGAAGGACTCCGTAGTTCGACTTCTTGTCTCGTGTAAGTTTACGAAAGCTATTTGGGAGCGGATCAATGTATGGTATAACATCCCCATATCAGCCAAGACCTCGGTTATATAAATGCTTTAATAGCATAAGACCTTAAAAAACCTTATTCTAATAGTCGGACCACTTCTTGTACAAGGCTCAAAACAAGAAAATTTTCAACCACCAGCCAACTAAAGTTGTTGAGGAGACAAAATCATCTAATTTTTCAATGGATTAAAAAACGTACTCGCTCTTTTAACCTAGATTGGTCTCTTTCATGTAGTAATTTATTTCTATTCCACATTTCCCCTTTTTCAATCGAGCGTCTTGCTAGCCATTTTTATAAAAATATTATCTGTAAAAAAAACTATAACGTTTTATAGTCTTGTACTCTTATAGAAACACTTTCTAAAATACAGGGGGTGTGGTCAATACCATTACAGTGCAGTAGTAGAGACATTGGTGGATAATGATAGAAAACATGGACAATCCTGGGTTCGATTCTTGAGTCAGACGGGTTTTACCGACAATTTCATCGTTGTGCCTACGTGCAGTGGGTTATCGGATTTTCCTCAGAATTGGTGTTTAACAACTCAGGTACTCTCAGAGTACTTGCATTTATCGATATGATGCCCTGAGAGTAGAGGTGTACAAACCAGTTAACCGGTTTTAAAAAAACCGGTTTTTTTTAAAACCGGTTTTTTTTTACCTTTAAAAAATCGGTTTTTTTTAATAACCGAACCGGTTTTAAAACCGGTTTTTTACCCAGATGGCTCAAACCGGTGAAACCGGTTAGGATCGGTTATTAAACCGGTTTAACTTAAAAAACCGGTTATTTTATTTAAAAAACCGGTTTTTTTTTTAAAAAATCGGTTTTAAAAACCGGTTTCTTCCTTGGTGAAGAAAAACTGAAAAAAAAAACCGGTTTTTTTAAAGCGGTTTTTTTCTTAAACCGGTTGTAAAAAAACCGGTTTTTTTTTTTAAACCGGTTTCGGTTGTAATATAGGTTTTTTTTTAAAAACCGGTTTTTTTGTACACCTCTACCTGAGAGTGCTCGGGTATGATTTGTTAGGCGTCCAAACAAAAAAAGGGTGTGAGTGTAGTTAACATATAGTTTAGGAGCTAAGAGTAAAACATCAAAATAATATTTAAATACTCTAACAAACACAAAATTGCAGTTAGCCGAGTTGGTACAGTTAGAGAGAGGAAAACTAGAGAGAGACGATCATCATACATCCAAACAAATGAACGGAACACCAAACGACGCCGTTACAGTCAACGACGTTGACTCCAACCGTCCAGACGACGGAGCAGAAGCCGCCGACAAGAAGAGCAAAGTCAAAGGACCGTGGTCACCGGAAGAAGACATAATGTTAAGCGAACTTGTAGCTAAATTTGGCGCCAGAAATTGGAGCTTAATCGCTCGAGGTATTCCAGGCAGGTCTGGTAAATCGTGTCGTCTACGGTGGTGTAATCAGCTAGATCCTTCCCTTGAACGCAAGCCGTTTACTGGTATAAACAGTAGTTTATCTCTTTATGATGCCGTACGACGTCGTATTTGTGTTAGTTTTAGTGATGATGATGAATGCTATTGGTTAGTACGGTTTTATCGGTCTCTATTTTAACCTAATGTGATCGTACGGTCTTCTGGTGTTTGTATGTTGTGAATGATTTGTATAATTTAGGGCATAAGCTGTTGTGGATTGAGGTTAGATAGATAATTCGTTAGGTATTTTGATGTGATAATGCAGGGATTTTAGTGTTGTTTGGGGATTACAAATGTAGGTCAAAGTAATTGACTTGTGTCCTAATTTGTTAGTGATTGTTGTTGTAGACATGAAAATATGTTACACTACAAAATCTACACTGATGCGATTGTTTGCCAAAAACACGTCTCTGTAAAGTCGTAAGACCATGTATGGGGGCTGACGCCTGCCCAGTGCCAGTCAAGGAAGTTGGTGACATGATGACAGGGGAGCCGGCGGCCGTAACTATAACGGTCTAAGGTAGCGAAATTCCTTGTCTAGTAAGTTCTGATCCGCACGAAAGGCGTAACGATTTGCGCACTGTCTCGGAGAGAGGCTCGGTGAAATAGACATTTCTGTGAAGATGCGGACTACCTGCACCTGGACAGAAAGACCCTATGAAGCTTCAATGTTCCCTGGGATTGACTTTGGGCCTTTCCTGCGCAGCTTAGGTGGAAGGCGAAGAAGTCCTCCTTTCGGGGGGGTTGATTTAGTTATAATATGTTTTTTATTTTATTTTCATGTTTCCTGTTATCTAGAAGTTTCTTAGGTGCAGTGTGTTCAAGGACAAGTGGACAACAAAAAGTTAGCAATCAACTACATGGTGGTTAGTGAAATGAAGTAACTAACCTACATTGTCTCTCAAGAGCTGTTTTTGATATGTTTAACAGGGTTATTGGTAAGTAATCTGGAAATCCATTTAGAACACATACCAACTGATCATTGTATAGACCCAATTACCCAAATACTAGGCACTACACTAACTTTGAATTTTTTTAAAGCAAGCTCTGTGTCCTGTTAACATGGAAGTCTGTATGCTAGAAATTGGAATGCGACCCAATTTTGTTTAATGCTTTTAGCTAATATTGTATTTTTTTAAATCTTTGCTCACAGAACACGTCATTATTCGTTATTCGATATGCAAAATCATGCGTTTGAATGATAAATACTCGTGTGTGTTCTTTTCTTGAAGGAGAAAAGTACACAGTATCTCTGTTGGATATATTAGGTTCTATTGTTGTCAAAGGCCCAAGGCGCGCTTGAAAAGCAAGGGCTTTTTTTTAAGCTAGGTGCATGGTATAAAATACCATTTTTAGGGGTTATAGACATGTTTTAAACTTGTGTAGAGCTAGTTTAGGCTGTTTTAGGTTAATTACATGCTTATTTAGGTTGATTCCAGCCTTCTTTAGGGTTTTTTTACCATTAATGGCCAGATTTTGGGCAGAAAATGCCCTGAAGCAGCGCCTGAGCGTCTAGAGGGGCCTTTGACAAATGACAACATAGGTGTAAATGGTAGCTGACAACATAGGTTATAAGTGCAAGTATGTGACAGCCACTGAAGTTACCTAAATTCATTTTCATAGAAATGCACCAATTGACTCTTGGTGTAAATGGTAGCTGAGAATTACCCTAGTATTACATGACTATTATGTTTAAACCATTAGCCGATCTTCAACCTTTACTTTATGAAAGCGCAGCCCCCCCTACCCACACACACAGTTATATTGTCCTTATTGTTAACTTGAGAAGTTAAGCATGTATTTCAATGAGTTCATATGTCATGCTAAATGTTGATAACATTGTCACATTATTTATTATGCTGTATGAGGTCAAAAGGACGCCAGCAATACTTTTTACTAGATTGCATATTACAGATTTACAGAATTTGCATTTCCAAGAATTATGTGCTTTTCGACATCTAATATTTATGCCTAATGTAACAATGCTTATAACTGTTAGGTTCATCACAATTAAATCGTAGATGGTTTTGTAGCTATTATTCTTTGAAGAGTTATATGATGACTTGTTTCTGAATAGGTTCTCATGAATATGCATGCAGACACGTGCACGTGTAATCATATATAATTGCTGAAATAATAATGAAAATAAATATATCCCGAGTTCACCTTTGACAAATTTGTTTCTTCTAATGATCTTTGCATACTTTTTTTTATCAATTAGGATCTTAATCGATGAACATTTTCTTGTCATAGTTGATCTTGCAATAATTTGATTTATTATACTGTTGCATGAACCATATAGTGCTGTTAGCACAGTCTTACAGATTGTTTAGGTGCTATATTTCCATATTTGATCCTTAAAGTGCTTTTAAGATGTATGTTTGTGCAATACAGGAACTAATGGGCCACAAAATTCATTTGGGATGAATGTTTTGTACTTTTGTTAAGTCAAGTTGGAATGAAAGGAATAGGGAAATAATCTTTGTTTACTTTTTTTTTTTTTTTTGAGTTTAGGATCTTATCTGTCGGCATTTTCTCGTCATAGTTGAATTTTTAATAATTTGATTCTTTACAAGTGACATGAACCATATAGTATTGTTAGCACAGTCTTACAGATCATTTGAATGCTATATTTCCACATTTGATCCTTACAAGGCTTTGTTTATAGATGTATCTTATTCTGTCGACATTTTCTTATTATAGTTGAATTTTTAATAATTTGATTAATTGCTAACTCGATAAGTTAAGCAAGTCTTTAAATGCGTTCATATGTTGTATAATGTTGTCACCTTTCTTATTAGACCTATATGAGGTCAAAACTCAAAAGGGCTCCATCATTATTTTTAACCAGATTGCGTACGGAGAGTATGAGATTACATGTGCCTTTTGACATCTAATATTTATGCCTATTGTTATTATAGCTTATAACTATTAGTCTCATGAACATACATGCAGACAAATGCACATGTAAACAAGAAATAATCGTTGATTTTTTAGTAGAAAAAATAATTCCTGATTTCTCTTTGACCTTCTCTTTCTTCTAATGATCTTTGTTTAATACTTGAATTGATGATTTAGGATCTTATACTATCTGGCGTTTTCTTGCCAGATGAATTTCTTTATTTGATTTTTGTTACAATGTGAGATGGACTATATAGTGTTTGAATGTTATATGCCTATATTTCAACATTTGATCGTTAAACAGCCTTCCGTTTTTTTTTTCCCCGTTGAGCAGATGCGGAAGATAGGATCATAATTAATGCCCATGCAATCCATGGAAACAAATGGGCATTAATTGCAAAACTCTTGCAAGGTAGAACAGATAACGCAATCAAGAATCACTGGAATTCTACCCTGAGACGCAGGGGCATCCATTCTACTGCTGCATACATGTTACCATCCACCACTGAAACGGACCTCAACAACCTTGACACCACAAAGGCGTCCTCTGAAGACACCTTATCAAATGAAAACAACATTAATCCACCAGAAACCGAAGATGTCCCAACTCATTACATCTATGCAGAAGTACCAATCTCAACTCAACCGACAGTTACCCGTCCAACCCCACATTTCGGAGCCTTTTCTGTGTATACCCCTACAAATGAAATTCAAAATGGGGCACCGAATATGGTTGTACCCACACAGGGACCTTTAATACAGGCGTGTAAACCCAGAAGCATCGGGTGTAAATTTCTTACAGGCTGTTCTGCTGAGTCTGTGGTTCCGTCAAGCTGTGGTCATGGTTGCTGTTCTGGTTCTCAAACCTCGTTACTGGGTCCTGAGTTTGTTGAATATGAAGAACTTCCTCCGTTGTCAAACCTGGAATTAGCCACCATCGCTTCAGATATCAACACCATTGCTTGGATTCAAAGCGGCCTTGAAAATCCTGGATCCATCTCCTTCCCGGTCGAAGGACGGAGTTGAAATGGTCAGGTGTTAATTGAAGTTTCTGACTATATATATATATAGGCTTACAAAAACCTTAGTTACTAGCCAAAAATGATCTCTAGAGTTTGGTTTTGGTCCCTATGGTTTACATATATCTGAACACTGAACTGGTCAACTTCTGTTTTCATGCATTATGAGATGCTTGTAACTTGCTTGAGTATGTTCTTTGTTGAAAGTTGTTGGTAAGGGTGTAAACGAGCCAAGTAGAGGTCGAGCTCGGCTTGTTTTTAATTTCTTAATTATTTAATTATTTATATACATATATTTTTATTCTGTAAAAAAAAAATCTAGAACATAATATATATTATGTAGGTATTTTTTTTATCGTAGTAGTACTAATAATAATAATAATCTTTTCATGTAATATGTAATTTTTAGCAAACAAAGTTAGTATGTTTATAAAAATAGTAGGCTTGCTATCTCATTCGGGCTCATGCTTGTTTAAGCTCAGCTCGGTGCGAGCTTTCAACAAGTTGATCTCGAATAACTTATAATTGGCCCGGCTTGAGACACCCCTTGTTGGACGCTGAATCAAAGGAAATGGTTGGCAGAGGAAAAAGGACATCCCTTCATACACATTGAAGTTTATTGGATATAATTTTATTTTAAAATGTATAATTCTCTCAAGGCTCAAATCCTTTGAACCCAAATATTGCCTAATTCTCTTAGATATGGAGATCCAACACATGATTATTTACTAAATAAAGTCATTTTTAAAAGAGAGACCATCTCATAATTTGTTTATAAAAATTTTTTGTTCATTATTTTTTTTTACCTCATAATTTTATAAAAGAAAGAAAAATATTACATTTAGTTGAACGGTGGAGAAGTTGCTAATTGTTTTGGTTATAAAAAGATTTTATTTTTAATTTTGTTTTTTTTTTTACTTTCACAAAAGAGACTTTGTATTAATGTACTAATATGACAATTTTTGTTCTTAGATTAGTAAAAATAAAATACCGTGTCAACAATTTTAACGAAATTCGGTAAATTGTAAAAAAGAATAAATTATTTAAAATACAAAAAGGGTTAAAAAAATGACTTGCAAGGGTTCATTTCACCTAGTGCTATGGAATACTGAAGTTATGTCCTACTTTTCTGACTTCATCATGTGTTTGTGTTGCCACTGGCGTAGCTTTAAGGGGCGGGGAGGGGCGGCCGACCCTCCCGAATTTTCACTCAGAAGTTCCGATTATATAGTATTTGTATAGAAATTTTTGGGTATATACGGTTTCGACCCCCCGAAACTGGTTTTCGATCCCCCGAAACAAGTGATTTCCGACCCCCCAAAATGTCGGGTCAAGCTTCGCCACTGTGTTGCATTATGTTATGTTATGTCGCTTCTCCAGATTTCTAACTTTCTGTTACTAAAGCCCCAATTTAGAATAAGTAAGAAATAAACATTTTGATATGTCTTATGTATAAAATCGATGTTTTTATTTATAGTTACTCTACATGATACATGAATGATCAATCTCATTGGTCCATACAAGTTTTATTTCTTTTATTTGGGAGAAAAAAAATATACATAATGAATTCATATCATCATCATACTCAGTTAATCCCACATATAGCAAGGCTAAGGTAGAGTCCGAGGAGGGTAAGATGTAGACAACCTTACCTCTACCCCTAAGAATAGAGAGGCTGCTTCCAGTGAGACCCCCGGCTCGATGTGGTTTGGTATCAAGCCTTGGACATAAGACACAGAACACTTAGGAATCGGGACAAACCCGATCAGTGCATGTATTCCTTAATTTGTCTTTTGGCTATCCACGCCACCACATGATGCATGCTTAACCGTCCGTCGTTTTTAACGTTATTTTCACGAAATTAGTAAAATTACGTCAAAACTAGTGCAACTTTACTTTTGCTCCCCAAGGGCCACACATATATACATTATATGCGCACATCGTAAGTGAGGTGTAACATAGTGAATTTATATATAAACGATAAACACATGTATTATTTGTATTGTTAGCGAAAAGAAGAAACCAACTATGGGTAAAGTGATAAATCTTATTATTTTTTTTGGAACGACTAGCTCACACTCTCTAAAACTAATCTATCTTTCTCTTGCACATCACAAAACTTGAACCTTCATCATTTCGAGATGAGCATCTTTATTCAACGCCATAATACCATTATAACACTAAGGCCATTGGTAATAATTGATAGCTAAAAGAAGAAACTAACTATGGGTAGAGTAATAAATCTTATTAGTTTTTTTGGAACGACTAGCTCACATCTCTAAAACTAATCTATCTTTCTCCTGCACATCACAAAACTTGAACTTTCATCATTCCGAGATGAGCATCTTTATTCAACGCCATAATACCATTATAACACTAAGGCCATTGGTAATAAACTTTAGGGGAAATTGATTTAAATACTTCCAACTTTCATATGTTGGCGGATAATACTCCCAACTTTCACTTTGGCGGATAATACTCCCAACTTGCAACTTAGTTTGTTCCATCACCCCCAAACTAACAGATGTCTAACCTGGTTAGTTTACGTGGCAAAAATGTAAAAACCTAAACTTAAGGGACAGTTTACGTGGCAAAAATGTAAAAACCTAAACTTAAGGGACCCTTTTTAAAACTTTTTATTTTAAATCCTAAACACACCCCTCCCCCTCTGTCTCTTTTTCCCTCTAAAACACCACCACCACCATTTGCCACCAACCGCACTGCCAACCCTCCTCACCACTAGGGGCGGCAATTATTGACACGACCAGAAAATCGACCCGAACCCAACACGAAAAAAAATAGATTTGGGTCAACTAACACGACCCGTTTAAAAAACGGGTTGGGTTCGGGTCAACTAACACGACCCGTTTAAAAAAATTGGTCGGGTTCGGGTTGACACATAAATAAAATGGGTTGACCCGTAAACCCGTTTAAGTATTTAGAAAAAAATATATTATATTTTTGTTTTTCTTTTTCCATTTCTATGTACATGGTTAGTTATAATTGTGTTATTTTTGACACACTATATTATTTATTTGTCACACTTATATACTCACCATTAAACATTTTATTGATAACCCGCTTACAACCCAACAACCCGCTTATAACTCATGAACATGTATTACTCATTTAAAAATATGGGTTAAACGGGTCGTCTTCGGGTTGACCCAGATTTTATGTGGGTTGGGTTAGGGTTGAAATATTTGACACGAATAATAATATGAGTCGGGTTCGGGTTGCACTTTTCAACCCATCAACCCGCCAACCCGCAACCCATAAACCCGCCAACCCATCAACCCGACACGATTGACACCCCTACTCACTACTATCTACCACCACTAACTCATGTAAATTTAATCCTCCATCAATACTGAAATCCCAATTTACATCCCAGAAATCAACCTCTTTTTTTTTTTTCTTTCTTTCAATCGGTAATCCTAGAATCTAGATTTCAAAGAAACCCCAAGCATAAACCGACTTATTGTAAACCGGATAACTCGAAGACGCGAATACAACTCAAAAACCACTGCCATCGAATCATTAATTACTCGGTTACAGCTCATGATTGAGCTTCGTAATCGGTTGACTTTTCTGTTGACTCTCATTTTGGAAGCATATCGACTTGTAAGTCCCAAACAAACCCATCCTTATGTTTGTTGTTTTGGTCTGAACCATAGCCCCATATTGGCTTTGGTTTTTGTTTGGTGATTAAATCAATTAGAAATCTAGGGTTCTTATGGTTCTAAATGGGATAGGTGACTTGATTAAGAATCTGTTTAAAACCATTTTGAATGTGATGTTTTAAAGAGAGAGGGAGGGAGAGAAATAGATAATAGATAGAAAGGGGGGGGGGGGGATTTATAATAAACAGTTTTAAAAAATGTCCCTTAAGTTTAGGTTTTTATATTTTTGTCATGTAGATTGTCCCTTAACTTTAGGTTTTTACATTTTTGCCACGTAGACTAACCAGGTTAGACCTTCGTTAGTTTGGGGGTGATGAAACAAACTAAGTTGCAAGTTGAGAGTATTATCCGCCAAAGTAAAAGTTGGAAGTATTTAAATCCATTTCCCCTAAATTTTACGATTAATTGCAAGTGTTATATGATCCTTTAGTTTTTTCATATGTTTCTTGTGGTCTACTTTATATTTATGCACGGGCACGCTTGTGAATAAATATAAAATTACATTATTATATTTTTTACTTAGAGAGAAACTAACGTACAAAGCGTTCTTAAAATACAAAGTGTAAGAAACAATTACAACCATTGATTAGGTTTAGAAATAAGATGGCACGATCGTAATTATCCAACACGTTTTAAGAAGGCGGTTAACGATTAAAGGGCAATTCCGACAAATTACACATAAACGAATTTGATTTTTTTATAATTAAGCCGCCCAAATTATGTCATTAATTGACAGTTTTAATGATTTGCTATAATCGTGGAAAACCATAAACCTCTTCTCCATAAAGAAGATACTCTGTAAAAAAAAATATGGCATCTATTCAAAATAATGAAGAAGCAAAAAGAATAATGACAGGCCTTCGATTGTACATAATACAGTTATGAATGTGATAAAAACAAAATTTATATGCGTGTTTATGAAAGAAGAAGTATGTATGTCTTTGATTGTAATGATTTCAGATTGTGATGTTGCTAAACACGTGTATAATATACCAAAACGCACATTTATCTCTGTGAATATTATAATCAAATGCTATGTTGATAAACGCACTTTTTTTTGTAAAGTTGATCAACGCACTTATAATACACTAAAACGCATGTTATAAAATTGATAGTATTCAACTGCCATTGTAAAAGAATAAACGCATGCATTAAAATACATAAACGCATGTTATTGAAAATGATCACCAATGAATCAGGTGTTGACAGAGAAAAAAAACGTTTTACCTTGATACATAAACGCATGCATTAAACATAAAACGCATGCATTAAAAACATAAAATGCATGCATTAAAATACATAAACGCATGTTATTGAAAATGATCACAAGTGAATAAGGTGTTGACAGAGAAAAAAAAAACGTTTTACCTTGATACATAAACGCATGCATTAAATACATAAACGCATGTTATTGAAAATGATTATCAGTGAAAAACATTTTACCTTGATACATAGACGCATGTTGTTTAAACTTATAAACGTATTTATATATAGATATAAACTAAATGCACGTTTATTTTAATTTTTAAAAAACAGAGCATTAAAGTTATCAATATCTTGAACTACAATATTATCATCCTATACAACTGGATCAAGATCAATTGAAATATCCGGCTCTATGTTTAAGTCTGCGTTAATAAAAACAAATAATGATTACAATAAACGGGATTCAGTTAGAAAAAAAAACAGAGTAAGTTACAGATCATATCGATTAACTCTTTAATGGATCTTTAAATTTCAAATAAAAAGGATCGCACAACGAATGTATCAATATAATCGTGGAGAAAATATTGTAATTAGTTACGAATATTTTTAAATTTGATTTACGAAAACCAGAGATTTACAATTCTGTGAAAAACTATAACGCGATTAAAGGAGATGTAAATGTCTATAATACCCTTGGATGTTTACTAACGAGATTTTTGGTTTGTGACCGTCAACTACACGTAGCGTACGGTGGTTACTACTTACACTTTGTATTATAAGGTATTGTGTACCGTATACTTTCTTATTTTAATTAAATAGAAAACAAATAAAATGACGACCAACAATATCTTCAATTATCCATTTTGTGGTTCTTTGGCTTTTTCTTACAAGGGTTTGCCTAAATAATGTGTTAATATCACTAGTAGTGTCGTCGACTGTCGACATATAAACGTTTCATTTTTCTTTTGTATTTGTTTGACCTTATATATCATGAGAAAGAAATGTGTAGTCACAAAAGTTATTACATTGTTTAGATAGGATGGCTTATTTATAATTTATTTATTATACCCTAAAATAAAAGATATAGGGAAAATGGATTTAAATACTCCCAACTATAGCCTATTGGCAGATAATACTCCCAACTATCACTTTGGCCATTAGCACTCCAAACTTTCAACTTGTTTACTTTCATCACTCCCAGACTAATAGACGTTAGTTTTAAGCTGACGTGGCTAACAGAATCTGTTATTCTGGGAGTGATGAAAGTAAACAAGTTGAAAGTTTGGAGTGCTAATGGCCAAAGTGATAGTTGGGAGTATTATCCGCCAATAGGCTATAGTTAAGAGTATTTAAATCCATTTTCCCAAAGATATATTGATAAATTTATTCAAAGTTAGGATATGAGTCATATTGAGCTGGAGATGGCTTAATAAAAAGTTTGAAACGAGCCAAGCCTTATTGAGCCCAAGACAAGCTTGAGTTTAAAACAAAGCTCGATTATTTTTCAAGCCTGAGTACGAGCCTAGCATGTGAAGCTCGTCAGACTCATAATATTAGTTTTATTACAGTAATATTTTATATTATTTACCCTTAATTTAAAGTTGTTTAGTAAACAAGTCGAGCCGAACTTTTTACTTATCGAGCTTGCTAGCCTAAACGAGTCTATTAGTTATATTATTTTTATTTAATATATTAACTAATAAATATTAAACGAGTCGAGCTCGAGCTTGAGAAACTACCAACGAACCAAACCAAGCTTTTCACCTATCGAGCCCGCGAGCCTAAACGTGTCTATTATTTATATTATTTTTATTTAATATATTAAGTAATAAATAATAAACCAGCTGAGCTCAAAATGAGACACTACCAACGAGCCAAGATCGAGCTCAAGCCTGGTGATGTAAAATGTTTTGACAAATCATTGGTTAGAATATTGTTAGGACAAAAAGGATTAGTGAAACCACTTTTGCAAACCTTAGTCTAATTCACTTTCTGTCAAAATACTCTAAGTATGAAACTGCTGAAGACAAAGAATCAAACTGCTGAAGAAGAGATTCAGAAGTACTGAAGAAGAAGTCATCAGAAGTTCTGAAGTTCAAACCAGACACTTCTACTGAAGAACTACTGAAGACAAACTACTCATCAGTAGTTTGTCATTCATCAGTACTTAGAGAAGATCTTTTCCACCGCCTTTGTATATCAGTAGTTTAATACTTTAGTATTTCTTTTTGCTTTATGTACAAGTTCCAAGACTGCAACTTGTTGCAACTTGTTTCTGAACTTGCTTTTGGCAAGGTTCATGTATTTGTAAAGTCTATAAATAGAAGGATTCATCCTTCTGTTTTAGACATTGATTTTAATACAAGAAATCCTTCAACTCTTATTATTGTTATTTCCATTTCGTGTTTACTGAGAATCTGTCAAAGTATTTCATTCTCATTCAATACTTAGATTCTCAATAAACACTTCTCATTTATTAGTTCTTGATTCCAGAGGGAGTAATAACTCCTGTTGATAAAGTGTAGCTATAAACTTATAAACATTCCGCTGTGCTAACACTCACCAAGAACTTGCTAAACACTTAAGTGTCAACTAGCAAGTTCAACTAAAAGAGCAGCTTAACTGATCCAACAAATATAGTGCTAATCAAGAAAAAAAAATTGGTTATGAAAGTATGGTAAAAAAAAATTGAACATTATATATTATCGTGTTTTTATTTTTGTTTCGTTTACATTGTATTAAAATACCTAGTACGGTAAAAAAAACGTTACCCCTGAAATTTTAGTCTAGATCCGCCACTGGATATGACGGCTTATTTAAACAACAGGCAGATATAAGTTGTATAAATTTTGTTTGATAATATTTATTTTAACAATAAATTCAAAATTTTCTAGGATAAATATAGTATTGTGTGACTTACTCCAAATCTTTTAAATTGCAACACATCACTATTTGTTTTCATTGAAGGAGTTTGATGGTTGCTATGTTATTCTACATCATATCCTCCTCAGACCCTACCTTAGTTTTGCTATTGATAAGATTAACCGAGTATGATTATGATGATAATCGCATTCGGAAATATGAAGAAATTTGGCTTCAAGTTTGACTATGATTGAACATAGTTATGAAGGAAAAATGTTTGAACACCAGTTTCATGTATAATTCCTAGATAACGAATCAAAGAATATGTTAGATGGCCTTTGAGTTCGATATATTAGTGGATAAGCATTTTCAATAAGCAAGTGAAAGTATAGAAAAAGACTGAGATCGAATCATATTGAAACAAAAATAAAATTATGTGTTTTTTAAACGGTATCGGGTCGATAAAAAAATTATGTGTTATACAAAATAAAACGAATTGCATAAACAATAGTCTAATTTCACAAAAGGTTGTCTCATATAAACTAAAAAGTAAAGTCATGAAATACCAAAAAGATAATAACACGTGTTTTGTTACGGTAAAAAACCATGGAAACAAACAATGATATTGGTTGTGGTAATACCAATAGTGATATCAATGTTGTTTTTTTGGTTGGTATTCCTTCAGGCATTTGAGTTTTCTCCTTTGATTGACACATCTAGTTTAAATATCGTAACAAATCAAACCAATACCGATTAAATTCTAGCTGTGTAGCGCGTGAAAATCCAATTGCTGTTTAGTGACTAATAGCACCATCTTATGAGACGTGATGGACTGCTTCTAAATGGACACATAACTTTATAGGAAAAGAAACTAGTTTCTTTTAATGTTATTGTCTGCAGTAGAATACATGGCTATTCTCAAGTATTTGTTGATGATCCCTATGTATTTGGAAGATGAAACATGTTTGATCTGACGTAAAGCTTGTATGGATAAATATGGGGAGCACACAATTCATTGTAAAGAGCTCACCGGTTTCATATACCGGCATGACTAGAGACGTTTTGTGAGACATCTTGAGAAGAGCTGAGATTTCTGCCAAAAATGAAGCCTCTGTGAATTTTCTCATCTTAGAAAAAAACTTATTTATTCCTTATATTGATATTTTAATTTTAATTATTTGAATACATTTTAATAATTTAAGGTAGTTAAATTTTTAGGAAAAATGAGAGATGAGGTGGAAAATGTAAGGATATGTATGGATGCTTTTATGGTTGGAGATGAAAGTGAGAGTTTGGAAGGATTTGCAAAAGTTTTTAAGGAATTGTAAGGATATGTTGTGGCAGTTGACTAGATAAGTAAGGGCGCCTAAGAGCCCCCTTAGCATTGCAGATAGTCTAATAAGGCCCTTCGGTGTGGAAGTCGGCATAGGGTGGGTAAGGTGATGCCGCCCCGACAAACACCGTCCCCTATGCCCGGCACGACAAGGACGGCAAGGTTATGACTTTGGTGCCGGGCCATTTGATTCGAACGTTGGCACAAAAAAAGGTTTTTTTTTTTTTTATTTATTTTTTATTTTTTATTTAAACATCCAAACCTTTTCATTTTCTTTCACAATTTTTTAAACACTCTCTCAAACACTCTCAATATATTTAAGCCAGCCCATTATTTATAAAAAAAATCAAAACCCTCAAACAACCATGTCATTATCATCTTCTTCGTCGTCTTCGTCTTCTTCGGGTCCATCATCTACAAACGAAGCCGTAAAGTTTGTTATAAATGTCGTGGCGCAAGCGGCGCAGATCATTGCCAAGGAGGAAGGAGATGAAGTCGACTCGGTACCTCGAACCTGGCAAGCGACTATAAACAGAGACCGAGAAAGTACGTTTTATAGTTTTTAGATTATTTATGTATATTATATTTATTTTTTTAACATTGTAATTGTTTATTATATTTAAATTTTTTAAGATTGTAGATTTTTATTGTGTTTATATTTGTTAAAATATGTGTAGGTGCCCATGATAGATTGGTAGCCGATTATTTTGCCGACGAACCTTATACTCGGCGGCCCTATTTAGGCGTAGGTTCCGAATGAGTAGAAGACTTTTCCTACGTATAGCCGATGATGTGGCGAATTTTTACCCATTTTTTACCTTACGATACGATACGATGATAGAAAGAAAAGGGGGTTCACCACCCTACAACAGCGGCACTTCGAAAACTAGCGTACGGGACTACGACGGATGCGTGGGACGAGTATTTAAAGATGTCGGAAAGAACTACATGAGAATGTCTTTACAAGTTTAGCAAGTGTGTGGTGAAGCTTTACAGCAAAAAATATTTGCGAAAACTAAACTCCAGTGAGGTTCAACAATTGTATCAGTTCCACCACCAAAGACATGGTTTTCCAGAAATGCTCGGAAGCATTGATTGCATGCATTGGCCTTGGAAAAACTGTCCAAATGCATGGCGCGGAATGTTCATACGAGGGGATCAAGGACATCCATCAATAATTTTGGAGGCTGCGTGTTCACAAGATCTATGGTTTTGGCATGCTTTCTTTGGCAATCCTGGTTCGAACAACGACATTAATGTCATTAACCAATCAGAGATTTTTGACGATGTCATAAAAGGAACTGGTCCGGATACCAGGTTTACAATATCGGGGGTGGAGTATAGGCGCGGGTATTATCTTGCTGATGGGATCTACCCACCTTACGCGACGATCGTTAAAAGTATTCACCACCCGTTAGCTGAAAAAAGAAAGAAATTTGCCAAGTTTCAAGAGGCGGCAAGAAAGGACATTGAATGGTCATTTGGGGTTCTACAACAAAAATGGCACATCATTGCAAACCCGGCACGCATGTTCACCCCAAAAAGGTTGTGTTACTGTATGTATACTTGTATCTTGTTGCATAACATGATACTCGAAGACGAAGGCTCCGCCATCTGTGAGTATGACGAGAATACCCCGGCGGAGAATACTGTGCCTGTTGACCCACATCAACAAGATTTAAACGAGTTCTCGTTACATAACGAGTTCACGCATCATAATCTTCAAGCGGACTTGGTTGAATATATTTGGAACAACGAAGAAGAGTAGATTATTTGTAATTTTTTTTATGTCGAATAGGTTAATTTAATTTTAGTTGTGAGTTTTTTAAATTATTTATAATGTTTTTAATGTAATATTAACTTTTTAATATTAATATTAGAATATTAACTTTTTATTGTAATATTAATATTAGAATATTAATTAATTAATAAAAATATTAAAAGATGATGTGCTTCCTACCAGTGGCGGAGGGAGGGGAGGGACCAAGGGGTGTCCAGCCTCCCCCAATTGGCCAACTCTAATTAAGTTTTTATGGTCAACATTCAATAAAATTGTATCAAGCCCCCTTTAAGGTCCATTTCACTATCCACTATATCTTTTTTTTCCTTTTTTTTTTGTATCAAACTCCCCTTAAGGCAGACTCCACGTACTCTCCACTAGTAATAATAGTTTATTATGTTGTTCGATTTTTTTAATGAGTACTAGTTTAAATAATTTAAGCCCCCCCTCATCTTGAAATCTTGGCTCCGCCTCTGCTTCCTACCACACCATTGAACCATCATCTCTATGATGCTCTTACCCCACTCTGACGTGACAGCTGAGGTGGACGACCATCATGGATGATGTGCCTCATCCACACCCAAAGACCTAATGAGAAGATAATCATGAGCATGTTTATCGGTTAACAGTTTAACTCAATTATTTGTACATTAGGGTTGGTGGCCCAATGATAGAAGCAATGCTTCTAGGAACACCTAAGAGAGAGATCATGAATTCAAATCCCACAAGAAATAAAAATTTATCGTTAAAAAAAAACTCAATTATTATTTGTATCACTTTAGAAAGAAACATAAAAAACAAAATAGGCATGTCGTGTATCTTAAAAAGTCTTCAACACAAGAAATCAAAAAGTGGTACCTAACCACCGAAAAAAAAAAAAAAAAATCTGCAAATGCCAATACGCCTCTTATTTATCGATCACAACTAGCTAGATCTTCCATAAACATCTAACAATCACCATGGATAACCAACCAGAGACCAGCGTTCGCCGGCACCGTAGAATAATATTGTTTCCATTACCATTTCAAGGCCACATAAACCCTATGTTTCAGCTCGCTAATCTACTATACTCTAAAGGCTTCAGTATCACCATCCTTCACACCAACTTTAACGCACCCAAAACCTCTAACTATCCTCACTTCACCTTCAAATTCATACTTGATAACGACCCGCAAGACGAACGCATTTCCAATTTACCCACACAAGGCTTGGGAGCTTTTAATCGGCTTTTTGTGTTCAATGAACATGGTGCAGATGAATTACGTCATGAACTGAAGGTGTTAGCGTCCGAAAAAGACGAACCCATATCGTGTTTGATCACTGATGCGATTTGGCACTTTACTCAGTCGGTTGCTGATAGCCTTAACCTCCCACGACTTGTTTTGAGGACAAGTAGCTTGTTTTGTTTTCTTACGTATGCTTCGTTACCTTTGTTTGATGATCTTGGTTATCTTCATCTTTCTGATAACACCCGTAAGTTCTCAAGTCTTTTAATTAACTTGTTTGTTGGGCGAACCTTGGAGGTTGTAGGTTT
Organism: Ambrosia trifida; assembly: GCA_028751855.1. Lineage (NCBI taxonomy): Eukaryota > Viridiplantae > Streptophyta > Magnoliopsida > Asterales > Asteraceae > Ambrosia > Ambrosia trifida. The sequence continues at coordinate 90,389,785 of CM054123.1, read as the reverse complement.
TTTTACATCAGGCATGACTTTTTTTTTTTTTTTCTTAAAAAGTTAATTGTCAATTTAGTCTCTTTGTTAAAAATTGTCACTTTCATCTAATTTTTTTTGTCAATTTAGTCCCTATGATTTTATTTTTTTGTCATTTTATTCCTTGAGGTTTGTCAAAAATTGCCACTTTCATCAAAATCTTGTCAATCCTCAGGGACTAAAATGACAAAAAAATGAAATCACAGGGACTAAATTGACAAAAAAAGATTTGGATGAAAGTGACAATTTTTGACAAACCTCAGGGACTAAATTGACAATTAACTCTTTCTTAAAAGTTTTCATGTTTTTTTAAAGAAAAATAAATTTATAAATAAGGGCATTAACAAAGCATATTACACGAGGATGACAGGTAAACGGGCAACAAGCTTATCCGACTAAAAACAAACCCTTGGTTCTTGGTCTAAGTTGGTTTGACAACTTGGACATGACCATGGGGGCCTTTGTGCACCAAGTTTGTTCTTTAATTAAGTTGTTGATTATGATCAATTTCTTGATTTCAAGGTCTCGATGACTACGTGGTAGAATTTCCTATGTTGAAAGTGAAAGACATTATAAAGATGGGTTTTAAAAGCTCGGTGGATCCGATTGGAGAGATGCTTGGTAACATGGTGAAACAGACCAAAGCGTCGTCAGGACTCATCTTGAACTCCTTCAAAGAACTTGAAGAGCCAGAGGTTAAAACGGTTGTTTGTGACATTCTAGCACCGAGTTTCCTGATACCATTCCCGAAGCATTTGACAGCTTCCATGGTTAGATGAACAACAATCCGATTCTGTAGTCTATGTTAGTTTTGGTAGCGTTACTGAAGTGGAGGAGAAAGATTTCTTGGAAATAGCTCATGGATTGGTTGATAGCAAGCAATTGTTTTTATGGGTGGTTAGACCTGGGTTTGTTAAGGGTTCGACATGAATTGAACCGTTGCCGGATGGGTTAGTAGGTGAAAGGGGGCGAATTGTGAAATGGGCTCCTCAACAAGAAGTGTTGGCCCATGAAGCGGTTGGTGCATTTTGGACTCATAATGGGTGGAACTCGACATTGGAGAGCATATGTGAAGGTGTTCCTATGATTTGCTCGCCTTTTTATGGCGATCAGCCGTTGAATGCGAGATACATGAGTGATGTTCTGAAGGTGGGTATGTATTTGGAGAATGGGTGGACAAGAGAAGAGATAGGTAACGCGGTAAGAAGGGTAATGGTGGATGAAGAAGGGGAATACATGAGAGAGAATGCAAGGGTTTTAAAACAGAAGGCGGATGCGTCTTTAATCAAAGGTGGATCTTCGTATGAGTCGCTGGAGTCTCTAGTTTTTTGCATTTCTTCCCTCTAAGTTGTTGGGGTCGAAACCGTATATCTAAAAAAAGTTCTTTACTGATACCATATAATCAGAACTTCTGAGGGGAAATTTCGGGGGGGAGGGGGCTCCCGCCCTAAGGAAGCCGCGCCATTGCAAATGGCTCAACGGTGGTTAAGAATATCATATGCTTTGTCATGCTACTGTGGGGAGGAGGTGTTATAAAGTTTGGTCGAGGAATAAGAGCATTTTGTTTTCGTGTATTCAAATTTTGAATTTCGTCTTCATTCCTTTGCTCAATTAAAATGATTTTCGTTTTCATCTCTAACACTCTGTTCCAGAGTTTCATTAAAGGATGGAAGAGAAATGATTGAAAAGGAAGTGGGGAAAAAATGTGTTCCAGAGTTTTTTGTAGGAGGGAAAAGGAGGGAATGAGAGGGATAATAAAGGAGATTTTAGAGTGATTTTCAATCTTTCCAATTTGGAAGAAATTGGAGAGAATGGAAGGGGAGGGAGATCCTTTCTCTTCCATCCTTTAATGAAACTCGGGAACATAGTGTAAAATTTCAGTTTCTTGTTCGAATGGTTACTCACTGCATGGCTTCCTGAGCTATCTAAATTTATCTATGTAAATTAATCAAAGCCCAAGGGGCGTAAACAAACCAGGCTCGATTAGTTTAACTTATGAGGGCTCAAGTCCAAACTCGGCTGGTTTTTAGCTCTAATTCTAGGCCTGGAGCTCTACTCTTAACTAATTTTTCAAGCGCACTTTATTATTAACATACTAGTTTATACCCCGGGAGCGTCCCGGGTTGAAAAATCAAGTAAAGTGAATAAAATTAGAAGTATCTAAATTATAAAAATAACATCTGCCAATATATGATTAATGAATATTATTATTATTATTATTATTATTATTATTATTATAAACAAATCTCTGCCATAAGTTATCATATTCTAATATAAAAAAGGGTAATTGGGTCGGGTATCATCTAATCTCAGGCCCGACCAAAACCCACAATTTTTTTAAACTAATTCCAAACCTGACACAATACCTGTCGGGTTACAAAAAATAGTCGTTTTTTCTCCGTTTTTTATATAGCACTATGGTACTCGTTGGAAAGATAATAAAACGCTCGTTAATTTGGTGTAATTTTTTTTCTTTAAAAAATCTCGTATATAAATGATATTGACATTTAAAAGTTATGAGAGGAAACATGAGAGAGAAAATAGTAAAGTTTTAATATTTACATTTAGTAGATTAGGTATTTAATAGATTATGTTAAATTATATTTAAACCATATTTATTCCTTTTTTTTAATTGGTCTAGAGTTACCACATCATATCCTATGTGACATCTCTTAAAAGAGAGATTGCATAATATTATGACATGTCATTAAAATGGCTTTGGTTTATTATATGTATAGATAATTTTGTTTACAAATGTAATAAATAACTTTTTTAAACCATAAAAAATCAAACCATTTTTTCGTGTTTGCATTTCTATGTTTTATTTACTTTTAATATTGTAAGTTTATTTTATTAGTTTAATAATATGTTTAATTAATGTTTCTTAAAAAAAAAAGAAAACTAAAAAATAAAGATTTCAGTGAAGTGATGCCTCCAAAAAACTGTTTCAGTGAAGTAAAAATACTTTCCTAGGAGCACCCCTCCCACTAAGACCAAACGTAGTGAAAGAAACAATTCACGCCCCCAACTCCAAATAGAGTGATCTGATTGGCCCCTTGATTTGTGCACAAACCACGCTGTGGAATATTTCACGCCAAAATTGATTTTTCCCTATCCACGCGTGGGGGGGGGGGGGGGGTGTCCCTCTGCATTATGGGGCGTTATCGCCCCTTTCCACGCCCAAATTACTACACCACTACACCCGATCTAAGAATTACCAAAACTTCTTGTGAATAGTGTTTGAAATTGGTTGGTCCACGTGAGTGGGCCACCAACCACCTTTTGTGTTTTTTGTTTTTTTACCTTTTCACTTTGTGTTAGCATTGTTTCGTTTTGGAACAAAAACAATTTACATGGTATGGTGGTTAATGTGTTATATGCTTACAACAAGAGTCCCTGTTCGAGCCTTGCATTTGTCAAAGGACCTTTCCTCTTTTTGTCTTTCTTGCATACATCCACAAATCTTTTATTTTGTAGATTTTCTATGAATAGATACATTATATTGGAGAGATTTACAAAAATGCTTCCATTTAATTTCTATATGGGATTAGAGTGGTATTTCTGCTTCTTGGAACAATCTGCTCATCAAAGAAATTCCAAATAAAACCCAAAATCTAAATTCCAAACTCAAATCAAAATCAAACAAACTTGTTTATTGGAATCACCACCTAGCCCGTGGCCGCCTTACTACCACCATCACAACAATGCCAAGGTTTTGTCTTCTCTGCTACTATCTATTCCGTCTCTGCTTCTAAACCACTACCCACAACCACAACAACACCACTGAAGTTGCCACCATCAAACCCAAAACACCAACACAAAAAAAAACATCAAAAGATTCCTCTCTGTCTCCAACCTTCACAAACCACCACTAGAACTTACCTCACAACCACTACACAACACCCCATCCCAATCATGCCAAAGAAGATGGGCGTAAACAGCAAAGCAGAAGCCGCACGTGAATGATAAACCGCTACAAAAGCCGAATGTAAAGAAAAAGAGGCGCGTGAGAAAGAAGACACGTACTGGCGTGAAGCCGAGGGCGCTAAGTTATGCGCTGCCAAGAAACGAGAAGAAGAATAAAAAAATCCCGAAGCGGCCGCCCGAAAAGCCGAGGCGAGGTGGTTAGCGGAAATTGAGGAGGAGTTTGAAAAATCATTAAAGAAGGCGGTTAAGGGGGTGTTTGGGATTGCTTATTTAACTCCAAAAGTGCTTTTCGTTAGAAGTACTACTTATGACTTTTTAAAAAGGAGTTTTTAAAAAAATGTTTGGATTAGCTTTTGTGATGAGAAACGTCAAAAAGTCAATAAATTGTTTTTTTATGTTTTGCTTAACTTATTGTAAAGATTGGTTGTATGGATGGTAGATTTGTAATTTTTTTTCCAAAAGCCAAAAGCTAGGATTTTTGACTTCTTGAAAACAACTTTTCCACCCTTATTAAGAGGGTGTTTGGGATTGCGTTTTGAATCTGATTTTTAGATTATTGCGTTTTGAAAACGCAAATAATCAGTTTTTAGTGTTTGGATTGCGTTTTGAAAACGCAGATAATCAGTTTTTTAGGCTACCAAAACGCAATAATCTATAAGCAGCTCCACCCCTGCTTTTTCAAAACGCATAATCTGTTTTGAATAATCAATCCCAACACCCCCTAAAAAGGCAAAACCAAAAGTGCTTTTGAATTACACAAACAACTTATTGACTTATTAGATTCTTGGAGAAGTCAATAAGTCAGTGAGGAGTTTTCAAGCGCAATCCCAAATACCCAAAAAGGCGGAGGAGGAGGAGAAGAGGAGGGCGAGTAGGATTGCTAAGTAAGAGGAGTATGAGCAGATGGTGTTTGTGCAGGATAGGTTTGGGATGGTGAATGGTAAATTAAAAATGAGTTAGTGAAAGTTTGGTTTAGTTGATGAATTATTAAAAACAAAAAAAGGTAGCTAGGTCTTGGGTTACGAGAGAAGACAAAAGAATTGTTATTTTTTCGAAACCTTTTGAAAAGAGGTGATTTAAAAAAAAAAAAAAAGACGGATGCCATTCGGGTTCGTTGATCCAGAAAGAAGAAAAGTTAGGTTCAAATTTATGAGCTCGCACGAAAATTCGGGTTCAAATTTATAAGCCCGCAAGAAAAGTCGAGTTCAAATCTTTAAACTCGCAAGAAAAAAAATCGGGTTCTTTGAACCCGTAAGAAATCGGGTTCAAAATCTTTGAATCCGCAAGAAAAGCAAACACTCTAATTTAAGGGAGAGTGTTCGAAAAGAAAGAAATATTATTTTGCAAGTTAGGCGTTTGTAACTTACACGCTCCAACCTAAGGGGGAGTGGACACTCCATTATTTTTGGTCCATACCAAAAGACATTCAAAGTAACACGGACCAATTATCTAAAGAAGTCAAGTAGGTTGCAATCTTTTGAGTTTTTTAATATTATTTTCACCTACGATCCCAAGCTAGGATCACTAATGAGAGTGGTCTAAAAGTTCACTAGTTGGACCTGTTTAAAAACCAATTAGATTACCAAAAATTGATTTTTAATAACTTAAAACGAATATTTTTTTTTTTGGAAAAATCAAGAAATCACTTATTAGTTATTAGGGGTGTGCGGGGTTTAGTGCGAGTTGGTTTTATGGCAAAATCAAAACGCTTGGTTAATATTATTCACCTAAACCTAACCTTCAAAATTATTTTTCCTTTCCTTCAAAGTTTTTATTAAGACATTTTCTTTTATACTTCTTTGAAAATCATTTATTTTTAAGTTAAATTTTGCTATTACACGTAAGTAATGGATAAATCGTTTCAAAGATATAAAAACATGTTAATGTTCTTATTATGAATACATAACAATCAAGAATAAAATTAATAATTTCTAAATTAGTATATAACAAACATTAAAAATATTGTTTTTTAGGTTATTTGGTTTCGTTTTTAGTGCAGTTTTTTTTTTTTTTTTCCGTTAGTTTAAATCAAGTTTTTTCGTTTTTCTCATCCCTATGGCATTTAATTGCTTTTTCTTTTTTAATACTCATGTAATGGAATAAAAACATTTAATTAAAAAAATCTGATTTGTTCCAACCCATGTGGCCCCACCACATATTCCCATAACGTTCCTTCTTTGTTATGGGTTGGTGAGATGGTGAATGATGCTCGTGAAATGAAAATGAGTGAGGAGGGTGTCATTGGACATTACAAAGGAGCGATACTCCTTACCACCAGGCCCGACCCAGAAATGGGTGGGGTAGGTGACGGTTCGGGGACCGGTCACCTAATGCGTTTAAATTTTTTTTAAAAAGTATACGCATTTATTAAACTATATATTTAGTACATACATTTGTATATACTATATACATATATAATGTAAATCTCTTAAGTCAAGTCTTGACTCAAGCATCAAGATCTAATTTTTTTTTTAAAATTTATTATCCCTTTACCAAATTTGATCCTAGATTTTTTTAAGTCATCATGACCCAAAATCTTTTTAGAGTTATCGAGTGTAACACAACACTACGCGCTCCATACCACCCAGCCTTATAATTTACTCAATACTAAATAGAAAGGAAAAAAAACATAGAAATATGATTAAATTGGAGGAAGCAAAAATCAAGATTTGTCGATTCACAAGTAATTAAATTCTTCTCTTCCCCCTCTCTCTATTCCCGTGTGCTACTATTTATTCTTTTTTCATAGATACATCAGTTTTTTCAACCTTTCCCTCTTCCCAACCATGTCTATCAACTGATCTACTCAATTATTCTGTATAAAACAACAGACCCAGAAGGTAAAAAAACAACAAAGATCAAGAAAGCATTCATGGTCTCACTTTCTACACATATTCCTTACATGAACCACACCCTTTCCTCTCTTTATCTCCAAACATGCAACCTTTACCAACAACTCTAGAGTCCATCAATGATACTGGAGATCATGGTGGTTCAAGAATATCAAATGCAAGTGAAGACAGTAGTACCACAGCTAGTTCTGTGATTGTAGAGATGGTATTGGATGATGATGATGATGATGATGTTGTTGTTGTTAAGGAAGGGAGAGGATCATCTGTGTCAGTGTTTTCTGTAGTGGATATTGAAAGTGGTGGGGTCCATGGAGATGAGTGCACTAAGGTACATTTGTTAAAAAATGAGAGGGACTGTAGGATTTGTCATTTGAGTATTGATTTGAGTAATCAAGATTGTGAGAGTGGTGTGCCCATTGAGTTGGGGTGTTCTTGTAAAGATGATTTAGCTGCTGCTCATAAACATTGTGCTGAAGCTTGGTTTAAGATTAAAGGCAACAAGTAAGTAAACCCATGTTTCAAGATTTAGTGTTTTGTCATTTTTTTTCATACATTTATTTGCTTCTTAGTTCTTGACTTCTTTCCATGTTTCTTGATCAAAATTTATGTTTCAAGACCAAAAAGAACAAGAAAAAAAAAATATATTTTTGTTGAAAAATCAAAATTTATATGCATCTCTCTTTGTTATTGATTTGGGATTTTTTATGTTTCAAGAGCAAAAAGTACAAAAAAGAAAAATCTTGTTGTTGATAAATCAAGATTCATAATTTCATATGCATCTCCCTTAGTTATTAATTTGGGTTATTTTTCTTTGTTAAAATGTAAGCTTTCTTTAGTTGCATTCTTACCATGTTGAGTTTCTTGATTGTTGGGCATAAAACTTGCCTCTAGCAAGTAACAACCCTCTTTTCCATTGATCACAAAACTTACCTCTAGCAAGTAACAACCCTCTTTTCCATTTTAGTTATTGAGTTAATTAGGTTACATGGTGTGGGGCTCCATTCCGCCACCTCAGCGCTACATCAAAAAGGGGCTTCATTCCCCATTCCAATAACACACAGGAAATAGAATAAAATGAAAAAAAAGGAGCTGAGTGGTGCAAAATGAATTGGGGCCACGTTAATGTCCGTTATTTCGTTGGTTGTGCTTGGCGAAGAGGTGAATGGCGCCCCCTATGGCACCCGGGAAAGGTGGGCGCAGGGCCGGCTGAAGCCCAAGTGAAATGAGGCTAGGGCTTTGGGCCCCCAAATCTATAGGGCCACCATTTTTTATTTTGAAACACTGAATTGGGCTGTGTAATTCCAGGAAGTAGAGGGACAGATCATAAGAAAGTGACAATTACAAATACCCTCCATTTAATAATGATTTGATTTGGCTCGTTAGACACAACGTATCGCAACACGGACTATACAAGAACTAAAAAAATACTTTATGCTTTCGGAAAAAGGGCCCCAAATTGATAATTCGCTTTAGGCCCCCTCAAGGGTTGAGCCGGCCCTGGGTGGGCGCTATTGAATAAAAAAGAGCTGAGGTGGATGGGGCGCCACCCCCACACCACCCCAAGAGCTAAAAATTTGTATCTATAAACAGTAAAGAAAGTCCTAGTACAATAAAGAAGCAATAGTGACACATATTGGTGAAAAAATATCTAAATATTTGAGATAGGGAATCATACTTTAGACATGGAAAGCAAGCAGTGAATAAATTAGAAAATAAAGTTGAAAAAAAGCAGTTTACATGAAATGAAAAGATGCTAATGGCTAAAAAAGTAGTCAGGCAACTAACAATCCTATGTGTGTTTTAATGTTTTATGTAAAGAAAACATTGAGTTGGTTTGTTGGTCTTTAAATCATGTTGGAATTTGCTTTCATCCTTTCCTTTTCGTTCTCTCTTTCGGTGTATCAAGTGGACTTATGAGTCAAATCTACATAAGAACTTTTAAAAGTTTAAAGATACACTTTCTTATATTGCTTGCTTATACGCCACGACATCATATTCTTGTATTTTTCCTTAATGACAACATTTTTCTAGTGTCGGCATCCTGGTTTCGTGGGTGAAGTCACACCCATCAATCTCTTTTGTGGTTGGTAATTTGGTATCATGTCACATGTGTTATGCAATCTCGAAAGTTTTTACAACACTTATTCGTTTTAAATCCACCGGTGCATGCACTCTTGAAAGTTTTTACATTCTTGTCTCTACTTTATCTTTGAATTTAAGTAGATTTGTTTGAGGTGTACAATGAGATCTAACTTGTTTCTATATTATCTAGTTGTCTATATGTTTGGAGTTAGTTACTATGAAGTATGTCAAAATCTTGGATAATTTCAAAGTTAGTCAAATGATCAACTTATAAAACAAGAGAGTCTAACTGTTATTGTGTACTTGACTCTTGCTATTCTTGTTCTTAACTTAACAATGTTTTAGTTTGTATCTAACTAATTAAATACTTAAATAGGAATTGTCCACATGTAAATAAAAAGAAGCATGATCCAAAATTTGATCATTTTTTAAGATGTTTTTTTTTTTCCAATGAAAAGATGGAGTATATACCGCGCTATACGAATATATTCGTGTTAGAATTCAGATTTATATTGCACCTAATGCTATGCTAATTAATTTGGTTCAACTAAATGCTCAGAATATGTGAGATATGTGGATCAATTGCACATAATGTTGCTGGTGTACACGAGGCTGAAGTGACGGAACAATGGAACGAAGCTAATGATGCCATGCCATCAGCTAATGTACCTACCACGGCTGTCACATCAGATAACCGTAACTTCTGGCAAGGCCATCGGTTCCTCAACTTCTTGCTAGCTTGTATGGTCTTTGCCTTTGTTATCTCTTGGTTGTTCCATTTCAACGTACCTTCGTGAGAACAAGTCGATTCTATCGAAGGAGAAACATTCAATGAGCTATTTAATGAATCTTTGTTATTTGTTACCATTGCATCTGTTTTTGTTTTGTTGGTTTTGTTATTGTTAATGTTATTAATATTCTAGTATTCATGTGGTTCATTAGAGCTTTTAACTTTCTAAGATGTGTATGAAATGTTAAAGAAGATCGACCTTATATAAACTGTAAACTAAAGATGTCATGTGTTTTTTTCTTGTACTTTTTTGGGCTTGTCATGGACCATGTGGGCTTCTTGCTTTTCAAGCCCATTGACCCTTTGACCTTACACTCCCATGTGGCCTTGTTAGATGGGTATTTTTTTTTTTTTACGGCGAAACATCTCTATCTCTCTATATATAGAGAGAGCCAGGAAGAAGCTGGAAAACAATCCAAACAACAAACACCCCAAAACAAAAGAAAAACGAAAACAATTACATCTCAACAATGTCAAAATCCAACCACTTATCCCAAGAAGGTTTCGAAACCTCAGCATGATTACTGATCCAAATGAACGTGTCTTCTACTGTCTTTATAACCGGAAGAAACTTGCCTTCGAAGACCTTTAGGTTTCTAGCATGCCAAATCCTCCAAATAGTCGCCATCACAACCATCGAAACAGTTTTCCTCCACTACTTACTGCCGGCCGGGGTCGACTTCAGCAAGTCAAACAAGTCCCCCATCCTTGTTGGATGGTCTAATTGGGGTTCTATTATGGAGTGTTGTGGAATGTGGATTAGAGGTGATAACTTGAATTCATCATATAACATATTAAAATTTTAAATAGTCAATTCGAGGTGTATTGTATCAATAGAGAATAAACATGTAAAACGAGTTAAATAGGAACAAAAAAAAAGGTGAAATGTATCAAATGACTAGAAAGTGAAAACGTTCTAAAATGTAATCAAATCTGTATTAGAATAATTAGATTGTTATTCTAGTGTGTCAGCAAATCAACATGACAAGATATATTGTGATATGCAACAAAAATAAGATAACATGGAACTAGATTATATAGATAGGGGAAAGTTCCGGTACAAATAGTTTTTTTGGTAAGAACTGTGAGAATCAAAGGAGGGTGTTTTTTTTTATTTTTTTTTTCAAAATTTTTTTTTCCCATATTGTTAAACATGTATTATAGTATTGAAAACTAAAAAAAAAAAAAAAAAAAAAAAATTTGGTGTAGAGTAATTACGTGTAGAGTAATTACATAATTACTCTAGTGTAAACTAGTGTATTTACCTTAATGACGTAATTACACTAAAAAAAAAAATTTTTTAAAATTTTTTTTTGTATTATTCATCTAGAAAGAATGTTTAAGCACATGGGAAAAAAAAATTCTGAAAAAAAAAATAATTTTTTTTTACCCCCTTTGATTCTCACAGTTCTTACAAAAAAACTATATGTATTTGATCTTTACTCTATATAGATATAAAAAGATATTATTATATGGATCAGATCACTCATTGAACAAACCCTTGAGTCGCATGATACAATGAATCATTTGTCAACACCTTAATGTACAATAAACCATAAAAACTATATATAAAAAACTGAATTATTTATCATTGTTCAATATCATAAAGTAATGTAACGAAAGCCCATTTGAGTTTTTACTCATAAAAATGTTGTAATTACAAAGTCTACTAATTTCTAACACAATTAAAGCATATACATTTACTTTATATATTCTTTTATCATACTATACCAATGGTTTACTCCTCTCTCAGATCATTTATTCATATGTGATCCTTATTTTGCCTTTGTGATTTCATCTTGGTTTTTAGAATTTCCTATACTTTTGTTCGATTAGAAAACCATGTATGTAATTTTAACTCACATGTTTAACTTGGCATTGAAATAAAATGACCAAAAGACAGCATTGCGATTTCATATTTGACAACACCACTCGTGTTTGGAATCGCATGTAATAGTTGTTGGAACCAATTGGATCGATCATGATAAAAATGAAAAACAATATTAGACACAAAGTCTTTTTCACTAATAAATAAAAACCACAAATAAAACATTAACCCTACCAATCTATTTATACTAAAACTAAACTAGCTTTCCTAAACCAATACTAAAACTCAAATACTTATCTATCTCATAAACTAAATCTATTTAATTAAACTAACATTTATCTCTAATTTAATTCACTAAGAATTATCTTAACAACCCTTCAACTTTTGACTCCTTTCACTTTTCACCCAAACTTAGGATTAAATCAACAATAGTGACTACCAATATCCTCGCCGACTACAAATGAAATAGCTCCAAGGTATAGGGTCAAATGAACTATACAAGACAACGACCATATGAACAAACCAAGGGCCTTGGTTGTAAGGTTTTATAGCAGAAGAGTTTGTAACTACCCATCCCATGAACTTCCGTCATAATTTCAAGATGAGGTACGTACGTATTGGAATACTCTAAGATTTTAGGCTTTGGGTGTCACAACGAGTGTATACAACCTTTACACATTTTAATTTCCATTAACTAATATGATCATCAAAGTTTATATTTAGCTAACCTTTATACTCAACGTCTTGAATTTTATTTTATTTGTGTGCGTTCTCTCTCTCTTTTGTGTGTGTGTTTGCTGATGCTTAAGTTACTCGTAACTACAAAGTAGATTAGGTGATACTTAGAATAAAAATTGTTGTTCAGAACAAAAAGTTAAGATTAACGAAATGATAATTTACACCAATTACTTTTTTCCCTTTAAATCATATGAAATATAAAGGATTTAATCCAAGTCCCTTAGTTAGCTTTTAGTATGTAGGAATGAGAGACGGAATGGAATAGAGCATTACAATAGAATAAAAAAAAGTGTTTGGTTGGTCAAAGTAATGGAATCATCCATTACCTCCTCCATTCCCTTTAAAACCCCAAAATTCATTCTATTATTCCCTTGAGTCTGTTTGGTATGGGGTAATGGAATGAATTAGGGAATGGAATGGACAAGATAATAGAATTGATCATTAACATTCTATGTCTTGTTTGGCTGCCATGTGGAATGAAATAAAACATTACTTTGTGTTGTTGGATAGGCAATAAAGACAAAGGAATAAAATCGGTGGTGAGTGGCGGTGGTGGTTGGTGGCAGTGACGGTGGGTGGTGATATGAGGCGGTAGCGATGGTGGTGGTGGGTGGCGGTGGTGGCGACAGTGGAAGGTGAAGGTGGATGGTCGTGATGGTAGGTGGGCGACGATGGCGAGTAGTGGCGTTGGGCGGTGGTGCATTGATGGTAGGTGGGTGGCGACGGTGGTAGGTGGTAACTGTGGTGGGTGGTGACAGTGGTGGTGGGTGGCGGTGGCAGCGATGGTGGGTGGTGATGATGGTGGTTGGTGGTGGTGGTGGGTTATGGTGTTGTTAATGAAGGTTGAATGAGGGGTGGAATGAAAAAAAAATATGGGGGTGGATGGAATGGTTTTGAGGGAATGGAATGCCTTGTGGAATGGGTGATTCCATTCCTTTGACCAACCAAACACACTATTTTTCATTACTTCGTAATGGTCCATTCCATTCCCCCTTCCATTCCATCATACTAAACGCTACCTTATATATTTTTTTTCATTCCATTCCCTCTGTCACCATTCATCACCATCACCACCACCACCACCACCCACCTCCACCACTACCACACATCACTACCACCACCCGACGCCACCACCAACCACTGCCACCAACCGCCATTGCCGACCACCGCCACCAACCACCAACGGCCACCTCACTAGGGGCGAGCAACAAGTTGTGTCACCGATCCTTCTGGATAGCAAAACCTAGCCTAGTGAAACAAACCCCCACTCGCTAGCGGTCGAGAATTGCTGTGTACGACCGATTGTATATGTCAAGGAATTCAAAATCAATTCTCTCAAATTCCATTACTTTTAGGAATTCAAAATCCTTTCAAAATGTGAAGGGTTTCAACCAAATTAATTGGAATCTTTGACCGCTCAACGTCGTCGCATAAACCACCTTACCCTTCACAGCGTCATCCCAGCCACCGTCAACATTGACCCACTCGTGACACGACATGATACCTAACGAATCGCGACATGAATTGAACCATCGTTCCAACCCAACCCATACCGTCCTGATTCGAACTTGATTGGCGCAGATTCACATCGTCACGATCTGATTTGAATCATCGCATACCTGCATCTCCACAGACCGGACCAACCGACCCCGAACCGCACCATTTTGGCCCGAAACGGCCGACCGACGACCCAAACCTTTTTCGACCTGAACGTACCCACCGACGGCCTGCATCATTTCGACCTGAACTGACGCACCAATGACCGAAATGGCATGCCGACGACTTGCATTGTTTCAAACCAACCGGGCCTACCCACGACCCTCACTATTTCGACCTAGCTAACTATCCGTACGTTTTGACTTAGATCAGGCCTGCCGATGAATCGCACGATTATGACCTTAAGTAGCCCGCCAATAACCAGCATGTTTTGACCAAATCGTGCCTGCCGACGATCTACACAGTTTTGACCCGAACGGGCCCATCGACGAACTGTGGGTTTTTTTTTTTTGCAAACCAACCACCCAAAGACCCGCACGGTTTCGATCTGAACAGGCCCGCCAACGACCCGCAGCGTCTTGACCAGGTTTGCGACGATCCACACTGTTTCGACTTGAACGACCCCTAATGACTTGCGACGTTTCGACTCGAACCGACCTCCTGAAGACCCACACCGTTCAGACCTACGTTTTGTTCATGCAGTGCGGGTTCCGGTTAGCGGGGCGGGTCAGCGATTGTAGTAAAGGCGGGCAAACACATCAAAAATGGAATATAGATTTCAATTGCAACAAATTCCAATTGTTATTGGAATGTTTAAATTCCATATCTAATTCCTTCTACAATTTCATTGCATTCCACAAACCAAACACACCCTAAATCTTACAACATAGGCATACAATTTGAATTATTCATCCCCGTTGACTAGAATTTATTAACATCGCCTTGGGTTAAACCACCTATATGTGATATATAAACTCACATACCATATCTAAGGTTGTCTATACACTGATATTGAAGAATTTTGCAAGACAAGGACAAGTCATACCAAATAACAAAGAGACCAGGATTAGGTCATATTAACCGAATGTCAACCAAATCCAGTTTGATATACTTTTATTTATGTACCAAATTATTTAAATTGCTTGACGATTTAATTATAAGTTAATAACACTAACATATAGGTCGGTCGTCTCATCACACACAATATATTGGTCCAGGCTAGACGTTCTGATTTTCACATCGAACATGCATGCCTAATGGTTACGCTAGACGTTACACTGGTTACTCCCAACACTCTAATAGACTTTCTAATTCCCACACCTTACACTGTTTGCTACGTTTTTTAAATAACATGCCCATCGGACATTAGAGATAAACTCCCACCAAAACTCTTTAGGCATCACGTCCAGGGGCGGACATAATTAAAGAGGAGGGGTTGCGAACGTTGCGGCTCAACTTCGCGCGCGTAGTGGAAAATTTGTTTTTTTTTTTTTTACGAAATTTGAAAAACGTTGCTACTAAAATGAAAAAAAAATGAAAAACGTTACTACTAATTTTGTGGCCTAGATCCGCCACTGATCACGTCTGTCACATTGAATGCTCTTTGGACGTCTGAGTTCACTCAGAACTTTCCTAGCGCCCCTGTCGGAAATTCCAATTATCAAATCGAACTCCCTTTATTATACTTGCTCAAAATTCATGTATAAAGAGTCACTCACCAATGGGAAAGAATGACGCGTCTAGCATATGTAGTTGAATCTATACCAAACTAAATTGTGCACTTGACCGTTCAAAAGATATTGTGGTACTTGTAAACGGTACCCAATTTAATCCCATTCTAGTGGGTAGAAGTCTTACCGACAGATCAATTAGGTTCAGGCTTAATATCCACTCGTTACAAATAGTACACAACCCGCACTAAAAAGAGGATCCGAGATCTATCTCTTCTTTCTCACACTCTCACCTAACTGCCTCTCAAGGTAGATATATATATCTCCCTCTCCATGAATAACTTATATACAAGTGATATTTACAACATGTTCATATGGGTTTTATCTTTAGTATACATAGTTGACTTGGTTATCAAAGACCGAAGTGTCCACATGATGGCTTCGTCCACAGTGGTGGATCTAGAAAAAAAACTCAGAGGTATCTCAAACTCTTTCAATGACTATAATATTTGTTCAGGGGTATCCCAATACATAAAACGAAGAATAAAAAAAATGTTTGCGCTAATTTTGTACTTCGTCATGAGAGATCCGCCCCTGTTCGTCCATGTGGATCTTTAAACAGTTTCTTATGATTGCAGTTTCTACCCTGGCTCTAGAAGAGGACAATCGATGCTACACCCCAACCATACACAAACTTAGTGGCGAAGCTTGGTTTTGGAATCGGCGGGGCCAAACTCAATTTTTTTCGATCGGTAGTGGAAAATCAGCGGGGGCTGAACTCAACCCAAACTCAATTACCTACGAAAATCGTAGATTTCCACTACTGCGTCAAAAAACAGGGGGGCCAGGGCCACCCCTGGCCCCATTATCCTTCGCCTCTGCGCAAACTCGTAAATCCTTCTAACAACAACTGTTTAATAAATAATCTATTTGAAAAGGTTAAAGTATAAGATAATTATATGTTTTGGGGGATCTCAATATTTCTTTAATTAATATTACTTATTATTTTATGAGATTTTTTGAGCATTTATTCGAAATAATTGGAGGTGATGATTATTTATAACTAATTTTGTAAGCTATTGGTGACGAATAAACATAACTTTAAGGAGGGCGATTCATTTGGTCATGGAGTTTTGGACGGTAGCGTAAAATCACCTGCCTGAATCGACAAACTATCATGAGAACGTGGGCTACATGATGGTTCGGATCGGTTTATTAGAACCATGCAAACTGCCAAACCAATTGCCGGTTGGCCCACCAGCAAAGACAAGACTAGATTATATGAATATCATCGACCCACCCCCCATATATCCATATCATATGTAACCCGATCATAATGTTGATGCTAATCACCTCCCAACACATAATTGATTTTTTTAAATATCTTACAAAATCACATATTAAAATTTTGAAATTCTTAAAAATTAAAATGATAGAATTCATAGAAGTACATATGGAGACGATAATTTTGTAAGGAAATCACCCGTAAAAAACTATGTGACCCTCTCAAAAAGTGAATACGCATCTAAACGAACCGAATGGATATGAATGGGGCATGTTCGTGTGATTTCATTAAACTTTAAGAAAAACAAAAACAGACGATCAAACATGAACAATTACACAAATGAGATATTCTTGTCCATGTTAGTTAGAAACAGAACTTTTTTGTATTCGTCTGTTTAAAAACTAAATATGTTCATGTTCATTTATGTTTGTTCGTATATATATAGTATAAATATATGGTTCACAAACATAACTAAAAATAGCCGAAAGGACATAACTTGGCTCACGACTTAAAAATAACTTGAGCATAATTTGTTGAGCTTAATGAATTAGTAAAACTAAAATAAATATATATTAAAAAAATACTTTATAAAATCATTAAACAAAAACATGAAAAAGACATTTTCAATTCATCTAGAGAAGAATATATATTATTCATAATAACATAACATTTAACATATTAATATATCATAATGCATGTTAATTATTTAACAAAAGTAACATTAAAACATAGAAGTATTAAATTATTTAAAGATGAAATTATATAAAAATAGAGAACATTAGTGAGCGTGCGGACACGACATAACATAAAGAGGTGGCACGTTATATACCGACCCATGGTCGGTTGGTCGTTCCCTATATATCTTACCATCTTACACTTCTTCAATCCTCATTACAACTCTCTCTCTATCTCTAAAGTCTTAACTTAACAACAATGAGGACCTTATGCCCGAACTTAGACAACGAAGACGGGCTCGAAACCGTGCTAGAAGTTCCCGTACCAGAGGAAAGCTTTGATGAGGTTAAGATCAACCACAACCTTAGTTCTTGGCAGACCATAAAGTCTTGGATGAAACCTCATTTTAGTGATACAAAACCACATTTTTCGGACTTCGGTGGGCGCAATGCGGAAATTCAGCTCTTGCTTGGGGTTGTAGGGGCTCCTCTTGTCCCTCTTCCGGTCTCTTTTGCACATCCTGACGTTATTAATCCAAGTATCCATGATCATCATATTGTAAGTCATGTTTCATGATTAGTTTGCTAGAATTATTGAAGGAATCTTTAATGATTTAGTTGTTAGCGATAAACAAATCATATATAATATATTAGTTAAGGATTTAGTGTAATTATTTTGTGACAAAATATATTAGCTAGAGTTTATTGTTTTTATATTTTCCTGAAGATATGTATTTGTACTATCTTGCATCTTGTTAACTAGTTTTTAAATATATAACTTTATATTGTACAAAAAAAAACATAAAATAAAATAGAAGATATGATTTGAAAATTTTTTTTTGGTTGAATAAATGGTGTTGATCTAATGTTAATCAAAATTTGATTAATGTAGGAATCCTCAATGGCTAAATACATCGTGCAACAATATATAGCAGCGGCGGGAGGGGAAAAGGCTTTGAATAAAATTGACAGCATGTACGCTGTCGGGAAGGTGAAGATGGTGACGTCAGAGTTCAACACTGGAGACGAAATAACCATAAATTGTGGTGTTGGGAAAGCATTGAGGCCCAAGAGCGTGAAAAACGGTGGTGGTGAGATGGGTGGGTTTGTGTTATGGCAAAAAAGGCCAGACCTTTGGTCTCTAGAACTAGTAGTTTCTGGATACAAGATCAGCGCAGGCAGCGATGGCAAGGTGGCATGGCGTCAAACACCATGGCACCATTCCCATGCGTCTAGAGGCCCTCCTAGACCTCTTCGCCGTTCCTTACAGGTATCAACTTTAGCCAACTTTTTACACGTGTATTGTTTTGATTGTTTGTTTTCGTGAACCATAGTACTTTTTAAGCTTTTCGGGCCAGCTAAATGTTAGCCTACTTAGCCCGTTTTAAAGTATTTGACATGTTTACATTTCTTAGCTGGCAATTGTTTAAATATATTGATTAATTAAAGTCAACTAAAGCCTAAAAGTCAAATCTTGATTTTGACAGGGTCTTGATCCAAAGTCAACAGCTAATTTGTTCACAAACTCAATATGCATTGGAGAGAAGACTATTAAGGGAGAAGACTGCTTTGTGTTAAAGCTTGAAGCAGAGCTTTCAGCTCTAAAGATACGAAGCAGTAACAATGTGCAAATAATGAAGCACACAATATGGGGTTACTTTAGTCAAAGAACAGGCCTTTTGCACCAACTTAAAGACTCACAACTAATCCGAATAAAAACCCCTGGAAGTGATAGTGTGTTTTGGGAGACAACCATGGAGTCACTAATCCAAGATTACCGCACTATCGATGGCGTTAACATTGCGCATGGCGGTCAAACAACTGTCTCGTTGTATAGATTTGGGGAGGACTCAGAAGGCGATTCAGAAACTAAAATGGAGGAGGTTTGGACGATTGAGGAAGTCGATTTTAACATAAAAGGTCTTTCGATGGACTGTTTTTTGCCGCCGAGTGATTTGAAAATGGAGGATCAACCGATAGCTCGTCCCAAGAGTGGTGACAAGTTTATTTCAAGTGCAAAATTACCGTTCAAGAGCTGGGGGAATGGCGCGAGATTTGGTGTTTCGAAGGTTGTTGCGATCGATTCCAATGGTTTTGGGGACATATGACATAATTGCTTTGTTTCTTATCATGTCATGTCGTGTACATAAAACGTTGTACAAATTTGTATGATATTTGTAGGTAGTGAACTGAATCGTTTGAGCTTGTATGTGCTCTTAGACGATCTTATAGAGGATGTTTGTAGGATTTTTCCTATCCTAAAAATGTTTAGTTACTTGATTATTATGATACTTATATTGTTTTTCTTTAACAACAATTCCTAAAGTTTCTCTCTTTCACCATTGGCATAATTTACATTAGGGGTGTTCAAAAACATCCGAATTCGAAATATCCAACAATCCGTATCCGAAATAGGCATCTTGAACTTGTAATTCCACATCACGAGTGAGGCGGAAAGCAATAATAAAAGTATACTGGTTGCAACCCGCGCGTGGACGTAGGTCAGCTGACCGAATCACGTAAATCTCGTGTGTTCATCTTCGTTTATTTTCTCTTGTAGTATTGTTTGTGTTTGGTGTGTTGATTGAGAGATCGAATTATAACAAATCATCTATCGTCATTTCACATGATCTTATCAATTGACATATTTCTGTCCATTACGTATGAGTGTCTAACCGATCAACCGATAACTCTAGACACAAAACATGTTACTATTTTTCTTAATCCGCCCATTTTTATTACCACATAACTTTTAAACAAAAGAATCTACAACAAATGATAAGCATCAAGTAAACGTCAATATAGTCATTGATGAGGAGCGGTTTCAAGAACTACCAAATTCTTATGTTTTTTTTTTTTTTTGAACGGCAAACGTTACATCTCCTATACTATTACACCAATAATTCTATATTACAACACCCTTGCTAAGGATTGAACCTTGGACCTCCCATCTAAGAGACATATGTCTCTACCAAGTGGGCTAGCCCCACATTGACACCAAATTCTTATGTAGCCGAGTTGAATAAGGGAAAACGGGGCATAAAAGGCCTAAACATAAAACGAGAATAACTTGGGCTACGATTGGAGTTACGGGGTCCACAAGTAGACGCCGGAAAGGTCTCGAAAAGCCGGATCTTGTGGCCAACTGCAGCCCAACTGTCAGACCTTAATTCCTAAGGCCCTGATTTCGCCAATCTTCAGTTTTTCCCCAAATTCATCGATTGTCAATCCTTCCCATATTTAAGAATAACGCGTGAATCAATAATTTACACAATTTACGTCTGTATGTCATGAATTTTATTATTTTTCAGTCAATTGTAATTTTCGAAGATTTAACTATAATATATTGTAATGTTTTCTTCATTCAAAAACTCAATAAAATTTTTCAGTCAACTAAAATATCTACCATAGATAGAGGCATACTCTAAAATAACTACCAACAGGATAACGTTCTCTTCAACCTCCAAATCCAACCCACCACCACCATCATCATCATATCATGATCTCTTTCACTCTAAACCCATCACCACCACAAACCACCACCACCACCTTCCTCCACACCACCTTCCTATCCACACCCATCCCTCTAACCCCAACCCACAAACCCACCAAACATACCCGACCCACCATCTCATCCATAATAATCCCCTCCTCTTCAAACCCACAACAACCAAAACAACAACCACAACAACAAAAACTCTACCAACCCTTTCGAGCCCCACTAACCCAATCACCAATCCCACGAAAATACCGCAGCCTCGACACAACCGCTCGTCTCGATGTCCTTACAAACCGTCTTGGCTTATGGTACGAATATGCTCCTCTTATTCCTCCCCTTATTCAAGACGGGTTTGACCCGTCTATACTTGAAGAGATTACTGGAATAAGTGGTCATGAACAGAATACATTGGTTGTTGGTGCTCAGGTTAGGGAGTCGTTGGTTCAGTCAGGTGTGGAGGATGATATACTTGAGTTTTATGATAAGGGTGGTGCTGAATTGTTGTATGAGATTCGGTTGTTGACGAATAATCAGCGGGCGGATGCTGCGAAATATATGTTGGAGAATAAGTTTGAACCGAGTGATGCCCAAGAGCTCGCTAGAGCGATTAAGGTATTTACGCGTATTGTGTATTATTAATCAACTATTTATATGATGGTTAATGAGTAGACGTTATGACATTAAACCGTTTTTATAGTAAAAACGTCAATTTTTATTAGTAAAAGGGACAAATTTTACGTTAGGAAGGCAGGTAGACGGGTAAAAAGCTGAGCGACCACCCCAGTCTAAATTGAATGAGTTTGAGCTAAATGATGCCTAGGAATGGGATATGGCAATATGGCATTAGGTATTATTGATCAACTAGGAAAACTAAATAAACTATGAGGGTGTTTTAGATTGCGTTTTGAGTATGATTTTTAGATTATTGCGTTTTGAAAACGCAGATAATCAGTTTTTAGTGTTTGGGATTGTGTTTTGAAAACGTATAATCAGTTTTTTAGGCAACCAAAATGCAATAATCTATTAGCAGCTCCATCCCTGCTTTTCCAAAACACATAATTTGTTTTGAATAATCAATCCCAAACACCCCTGTATATATATATATTGTAATTATGGTAAACATTGTTATAATAACCATGAAACACCTTGGCGCTGGCCCTCCCCTGTTTTTTGCTCCGTAGTGTAATTTTACGCTCTCTTGACCGAAAATTTTATACGTGTTGAGCTTGCCCCCTAATTTAAGGGTCCGGTGACTTTCGCCTAAAAAAAGATTCAAGCTTTAAGTTTGAACAGTAAAATTTGGATGATTACAATAATTCTAACTGATATGCTATGTGTCTATTAGGATTACCCTCGGCGACGAGGAGATCGCGGGTGGGAACGCTTTGATTACACGATTCCTGCGGATTGTTTGGCGTTTATGTACTATAGACAAGCGCTTGAATATCGGGAATCCGAGTTGAGGGTATCTGCATTGGAAAAGGCTTTGTCTGTGGCGGTTTCGGATAGAGCAAGAGAATGGATTACAAAGGAGTTGGAGGGAAAGATACAAGGCGGAGAAGGTCAGGGAAGAGGCGGAGGTGTTATCGATGGGGTGAAGGTTCCGGTAGTGAGATTAAATCTGGGTGAGATCGCGGAGGCAACAGTGGTGGCGGTTTTCCCAGTTTGTAGCGCGGAGGATAGGATTAAAGGGGTGGAGGAGGCGCCATGGGAGTATCGGTGCAAAGGGGATTTCGGTATTGTGGAGGCGGATAAAGGGTGGAAGAGATGGGTGGTGTTGCCAGCGTGGGCGCCAGTGGTGGGGTTGAAGGAAGGGGGAGTAGCAGTGGCGTTTTCGGATGCTAGAGCTTTGCCGTGGAGGGTGAATAGGTGGTATAAGGAGGAGTCGATATTGGTGGTGGCGGATAGAGGGCGGAAAGAGGTGACCGAAGATGAAGGATTCTATTTGGTATCGAGCGAAGACGAGTTGAAGATTGAGAGAGGAGCAACATTGAAGGAGAAAGGTTGTACGGAAACACTTGGAAGTGTGGCTATTGTTGTAAGGCCACCGAGAGAAAGTAATGACGAATTGAGCCTAGAGGATTGGGAATAGAACGTTAGTGAATTCAGATGATTGATTTTGTTTGATTAAGGTTGTTTTTGTCACTGGAATACTCGGGAGGTAAGTGTGTATTGAGCTGCACTTGTAATCAATGTGTATTGAGTCATGTATGTGCATCTAATCAACATGTAGTCAAATGTTGGATTTACAACACATCCATGTTCATGTTATTGTTATAAACACTTGTTGTATAATGCCTTACAATAATCACTTCAAACTCGCAATATTACATACCAATTTGTGTTTTAATCTGAAGTTTTTCTACAACACTATTCTACTACTCTACTATAGAGGGGTGAAAAAAA
Source organism: Ambrosia trifida (assembly GCA_028751855.1). NCBI lineage: Eukaryota > Viridiplantae > Streptophyta > Magnoliopsida > Asterales > Asteraceae > Ambrosia > Ambrosia trifida. The sequence goes on along the minus strand of CM054123.1, from coordinate 90,366,519 downwards.
CTGATTTGGGCCGATTAACAGGTTTTCTACCAGTTCCGCTTCCCCAACCCAACTTGGCGGTTTGGCATAGTTCGGGACTTTTGTGTTAAGAACCGGTTCCAACCTGAATCGATTTGGGTCCAGTAAATAAAAACTGGTTCTAATGCGCCAAACCGATTTAAACCCGATCTGATTGGGTTGGCTTTTTCAACCCAAAAATCGGTTTATAACCCGAATCAATTTGGTCTGGGCCCATTTACAATAAAAAGTAGTTTGGTTTTGAAAACAATTAGGTCAGGGCTCAAACCGGTGTTTGCACACCTCGAACAAGAAAAAACGTACTACGTTTTTCTGAGTTAGTCTTTATCTTTATGTAAATAATAATAAGTATGAAAGGTATTATAAAATCTGTAGATATATCAACTTAGGGTGTAACAAGTTTAAATTCCAATCTTAATTAATATAGTTGTACAACTGAATTGGAATATACCATTCAGACTACTGCATCTAAGAACTTCTGAAAGCTTTAAAGAGAACAGTGAGCTGTTAGGTGGACGTTAATGTAGGCCTCGACTTATTTTGGGCTTGTATGTTAGGCCCAATACACCGATAGATAATTTCTTATATACATTTAGTTTTAATAAATGTGTGACCCAATGTTTTACAACCGGTTTGTACCGGCCGGTTGAACCGGTTATATCGCTTACCGGTGTCCTGACCGGCATGAATCAGTCCGGTAATTTAGGGAAACGGTAAAGGATTTGAACCGCCTATAAATTCTGGTATACCGATTTATACCGCTATACCGGTACCGGTACAAGGTTAAATTTTGGACTTTATCGGCCCATAATGATATAGTTATCATGTTAAGTGAGAAAGAACATTAACCGGTTTCTCAAAGACAAGGTTACTTGATATATATGTTACTTATCTTACGTGATTTTAGTATATTTTGATTATTGGTAACTAAAACTTATTATTAAAGAATGTGAAAAATGAAAATAGTTATATCCTCTTCTATATTAAAGAAGAGACACTTGAATATTAACTTGCTGCTAACATGCGCTGCCATATACAGCCGCCAAAATTGAAAACCAATAGGCTGAATCTCTTCTGCTACCTTTTGTGTTTTTATTTGATTTAGCAACATAAGGTTACCGTTGAATAATATATATCAATTTTATAACAAGTTTTTTATATTACAATATTTATTTCTATTCATTTTGTTACATATCGTTAAGTCTAGCGTAAATAAAATTTAAATTTAAATTGTATTAATAGGAGCAATATTTGTTGGATTTTGAAATGGGAGCGTACAAGTGGTGAAACTTTTTGTTAATATTTTATTACTAAATAAATAGGCAACTAAAGTGTTAACGCTGGTGTGGAACTTAATGGGTTGCGAGTCTTTTTGTGAAGGTCACGCGAGCATAACAGTCACTTAATGTTATTTTTATGCCCACCAAACTCTCAATGCAACAGGAGCTCCCGGCAGCGAACCGCCGCCCATTGTGCGTAATATGTATGCACAACAGCGGCGCCCGCAACGAAGCACGGGCCAACTAACACCTTGTTTTTATTGATGGGGATGACGATGATAACGAATATTATCTTTTAATCGATCATGAATTTAATGCTTTCATAATTCATCACTCTAGACATAAACCAATTATACTTTTAGTTAAAGTTGTATTTATAAAATTGTAGGGTTAACTAGTTAATCCGGTTAAACCACCCAATATAACACGGTTTAACCGGTTGAACCATTTCTACGTCCAATCCGGTATGATTAAAAAACATATTTTTAAAACATTGGTGTGACCACCTAAAAGCATATGAAAAAAGGTTTATTGTTTTAAAATAATTACGTCAATGATTAGATTGGCCTGCTTACGGTTGTGCACATAAAATGTATATATGTGTGACCATCGGGGGCAAAAGTAAAGTTGCACTAATTTTAACGTTATTTTACTAATTTCGTGAAAATAACGTTAAAAATGACGGACGGTTAATCATGCATCTGGTAGTGGCGTTGATAGCCAAAATACAAGAGGGTACATACACCAGTCGAGTTTGTCTCGATTGCTAAGTGTTATGTGCCTTATGTCTAAGGCTTAATACAAAACCACTATTGAGCCGGGGGTCACTGAAAACAGCCTCTCTATTCCTACGGGGTAAAGGTAAGGCTGTCTGCATCTTACCCTCCTCCGACCCTACCTTAATTTTTGTTATTGATGTGATTAACGGAGTATGATGATTAGATTAGGGCATTAGGCTATGTGTTATGTAAAAAAGAGTACCACAGCATACACGTTACATGTATTTTTATACAACTATACACACCCCTTTATTCAAGCAAACATACAATACAAATACAAATACAGATACAAACCCCACCAACCTAAAAGCTAGCTACATAACAACATGAAGTCCTAAACCAAACACACTATTTCATCACAACATACAAACATTCCCATAACATAACATAACACAAACCCTAACCAGAAATATCAATAGCCTTCACTTCAGGCTTCTTAACCTCCTCCTTAGGCACAGTAACGGTAAGCACACCGTTCTCCATAGTCGCCTTCACCTCCTCCATCTTCGCATTCTCCGGCAACCTAAACCGTCTAAAAAACTTCCCACTACTCCTCTCCACCCTATGCCACGTGTCACTCTTGTCTTCATGTTCCCTACTCCTCTCTCCACTTATCTGCAACACTCTCCCTTCCTCTACCTCCACCTTCACCTCCTCTTTTTTCAAACCAGGCATGTCTGCTTTGAAGACATGAGCCTCCGGGGTCTCTTTCCAGTCGATTCGGGCGTTCGCAATCGCTGCGGTTTCGCGGGAGGTGTCTGGGAAGTCGCTGAGGGTGCTGGAGATGCCCTGGAATGGGTCCCAGACGTCTAGGGAGAATGGGTCGAATATGTTGCTTCTTCTGCCGGTAAAGACGCTTGGAATGATGGACATGGTTTGGATTTATAAACTTGTGATTTATTTTATGTATGGATTCTTTTGAGTGAGTTTTGGCTATGTATTGATGCAGTGTAGTGATGATATATATATTTATTATAAGAGGATAGAGATGTAGGGTGGTATTTATAGGAGAGGAGTATTGATGTGGCTTATGTTGGACATTGCCAACGCATATTTATGAAAGATTCTATACTTCTCTGGACAGAGAGATAAGTGTTGACGTGGAATTATGATGATTATTACGTGGAAATTGTATGTAAACCGTTTAAAATTTATTTTTTTATATATATCAAGTGCTAGATTAGAAACACCGACCTGTGTTTTGCAGTGATTAGTTAAACTCTAGGACAACAACAAAAAATGGCAACATAACATACGCCTATTTTGACTAAGAAAACCAACGAAATATCTGGATTAAAAATGGGAAAAAAAGAAATAAAAAACTTAATCAGATATGCGATCATTATCGTCATTGCAAAAGAAAGAGACTCAGATACTGCAACTACAGCAACCGGAGTCATAGTACTGACACGTGGTGTACTCATCAAGGAAATAAGGAAAATAACCTATTGAATTAAGTTGAAGTTTACATGTTGTAACTTTATTAAAGTGTATAGGATGTAAACGAAAATCTAAGCTAAAAGAAAAAAAGACAAAAAAAAAAAAAACGGATTTTCACTAAGATTAAAATGTTACTATTGCAAAGATTTGGTAATTATATTAAACCAAAAAACACACCAAAGGAGTTTTCAAATTATGTGAATCCTACATATATAATATTAGTTTTTAACCCCACGTTATGTGGCATTGGTCAAAATCGTGCAAAGTAGAAGGTAAAATGCGACTAAGACTAGAGAAAATCATACAACAAAAACGTAAATTTAGAATAAAATAATGCTATGAACATTTCCAACTTTTGGATATCAGTTATATTATTAACCAAATTTTACTTTCTTTCTTTTACTTTCTCGTACTCTCAACCCTATAACCTCTTCCTTTTTTATTGATGTTTCATGACTCGATCGGACATCAAACAAACGTCTTATCGGTTCATAGGACCGGTCATACAGAATTTAAGAACCGTGTAAAATAATTTAGATAGATAAAAAAACAGATTTGTCACCTTAAAAGACGAAGCCATGCGTACCATTATTTACCAAGCGGACGTCTGTGCTCATGGCTTGGTTGGCGGGTGTTATAGAATAATATGAGAACTCCAACGTGAAATTGAATTCTCACGTGTCGAGCTTAACATTGTTTTGTATGCTGGCGTTTTGAAGTTTAGTTAGATAAAAAGAAAAAAAAAAGGGAAAACCATTTAAATTGTTTTAAAAAATGCTAAGTTAAATAAAAGAAATAAGTTTTTAATTAAAAGAAAAACTAAACTTTTGTATAAAAATAGAATCATATTTTATACTTTAAAAAAGGAAAAACGATATAAGAATTAAATGTGACACATGGATTTAAATCGGATACTTAAGAATTATTACCATTTAAGAAATAATAATAATCCCATTGCGGAACTTCTAAATACACAAACTTAGAGTGAAGAAATATAGTCAGCCAGAGACTCAATAGATTCATTTGAAGAGCCACCTTTCATTACAGAAACATCTGCCTTAAGTTTCAGAACTCTTGCGCTCTCTCTAATCTCCTTCCCTTCTTCATCCACCATTATTCTTCTTATGGCACTTGCTATCTTTTCTCTTTGCAACCCATTCTCTAAATACACCCCCACCATTGAAACACCATTTATGTATCTCGCATCTAGCGGTTGATCACCCCAAAAAGCTGAACATATCATAGGAACACCTTCACAAACACTCTCTAATGTTGAGTTCCATCCACTATGTGTCCAAAATGCACCTGTTGCTTCATGGGCTAACACTTCTTGCTGAGGAGCCCATTCCACAACTCGCCCCCTTTCACTTGGAAACCCTTTGGGCAATGATTCAAGCCATGTTGAACCCTTAACAAACCCAGGTCGGACTACCCATAAAAAAGGTTGCTTGCTATAGACCAACCCATGAGCTATTTCCAAGAACTCTTTCTCCTCCACTTGACTAAGGCTACCAAAACTAACATACACTACAGACTTAGGTGGTTGTAGGTCTAACCAAGGAAGAATGGTTCGATCTTGTTCTAGTAAGCTGCTTGACGAAGCTGTAAAATACTTGGGGAATGGAATAAGGAAACGTGGTACGGGGAATTCATCTGGGACCCTTTTGAGCTCGGTTTCTTCGAGCTCTTTAAAGGAGTTCCAGATAATTCCCGACGATGCTTTTATTTGTTTAACCATGTCACCTATCAACTCTGCGTAGGGGTCTTTGATGCTCTTTATACCAATTTTTAAAATGTCTTTCACTTTTAGTAAAGGAAACTCGACGATTTGTTCTTCCAGATCTGCAAATCATCAAAATTTAAACCTAAAACTTCATGATCAAAGAAGAAAAGCTAAAAATGTGAAGAAAAAAAAAATGTGTCGTTTAGGTGGTTCGGGATTTTAAAGAGTATTTATAGGTGGTTTTTGGGAATGTTTCTAAGTAGTCCAGTAATGGTACCTGCTAATGGATTTTTTACATATTTCCCTATACCAAGCCTGTGAATTACATATTTACTCACCTAAAATTAATTACATATTTCCCCTTCCCAAGGGGAAATTTGTAATTGACTATCTACATGTCTACGTTTTAGGAAGGTGAAATATGTAATTAACTTTTTAAGTTGGGTAAATACGTAATTAATGATCTTAGCAGGGGGGATATTTGTAAATTACCCGCTAATGGGATCTAAAGCTGGCAAAGTCTGCTCACAATACAAGCGGACTTTAGCCCACGTGAGATCTCTAGAAAATAAAGTGGTTAAAGTTCGCAAGTTTCATGAGCGGATTTGCCGTATTTATAGTTATAGTTAACTTGTACCAACAGGAAGTAGTAGACTACCAAGAAACACTTAACATAAACGACCAAAAAGTTCAATTATGAGCAAACTTACGATTGTCGTCAAGTGTGAAGTAACCACGGGCATCAAGAAGGGGTATTGAAGAATAAATAATAGTACTATACACACTAGTTGTCCTCAAAACAAGCCTGGGGAGGTTAAGGCTATCGGCCACCGATTGCGTGAAGTGCCAAAGCGCATCGGTGATCAAACACAACACCCGTTCGTCTTGTCCCGAAGCTAACAACAGTTCCAGTTCATCACGTAATGCATCTGCACACGTACAGTCTTGTTTGTAGATAAAATTCTGAGCAAAATCGCCCAATGATGACTTGGAAAATCGTTTGTTTTCAGGACAGTTGTCGAGTATGAATTTGAAGGTGAAGTGAGGATAGTTAGAGGTTTTGGGTGCATTAAAGTTGGTGTGAAGAATGGTGATACTGAAGCCTTTGGAGTATAGTAAATTTGCAAGCTGAAGCATTGGGTTTATGTGGCCTTGAAATGGCAATGGAAACAATATTATTCTCCGGTGATGGCGAAGGGTGGTCTCCGGTTGGTTGTCCATGGTGATTGGGAGATGTTTGTTGCAGATCTTGTAGTGATATCTTTAATTTCTAATAGCAAAACATGGCATCACTTGGCCTGCATTGTTTAAGCCGAGGGTAATTATCATGTACCACTTGATAATTATTTAGTGCTTTTTAAATTCATGATGACACTATACAAATATCTAAAATACAAAATAGAAAAAAAAAACATCATAAGGTTCCAAACACAAGAGAACATGTTGATTAAATTATCAATATAAATTGTAATGATTGATATGTATCATTTTGATGAACAAAATAGAAACATCGACATATAAATAGGGACGGAGGGAGTAAAAAAATAGACCTGGTTTTTTCAGAGTTATTGATAAATCAATCATTTATCAACATATGTACCTTTTTTTGGACGTACAAGTAATTAAGTAGAAGCCGGGTACTCTGTACACGGCTTTCAATGGCCAAAGGGGCTCTAGCTGGCCTTTACCTAGACGGACGGAGCCCCTGGCTCATCAGCCACCAGTCCTGGGAAAAACCCGACCATCCATCCACCCGCCCGAATGCGCGACAATAGAATAATCGGTAAAACTCGGCGCTCTCAAGAATCGAACCCATGACATTTCAGCCATAGGTCTTCTATCATTGAGCCTCCATACCACTCTTGTCCTTTAGAAAAGAAATTCTGACAACAATTATTTGTCGAAAGTTAACAATCTTAAGCGCCTATAAATGAAACGACCAAATAAGCAAACAAACTTAGACTATATTTTGTGTATTTTAATTGGAGTGGTCACCTAAGGTACCCTAACAACTTCTAATTCGGAGGGTTTCTCCCCTCCTAGTTTTACTTGTAGTTTGTGTTAATAGACAATTAGGTACACATGTTTTGTTAGTTTTTCGTTTATGGCAGTGACAAAGGTGGGTGACCGGTGGTAGTTGTAGCTAGAACAAGTGAGTAGAGAGAGAGAGAGAGGGGGGTGGCTACAACAATGCTCAGAGCCAACGTATGTAGTTGTTCTAGGATTCCGTCGCAGAGGCATTGAAGTGTTTCGGCTACATGAGTTTTTAGGTGGGGATGGGTGGTTATGGCTGGGGATGGTGATGGATTGTTGGTGGTGGGAGGGATGGTTATGGCAGTTAGTGGTTGGTGAAGGACTGGAGGTAGTGATAGGTGGGGGGGGGGGGGGGGAAGGGGATTATAAACTAGGGCTGGCATAACAGGTTACACGAACCTGTTAAGACACGAACCTGTTAAGACACGAACACGAAACTTGTAAACACGAACACGACACGAAATCTAATCGTGTCATTTTTTTCAAACACGAACACGAACCTATGTATAACAGGTTAACACGATAAGACACGACAAGACACGATAAGGAACACATACTAAAATAAGTTAACACGACAAGACACGATAACACACGACAAGACATGTTAAGTGTAACACCCCAACCGATGGCCGAAACATCGAGGTGTCACGTAGTGACGATTGCTCAATAGCTCATGGTACTAAAGTGTAAATTTGAATACATTGATTAAATATGAAACAATAATATCTAACAAGAAGGACCCCAAATGATTTTAACCTTGAACTACTAAAGTGTCGGTTACCCCTAGTATTTTCTTTGATTGCCATTTAATGGTTGTAAATGATGGGTGGTGGTTTCGAAAGACCAAGCAACTACGGTTTCATTGGTTTTAAATTTCTAGAGGTCATTATGATTTTAAAGCAAGGTTAAAGTGGTATAAATTATTATTAATATGGTTCATTCATTTGTATCATATTAAGAAAACATATTTATAGAGAGAAAAAAAATACAACGATTTAGTATAACTCAAAATGTTATTAACTTGGGAAAAACGAAAGGACTGAATTTAAAATACTTAATTACAAGGACAAAAGTTGTAATATTGATAATTTAAAAGGGGCGGATGTCACAGTCTCCCCTACTTTAAAAAATTTCGTCTCGAAATTTCTGTTAAGTGGAGGTCCCTATGTAACAGAAGGCGTTGTAAAAGTCAAGTAGGTTAAAAAAATTCATCATTTATGATTTGACCAGATTTTAAACAGTTATCTAATATCCAAAGTAAAAGTTTTCAAAATCTTTGACAGTTGACTGAAAGTTAGAAAGTTGAGAGTTTAAATGAGAAAAGTTTTGCGAATGAGTAACGGATGAGGGGCAGAGGTACCAATGAAACAGTCTTCCCTACTTTAGAAAAGTTTCTAACTGAACTTAATTAAGGACATGCAACTGAATTTCGACTAACAGAGAGTGTAAGAGCATACAAAGTTTAAGGTTTTCTGTAAAGGTGGTCAGCAAGGAAGGCTCCAAAGAAACTAATTGAAGCTTGTGTAAAATGTTCTTATCGAAAATGATGGTCGTTGGTAAACGACCTATTAAAGAGGTCGGACCCAACGCTATTAACTAGCCCAATATTCAATAGAAAATAATGAGGTAGGTTCTTGGTCAGACTCCTAGTCCGCTCCCGCAGTATCGTTTATGCTTATATATAGGGTGTACCGCAGCTAACCCACCACACTCCCGATACTTTGGACTCGTACTGATTGTCTACCAACAACCTAAATAGAAATACACACCACCCTTATGTACCTGTAAACCCATGATTGCGTTCCGGACCGTAATCATCGATTTACCTTACACTAGGGTGTTATGCTTTTCCATAACCCTAACCTAAGTAATACTAGAAACAAATGCATGCAATCAGAATATGCTAAGTAATTGATACTGCAATGAAATAATGACATGGTTAGAGGTCCTCCCCTTTCGGGTTTACCCTTTAACCGTAATGAGAGTAGCATGTAAGTAATAGACATGGTTAGAGGTTCTTCCCTTTCGGGTTCACCCTTAACTGGTAACTTCTGTTCACATCGTTGGGCTCTAAACACCTATATTGATAAACTCCGAGATTTACACCGTTCCCCTCGGATTAAATAAATAATCTAATCCGAGTCGTACGTGGGCACTGGCTTAGATCTCATACAAAATTATCAACTAGTATGTTCATTGGCCATGATGATGAACAAAATAATGTAAAGTATAATAACAGGGTTTTGCTCAAAAATAGGAAAAATATGCATACCAAATATGCGTTCATGTAAGTATATAAGTATAGCATAAAATTTTCATTCGAAAGGAAAATATAACATAAATCGAGTAATCGCACAAAAATGAAAGGAAACGAGTTGAACTCTTGCAAATAAGCGGTATGAAAATAATCACAAATATCGTGTTAGAAATAACTATGAATAAAGTGGTGCAAGAATAAAATAATAAAGTTTTACGCAAATGAGAGTACGCAAAATAGACGTATAGTATACTGACATAAGGGTTTCAATTTAGGTAGTTTTACATATATGCATTATATGATAAAAGACAATTAGTAACATTCTGATAAGGATATGTCCAATATTTTGTTAGACCAAAAGTTTTGCGACTGAAAGAGTGCGAATGTAATAGGATAAATTTCCGTTTATCAAAAACGTAGTTTGCTCAAACTTTGTGATATAGTTGAAAAGATTGTAGTAATGCATGATAACTCTTTAGAAATCGAAGTGTGTTTTAGATTCAAAACAAATTTATTTGAAAAATCTTCGTAAATACACATTTTCATGTGTTTACAAGAAGTCGAGTTTGAAAAATGTTATAAGACTTATTATTAGTTGCAAATTTTTCTCCCGAAAACATATATTGAATACGTCATATGAAAACAAATATGCAATACAAGTTTGTAAAATGCAAAATAAAACTATTTCATGAAGTATGTATAAATATAACGTGTTTTTAAAAGACCAAGATTTAAAATGACATGAATGATAAGATTAACGTATGTAATAGATTACCAATATTTAAGAAAATTCATAATTTATCATTTGACTGTGACTTCGATCAAGTAAGTTTGTCACCATGAAAATATATAAAATAGGTTAAATAATAAGTTTTGGGAAAACCATGTTCATTTTTAACTGCATGATGACGCAGCATTCCTAGAATTAGGATGTGGTCGAAGTTAAACACAAAGTTTAAAACTTAAGTCATGGGTAAAAACGTTTTAATGCAAAAAGAGTAATACTAAGTTTTTTTAGTGTAAAAGTCACAAAGCATAAGTGAAATAGTGTAAGCTTTATATTAAGTCTTCAAATTATAACGAACAAAAGTTTTTTTTTTTTTTTTTTTAATAATGATGATAAGAAATTCAAAAGCGAATGTTCAACGAATAATGGCATATGAAACAGCAAGTGATTAAATTAAGTCTTCAAATGATAAATGTAAAACATTGAAATTGTTTCCATAGGAACTTTGACTAACTCAAGTATTTGAAATTTCCTAGTGACTTGTGGGGGCGTACTTTAGCCTATAAGTGAATACTCATCCCAAGAGATCCCAGGTCGACATACTCAGGATACAGGCGCTCACCCTTCCGGATTGCACGTGCCCCATCATGTGACATCCGTCACTTTTCCATTATATATATATATATATATATATATATATTTTTCTAATAATAATAATAATAATAATAATAATAATAATAATAATAATAATGATAATACTAATAATGAAAATACATGTTTTGTCAAAATTGTCCAAAAACCACAATTAAACCATCAAGCCCAAACATGAGCCACCTTTCATTTTGTTAAAAAAAATCTGGAAGCCCACTGATCCAACACAAGAGACACTAGAGCCCAACAGCTGGCCCATCACTCACTCCCCTCATCCCTTGTCTGTTTCAAAGAAAAAAAAAAAAACGTTGCCTATGCCTGGTATCGAACCCGGGCAAGGCTGGACAGACCCACACGCCAACAACCACTACGCCACATGCCTGCTTGTTGATTTGTATCGGATCCTATTACTTTTAACCCTTTTTTTTCGCGTCTGTTTCTCTTCTTCCCTGATGCTGAACGAACGCAGCAGCATAAGTGACCAAAGAAGCATCAATCTTGACCAATAAACACGCAAATCAGTCAAACAAATCCGGGTATTACGCATCGTTATCATCTCCTCTTTCTAAACTAAACAACCGCGTGAATTAACGCGTTGATTTGACCAAAAATCGAATTAAAAGCCATTAACCAACATTCCTAAACAACCAAATCGAATTCGTATAAATACGTGATTATAATTCAATCAAACTTGCACACACACACAAATGCATGCGATTAAGAGAACCCAATCCTCCATTTCTGTTATTAACCTCAATCGAAGCCTATTGTAATCGCGGTTGACTTTTCTGTTGACCGGGCTTATAGACACGATTTCATTATTGTAAGTCACGTTTCTTTGATGGGTTTTGTTCATCGTCCATCAACAAGCAATAACCCTATGATTAATCGGGTTATTGTTTGTTGGATTGGTGTATTGTAATTTCTAGGGTTTGTTCTTATAAAATTGGGGAAGATGATTGTTTATGGTATAATATAAATAAAACACGATTTCAAAATTATCAACAAACAAAGACCCAGACCAGCTGGTCTGGGCATGCTGTTGCTATGCACAGGTCACTGGTTCGATTCCCAGCAGGAACAAGTATTAATTTTTTTACACCATTTTAAACTTATATATTTCCTTTGTATTTTTTTAAAATCATTTTAAAATACTAAAACCTCCTTATAAATTCTACAAAAAATTACTATATGTTATTCTAGTAAAAAGGTTTAACATACAATTTTTAGTTTTTCAAAAATAATTTATTTAATATATATTATTAATAATACAAGTTTATTCATTTATATTTATTAAATTCTATAAAAATATCTAAACGATTTTATTAAATCTCACAAAAATTATCCTAAACTTGTATATTCTTAAACATTCCAGAAAATATTTTTATTTCAGAAAAATCGTTTATTTTATATTTTTAATTAATTTTTGTTAGTTTTAATCATAAATAATTCATAATAAATTCATTTTACAATATTTTTGTACCAAAATTTTACATAAATTATTTCTATACATTTGGAACAGAAATACAATTTTTAATGCAAAAATTCTTTGATTTTAATTTTTTTAGATATTAAAGTCATATTTTGACAATCTGAAATAATTAGATTAAATATTCTATTTTCAAGGAAATAATTTTATAAAAATTATTTTCATACTTAAAACCTTATGTTGTGACTATATTCAATTTAAAATCTTACAAAAAGACTTTTGTTTATTTATTCATTAAATTTCTCATAATTAATAAACAATTTGTTTAATAAACAAATAAACGTTTATCCCCAATTCGAAGCCCTAGAAATACATATATCCTAGAGTTATTTTCCCTTACGCATTATCGAATACTTTAGGTTGATCATTTGGGAGTAATCTCAATTCATATTTCGTTGTCCAAGTCCAATTTCAAGTTATTACGTGAACTGTGAGTACTTCCTATCCCCTTTTTACTTTTATACATTTTTGGGGTGATTCATGTACACTATTACAAATTTCAAATACAAGTTTACATTTTCACAATACAATTCTAGTACTATGTGCATTGCTTACAACGTGTTTTATGCTTAGACAATACATGTGTAATACATTTGTACTTAGTGAAATCATTAACATGGTACAAGCCGACCTTAACATTGGATAGCGCTATTTGGATTGACAACCCGCCTAGGTTGATTCTCCCCCTTTTTCATCGGAGAATCCGTGGCCAGTGTTAAGTTATCATCCATTTATTGGTTGAGTACACTACAGTTCATACAGTACATTATACAGTCACAGGGTTGATTTCGCTCATTTGTTTGATACATGGTTTACATATTTGCACTGTAGCTTGCACTTGAATTGTATAACTTTTTAACCTACTATATATATCAAATCTAGGAATGCTCACCAACATTTCATATGTTGACCAAACCTATTTTTGTACATGTTTCAGGTGCAGTTTGATCTAGTGCTTTAGCAAGAGACATTTAGTGTTTTATTTCAATTCAGTTATTTCAATATTTACATTTCATTTAGACAATGTAATTTCCATTTCCATGTAAGACAATTTTGATTATTCAATAATATTTACATTTAAGTACCATGTGCTTTTGAACAATCGTCACTACGTGACACCTCGATGATTCCGCCATCGGTTGGGGTGTTACAGATTGGTATCAGAGCCATGGTTATAGGGAACTAGGTTATTAGATAAAATGGCCTAGACTATAACCTAACTTTCATGCATAATATTTCCTGAATTACCCTACCCCTCATTTCCCTCTACTTTACTTCTTTCATCTTTCCCTTTTTTTTCTCTCTCTCCATTCTTTTCATCCTTCATCATGGTGCATAGAACAGGGAGTGGAAATGTCTACATCATCATGGAACAGGGATAGTACCTTTCATGAAGACACTCTTAGGCATAATGCCTACTCTTACTTTTGTTCCTTCAAAGTTGTTGAACTTTAATAAGTGTGATAAGGACACGTGCAATCTGGAAGGGTGGACGCCTGTACACTGGGTTTTCTGGCATAGGCAAGCATAGCGCATAAATCCATTTACGGACCTGTTATGCTTACCTGGGGATTCCTGGAGTGAGTGTCCACCTATAGGCTAAAGCACGTCTTCTTTGATCACCATTGGGTTCAATTCCTTTGAAAAGTCAACGTTCTTGTTGGGCTTTACAGCTAGACAAGGGCACTCCAAGCATTTTATGCAAGCTTTTTCAATAATACTCTCTCGGTTCATATACAATATTTTGTATTTCATGATTTTCATATATTGCTTACAAGTTCATACTTTCATAACCATCTATGGATTTCACAATCACACTTCACCTTACCCTCTTAGCCACTTTTTAAATATTCAACACCCTACCCAAATCATATTATTTCTTTTCTCCACATATTATTTATTTTAAAAACTATAACCTCATACTTTAGCACAAACTAAAGATTTTTTTAAAACTAGTTGTATTACCTAGCAACTTTACAAAGTACATATTTTCCTCGAACTTAAATTCAATTGATTATTTATTGACGTAACAAACGATTTTGTATATAATGTTTTAAACTATTACAAAGCCTACTTAGCTTGTACTATTTAACAACTTTTGCCTTATGTACAAAACCAAATTTTGAAAATATTTATTTGGAATAATATCTAATCTTTAGATTTTCCATCAACACTCACCCATTTTCAACTTGTCCAAATTTTTACAATATTTTGCATATACCACAATCATGTCTTCTTATACACTTGATTATAACCTTTGATCCAAACCCCAAAATTTACACTGCTATATAATCTCCTTACTATAAACTCTTTATCAACCACCTTCATATTCACCCTCTCTCACAACCCTGATTCTGCTTCAAAAATTTTTCATCATCCTCTCAAGAACTAAATTCATGTCCTTCACCTTTTCACACATGAGCTAGTTACCCATGCTAATCAAACTACTAAAAAAAAAAAAAAAAAAAAAAAAAAACTGATACTTGATTCTACAGGATTTTTCCAAAACATCATTGTTTATGAAACTTGATTTTCCCTTAATTTGACTATTCACTGTACATTTAATTATTCATGATACTCGTGTTTTCATTTTCTTGATCTTATTATCATTTTGTACCCAATTATGACATACTCATAGGCATATAACATCTAGAGATTTCCTTGCATGCTATTATGTACGAACACAAATTGGTAATCTATCATATTGGTTACGTTATCGTACACTTACATTTATTTGAAACGTTTAGACTTGATACTTGATTTTACAGAGCTTTTCTAAGAAAACATCATTGCTTATGAAACTTGATTTTTCCTTTAAACTTGACTATTCATTGAACATCTAATTATTCATGATACTCGTAAACATTTAATTATTCATGATAACACTTACACTTAATGGTTATAGTACTTACAAACTTGCTTGCATAAACATGCTATCAATTTGCAATCTATGTGAATAATAATTGTTGCACTTAATAGAGGTCATCATGCCTTTTTCAACAGTCGGGAGAGGCCCTACAACCTGCTCCACGACTGGTGGAGGCTATCGAACATACTCAACGATTGGTAGAGGTCACTATGCCTTTCAAACAGTCGGGAGAGGCCCTACAACCTACTCCACGGCTGGTGGAGGCTATCGAACCTGCTCAACAATCGGTGGGGTCATAGAAGGACACAAAACCCTAATGTAAGGTAAATTGATGATTCCGGTCCGGAACGTAATCATGAATTTACAGGTACGTTAGGGTAGTGTGAAATTCTATTAGAGTTTTTGGTAGGCGTCCAGTACATTTTCAAGGTATCAAAGGTGTGGTGGGTTAGCTGCGGTACACCCTGTATACAAACACTAATGATGCATTGAAAGTGAGACTGGAAGTCGGACCAGGAACAAACTCTGTTTACTTGGTAGTTCATTTATAGCCAATCAACTCGTACATTTATTTTAGGATTCCTGAACTTGCAATTTAAGTGTCTTACTACATTCTTATTTTTCTTATTATTCGAGACAAACCTGATCCAAATCCTTAACCCACACCTATCAAACCTACCATCCAAATCATTTGAAACAGTTTACTTTGTTACCTATAAATTCACGTCGTACCCTAACTCTGATTTTCTAAACCACAGTTATCTTAACTTTTACCCTAAGCATCCATAACCCTATGTTTCTAATAACTTCGGGACGAAGTTTCTAAAAGTAGGGGATGCTGTGACATCCGTCACTTTTCCATTATATATATATATATATATATATATTTTTCTAATAATAATAATAATAATAATAATAATAATAATAATAATAATGATAATACTAATAATGAAAATACATGTTTTGTCAAAATTGTCCAAAAACCACAATTAAACCATCAAGCCCAAACATGAGCCACCTTTCATTTTGTTAAAAAAAATCTGGAAGCCCACTGATCCAACACAAGAGACACTAGAGCCCAACAGCTGGCCCATCACTCACTCCCCTCATCCCTTGTCTGTTTCAAAGAAAAAAAAAAAACGTTGCCTATGCCTGGTATCGAACCCGGGCAAGGCTGGACAGACCCACACGCCAACAACCACTACGCCACATGCCTGCTTGTTGATTTGTATCGGATCCTATTACTTTTAACCCTTTTTTTTCGCGTCTGTTTCTCTTCTTCCCTGATGCTGAACGAACGCAGCAGCATAAGTGACCAAAGAAGCATCAATCTTGACCAATAAACACGCAAATCAGTCAAACAAATCCGGGTATTACGCATCGTTATCATCTCCTCTTTCTAAACTAAACAACCGCGTGAATTAACGCGTTGATTTGACCAAAAATCGAATTAAAAGCCATTAACCAACATTCCTAAACAACCAAATCGAATTCGTATAAATACGTGATTATAATTCAATCAAACTTGCACACACACACAAATGCATGCGATTAAGAGAACCCAATCCTCCATTTCTGTTATTAACCTCAATCGAAGCCTATTGTAATCGCGGTTGACTTTTCTGTTGACCGGGCTTATAGACACGATTTCATTATTGTAAGTCACGTTTCTTTGATGGGTTTTGTTCATCGTCCATCAACAAGCAATAACCCTATGATTAATCGGGTTATTGTTTGTTGGATTGGTGTATTGTAATTTCTAGGGTTTGTTCTTATAAAATTGGGGAAGATGATTGTTTATGGTATAATATAAATAAAACACGATTTCAAAATTATCAACAAACAAAGACCCAGACCAGCTGGTCTGGGCATGCTGTTGCTATGCACAGGTCACTGGTTCGATTCCCAGCAGGAACAAGTATTAATTTTTTTACACCATTTTAAACTTATATATTTCCTTTGTATTTTTTTAAAATCATTTTAAAATACTAAAACCTCCTTATAAATTCTACAAAAAATTACTATATGTTATTCTAGTAAAAAGGTTTAACATACAATTTTTAGTTTTTCAAAAATAATTTATTTAATATATATTATTAATAATACAAGTTTATTCATTTATATTTATTAAATTCTATAAAAATATCTAAACGATTTTATTAAATCTCACAAAAATTATCCTAAACTTGTATATTCTTAAACATTCCAGAAAATATTTTTATTTCAGAAAAATCGTTTATTTTATATTTTTAATTAATTTTTGTTAGTTTTAATCATAAATAATTCATAATAAATTCATTTTACAATATTTTTGTACCAAAATTTTACATAAATTATTTCTATACATTTGGAACAGAAATACAATTTTTAATGCAAAAATTCTTTGATTTTAATTTTTTTAGATATTAAAGTCATATTTTGACAATCTGAAATAATTAGATTAAATATTCTATTTTCAAGGAAATAATTTTATAAAAATTATTTTCATACTTAAAACCTTATGTTGTGACTATATTCAATTTAAAATCTTACAAAAAGACTTTTGTTTATTTATTCATTAAATTTCTCATAATTAATAAACAATTTGTTTAATAAACAAATAAACGTTTATCCCCAATTCGAAGCCCTAGAAATACATATATCCTAGAGTTATTTTCCCTTACGCATTATCGAATACTTTAGGTTGATCATTTGGGAGTAATCTCAATTCATATTTCGTTGTCCAAGTCCAATTTCAAGTTATTACGTGAACTGTGAGTACTTCCTATCCCCTTTTTACTTTTATACATTTTTGGGGTGATTCATGTACACTATTACAAATTTCAAATACAAGTTTACATTTTCACAATACAATTCTAGTACTATGTGCATTGCTTACAACGTGCTTTATGCTTAGACAATACATGTGTAATACATTTGTACTTAGTGAAATCATTAACATGGTACAAGCCGACCTTAACATTGGATAGCGCTATTTGGATTGACAACCCGCCTAGGTTGATTCTCCCCCTTTTTCATCGGAGAATCCGTGGCCAGTGTTAAGTTATCATCCATTTATTGGTTGAGTACACTACAGTTCATACAGTACATTATACAGTCACAGGGTTGATTTCGCTCATTTGTTTGATACATGGTTTACATATTTGCACTGTAGCTTGCACTTGAATTGTATAACTTTTTAACCTACTATATATATCAAATCTAGGAATGCTCACCAACATTTCATATGTTGACCAAACCTATTTTTGTACATGTTTCAGGTGCAGTTTGATCTAGTGCTTTAGCAAGAGACATTTAGTGTTTTATTTCAATTCAGTTATTTCAATATTTACATTTCATTTAGACAATGTAATTTCCATTTCCATGTAAGACAATTTTGATTATTCAATAATATTTACATTTAAGTACCATGTGCTTTTGAACAATCGTCACTACGTGACACCTCGATGATTCCGCCATCGGTTGGGGTGTTACACATCACTAGTGAATTCCAAAACTTTAGCGAGATTAAAAACGAGATGCAGAAATAAGATCCTTGAGATGTGGATTTCACTCCTAACTCAAAGATGTATTTCAAAATTGGAAACGATTGTGGAATGAAACCAATCACTAAGTAAAGGATATCACTCCCAGCTTAGTGGTTAAGTCCCTTTTTGAAGGAAATACTCTTTGAGGTGTGGATGTCACTCCTATCTCAAAGATATATTCCTAAGATAAATAACATATAGGGGAGTGAAACTAATTACCAAGGTATGGACGTCACTCCTAACTTGGTGATATCGTTTCGTTTGTGAAATACGAATGTCTTCTACTCCAAGCAAAATACCAAAAGAATAACGAGAAAGATTCATAGCTAAAATACCTTGAAAGAACATATAATAATAAGAGAAATATACACGAGAGGACTCGTGAAAGTAAGCTTAGTTATAGACTAGGCTAAAAGGCATTCTAATAACCTAATTCCCTATAACCATGGCTCTGATACCAATCTGTAACACCCCAACCGATGGCGGAAACATCGAGGTGTCACGTAGTGACGATTGCTCAATAGCTCATGGTACTAAAGTGTAAATTTGAATACATTGATTAAATAATTTATTACATTAAAATGAAATTACAGGATACAATAATTCTAAAGTGACAAGTCTAGCTAAAATACAATGTAGTCAAGACTTAAATATAAAATCCAAAAGCCTAAAAGAAGCGTCTCAAAACAACCTGAAACATGTACGAAAATGATTTGGTCAATACAAAATGTATTGGTGAGCATACCCTGTTTGAATAAATATAGTAGGAAAAGTGTTTAGCAATTCATGTGCGGTACCATTTACAATTATGTAATAAGTAATATCCGTTCAAAACCAAACCTGAGAATAATGACTAACACATGACTAACCAACTGAATAATGAATTAACAAGACAATGACCAAGATTCTCTCAACAGAGTCTCAAGGGGGTATACCATAGTACTATTCATTGAAAAGCTAGGCCGCCCAGCGGTTAATGATTTTGACAAGTCATAGACACACCAATTAACATAAAGCAAACACACATGAGAATTGCATTAAGTATAAGAAATTGAAACTTGATTAATATATAGGTACATGAGTCACTCCAAAGTAGTAAAACAATAAAAAGGGGAAAGATATACTCACAGTTAGCGAGGTAGTCTTAGTATCCGAATGTACAAATTGTAGGCGAACGAATTACGTAGATTCAACCTATAATGTAATTACAAAGTCTAAGAATGATTGGATTAAGTCTAGGGTTTCTAAAACTATAGACAGCTAGGGATTTTAGGTTTAATTTACGAATAGTTAGAGTTTTAATTGGAGGGTTACTTTATAAAAATAATTGATACTTATAAATTATCTTTATTGGTAACCTGAAATATAGAATTTATACATATGAACCAATTAAATATATGCATATAATTTTATAAAAAAAATGTAACAAAAGTTGGCTCCAAATCATATGCAAGTTACATTTAGATATGTACGTATTAAAGATGACAATTTAATAATAATTAACTCAATGGCATTTGACTAAGTATTTTAAAAATAAGTAATTAAAATAAAGATTAAATCAATTAAGAAAAAAGACAATTTCATTTGATGTTGCCATGAGCTCTCTGACCATCAAATTGACCAAAGAAACATGTTGACTAAATTCTTTTTTTTCACTTTCACAACCATCACAATGATTATATAAAAAAAATCATGTTCGAAACTTTATTTTAAAATCAAGACCAGGTACTGTTAGATGACCATTTTGCCAAAAAAAATAATAATAATAATAATAAAAATAAAAATAAATAACTAGTAAGTCTGAAGTTAATACCTCCAACAGGTGTTTGCCCAACGACGGTAGGCTCGCTAGAGAAGTGGTCGTAAAACAGAGGTGGTTCGAAATAGAGACATGGGTATCGAATGGTGTGACTGTGGTTAAGATGGTGATGTTTGGTGGCAGTAACGATGGTCAACTATAGTGGGTTGAAGGCGACGAAGGTGGTTGATGGCGTCGGACTCCCAGTGGGGTTGGTTGTTGTTCATTGGAATGGGTAAGTCAAGGAAGATGGTTCAAGATCTAAAATGTCAATTGGAGTCTGATTAGATTGAGTTTGCCATGGGGTTTTGGTACAGAAGGATAATGAAAGTGAAGGTGTGTAGAAATATGAAACAATAATATCTAACAAGAAGGACCCCAAATGATTTTAACCTTGAACTACTAAAGTGTCGGTTACCCCTAGTATTTTCTTTGATTGCCATTTAATGGTTGTAAATGATGGGTGGTGGTTTCGAAAGACCAAGCAACTACGGTTTCATTGGTTTTAAATTTCTAGAGGTCATTATGATTTTAAAGCAAGGTTAAAGTGGTATAAATTATTATTAATATGGTTCATTCATTTGTATCATATTAAGAAAACATATTTATAGAGAGAAAAAAAATACAACGATTTAGTATAACTCAAAATGTTATTAACTTGGGAAAAACGAAAGGACTGAATTTAAAATACTTAATTACAAGGACAAAAGTTGTAATATTGATAATTTAAAAGGGGCGGATGTCACATTAAGATACACGATAAGGCACGACAAGACCTGTTAAGACACGTACACGATAAGACACGAACACGAAACATATAAACACGAACACGACACAAAAATAAACAGGTCTTAACGTGTCGACCTGCTATAGACACGAAACCTGTTAAGACCAAATACGAAATCTGTTAAAATCGTGTAGGTTCGTATCAGGTTATCGTGTTCGTGTCTAAATTGCCAGCCCTATTATAAACCACACAAACATGGATGAGAAAAAAAAAGTATTAATTTAAACTAAAGTAGGGAGGGTATCAAACGGCAAAAATAGGAGGTCGTGGGAGGGTATCAAACGGACTTTGATTGAACTCAATCAAGCGACATTGGAACCGTTTCATCGAACCCTACGATCTTACTTTTAAGGTTTTCGTTTTTTTTGGACTTTTAGCTTGTAATTTTTAGATTTACATTATATCATTGTGTCTTTTATGTAACATTTTGTCTTGTTCTTATTTTCATCACTGTATCATTTTTGCGATTTATCGTGTCTTTTTTCTTCAGTATTGTGTTATATTTTGTGGCTCACTGTATCATATTTCATGATTTATTGTGTTTTTTTGTTTCCTCCTCGTATTTATTAGACTGTATAGGATAAATAATATTTTACTTTCTAAAAGTGTAAATTATAATGGAGGAACACTAGCCGTTAAATAAATAATAATTAATAATATTTCAGGTGTTGTATTAAATTGCTAGCATTTTATTTTAATTAAGAGTATAAATAAAATATTGACTATAACGTCTAACTACTCTATAAGTTAGGCGTCTTTTACGGGTAGCTCAGTTGCTGAATGGATCGGGAATCCCTCTTGAGGGTCCTGGGTTCGATTCCTACGAGGGACATAATGAGAAATGATGGATGAATCCTGGCCTATGGTCACGACTTCGAGTCCTGATCTCGCCCAGGTTTTACCAATCCTTCACCGTCGTGCCTACGGGCGGGTGAGAGGTTGAGTTTTCCCTGGTTTCGGGATCTACATGGGCGGGTCTGACTACGGCAGCCGCCCGAGGTACGTATGGACCCTCCATTGGGTTGGTCGTGGGGGTCTATCCATAGTGTGGAGACTCCCCTGGGTAGTCGGGCAGAAATGTTTGTTGGCCGTTAAAAATAAAAAATAAAAAAAAAACCTCTATAAGTTAGGCGATTGAATACAAACGAAAGATATTAATTATCCACCAATTATCTAAGAGTATTTACAATAGAGTTTTTTGGTGTTTTTAAAGGAGAGAGAAGGAGTGAGGTGGAGTTGAGAGAATGGACTTTAGTTCATAGCAAAAAAAAAAAAAAAAAAAAAACAAGATTATAAGGGTGACTATAAGAGAGGAGAGACTCATATTTTAAGGGAAGATGGATTAATGTGAGTGGGCAAGAGACAGAAAGAGTAGGGCAGGTGTCATGTGGCACACAAAAAACATTACTTGAAAACATTTTATTGTTAATGCTATAGGAAAGTTGTACCATAATCATAATCATACTACTACAAATGAAAGTATAAACAACAGTTCATTGACCCTTACTAATTATATGGTATTTTATAAGGATCCAGAAAGCATTCAACAAGTTAGAATGATGAAAGATAATCAACTAAGCTTTTTAAGGACTTATTAGAAGAGCCACTTTCATTGAGTGAGATGTTTAGCTTCTCTTTAAGATGATGTATTCTCTCACGCATTTGTTTTCCTTCTTTATCAATCATTATCTTTTTTATTGCCATCTCAATTCCCACCCTCTCAAATCCATCATCCAACAAAACACCGATCTTCCAAACATCACTCACGTATCTTGCAATTATTGGTTGGTCGGTGAAACAAGGAGAACAAATCATTGGAACTCCTTCGCATATGCTTTCCAGCGTTGAGTTCCATCCACTATGAGTCCAAAAACACCCGATTGATGGATGAGCTAGTACATCTTGTTGAGGACACCATTTCACTACACGTCCCCTATCACCCACTCTTTCTATGAACTTTTCAGGCAATGACTCGACCCATTCTGAACCAAGGACCGTCCCTGGTCGAACCACCCACAAGAATGGTGAACTCGTACTTTCTAACCCATTGGCCACTTCTTGAAATTCTAACTCCGCAATACATGCAACACTCCCAAAACTTACGTATATCACAGACTTGGGAGGTTGTTTGTCTAGCCATGAGAGAACGGTTCGGTCTTGTTTGATCAAGCTGCTTGAAGATGCTGGGAAGTACTTGTGTAACGGGCCTAAAGTGAAGCTAGGAACAGGAAAACCTTTGTTAATTGTTTCTAGTTCTAGCTCTTCAAGTTCTTTGAAGGTATTCCATATGATCCCACATGATGTTGTCATTTGTTTAAGCATGTCGGTGACAACATCTCCATAACCTTGTGGATTAATTGCTATCTTCAAGACGTCTTTGATTTTCATTAGTGGATATTCTGGCACCAATGCCTCATAACCCTGATCTGAAAACATTTATGAATAGTTAGGTTAATTTATTCAGCCCTTTGTTTATTTTCAATAGAGTTGGCTGTATTTTACCCGCACGTCACTTGTAATTGGATGTTTGTAAGTAATATTCTATAAAATTTGTTTATTTAACCAAATTATATAAAGGGTGTTGGTCCGCTAACCCGACCACATGAATTTGTTGGATTTTTATTTAGAAAATATGATATTATTTTAGAAAAAAAAAACAATTGAACACTTTAAAGCGCCAGAGAACAAGCCTTGACTTGTTTGAGCCAATAAAGAAGTTATGGTTCCGCCACTATATGAAACTAACCTTGTTTTGTAAGGCTAAAGCAACCCTCCTTTGCGAAAAAGGGTAGAACACTATAAGCAACGGTGCAACCAATACTACTGGTCCGAAGCACCATCCGAGGCAGCTTAAGGTCATCCGCCACGGCTTGCGTGAAGTAAAACATGGAATCCACGATCAAACAAGCAATTGGTTCCACATCCAACAACTCAGTCAGACAATCCCTAAACGGATCAGCACAACTTCTATTAAGGAACTTAAGGTAAAAACTGACATCTCTATTCGTTGGCAACATGTGTTCAACCTCGGAAAAGCGGTCGTTGATGGACCTAAAGCTGAAGTGAGGATAGGTAGAATGATCTGGAGAGTTGTATTGGGCGTGTACGATGGTTATTTTAAAGCCTTGAGCATGAAGAATGTTTGCAAGCTGAAACATGGGATTGATATGACCTTGGAAAGGCATGGGGAATAATACTATTCTCTTGGTATTTCTTCCATGGGTGTCCATATTTACAGGAGACTATAAGGTGTTTGTAATGTTGTAGCAAGACATGCATTATATGTTGCTTTATATAACATAACTTGAGGTTACAGTCTCATTATAGCCCCTCAAGTGTATGGATGATTAATTTAGTCCCCTCTGTAACCATGCAACCATATTGTATGTTTCATATCTCCAAACAGTGACGGATCTAAAAACATTTTTCAGTAGTAACGTTTTTCATTTTTTTCATTTTAGTAGCAACGTTTTTCAAATTTCGTAGAAAAAAACCAAATTTTCCACTACGCGCGCGAAGTTGAGCCGCAACGTCCGCAACCCCTCCTCTTTAACTGGATCCGCCCCTGTCTCCAAATGAATCTAATTAATAAAAGCATCCTTCAAGAATAAGTTTATAAGGAAAAACAGGAAATAACCAATGTTGCTAGTGTGTTTATAGTTTTATAATGTATATCCTTAAAGATTTACCTCTATTGAACAATATCAAGTTATGAATATAAAGTACTATTAGTTATATTCATAACATGATATTCTTTAATAGAGGTAAATCTTCTTCCATATACATATAAAAACTTAATTAACCTTGGGACTTGGGAGGTTAAGGCTATCAACCACTGATCACGTGAAGTGATTAAACACGACTATGTCCCGTCACTACCTGATGGTACATCTATTGTTCGGTATTTGTCATCTAAGTAGAGAAGTTTGCTTTAAGGAAGCTTTGTATTATTAGCACATGGTCTCAACCAAATCTAAAGGTTTCTGGTTGTTCGATTCTTTCCGTTTGTTACATTATGTTATGTTTACATAATTAAGTTCGTATCGTATATATATTGTATTGTAATATATTTTATATCATTGATATTTTTATTTAATAAATGGAAATAGACATATTTCTTAAACAAATTACATATGGCAGCTCTGGTAGTCGGGTTGAATTCCTGTAGCAAAAACGGTATATTATAGTCGGCCAACATTTTTTTAGCCGAAGGTATTTATCAAGTACCACTTGATTTTTATTTAGTGCTCTTTTTATCGGTCAACGACGTCTCGACTACGTGGAGTACCCACCAATTGGTTACAAAAGCACCTCATACGCCTCTAGTCGAAAATACATCTTAGGTACCTGCCCACAGGTAGCGTTGGGTAGCCAGAACCCACCAAGCCACCAGTTCCGGGGAAAACCTGACCCCCACCCTCCTGAAGGCACGACAGTGAAAAATCAGTAAAACCTGGTGGGATCAAGAATTGAACCTGGCACCTCAAGAATGTTAGGCTAGTGAGTGTAGAGACAACCCAAATGGGTTGTTCTCCTTGCCACATAGGTTACCATCTGAGCAAGATGGATTCTCTTTTTTTTAGACAACACTCTCCCTTTTATTATTAATTAATTATTAAATGTTTGGTTGGCAAAAATAATAATATTAAATGCAAGGTTGGTCCATATTTCATGTCTCAAACAAGACGTTTGAGACGGAGACATAGTAGGGGGCGATGTTTGGGACGGGGGACGAGGCGAGACATGCTGGGCCGGGCTCCCACACTCACCAGCCTTAGACTTTATTTATCATTTCTCATGTCAGTTCACCACAAAGGTGGCTTGTAGTGGAGGGGTTTATTTAATGCTTTTAAATGAGCAGGTTCGTTACCCACCCACTTGTCAACAATCAACATAGTCCGCATGCCGTTATTTAATAGATTTTTAAGCAAATAATAACCCTGCACAATTAACTTTTAAGAAAAATACAAATTATGTAAACCACATCAATTTCTACACAGCTCAACATTGTTGTTTCATGATTTTTTTTTTCGAATTGCTACTCTTAAATTAGATCAAATGAATCCTGAAGATCCAAAAGCTGGCCGCACTTCAGAAGAAGAGTAATTGACGACTAGCTTGATAAGATCTTGGGTGAATTAACCTGCAAAACTGGACAAACCGTTAGGCTCGTCACGAGTGAGGGCTTGGAGGGCCTCTCTGTGACCACCCTCCGGCGTGAGGATAAGTATTTGTTTAGGAGAAGAAAAGTGAGTGTAGAGAGAGAGAGAGAGAGAGGTTCGGAGTGTGTCAGAACGTATCTTGCCTGTACTTGTGTGGGGGTATTTATACTAGTCAGAATTTGTTGTACTATCCTTCTCCCAGGTGTACTAACCTTCGTCCTAGTGACCTCCGGTCGTTATTGGTGTACACGTGTCTTATGAGTCGCGTCATATTATTGTGGTACCGCGTCCTAGGAGGGGTGAGGTTCGGACAGGAGGTTTTATACCTCTTCATGTCCCCTCAAGTCCATAAGTTAATTTATAACTTAGTGGAGTTGCTCGTGTTGTGTGAAATGCTTTCCAGCTGTTTGGAGGAACGCGGCACGTGGCAATTCCCCAGCCCACATATCGTGGCGGTTATCCCCAGATGATCTCAGCCGTTGAGGCTTGATGATTTTGGTGAGCGATTGCGACACGTGGCACCTGTTTGAATTCCACTTTTCTCGGGTATTTAAACCTGCCTTTTCCATTTCTTTTTTACTTTTTTCCTCATAAATTTTACGCTTGCTCTCCTGCTATCTTCCTATCGTCTGCAACCATTCCTTTCAGGTTCGTTCCCTCATTTCGTTTCTTTTTCAGAATATTTTCCTTTTTTCTTCTTTACGGGTTCGCTATGGGGAAGGATAACATGAATGTCAGTTTTTCCACTCTGACCAAGAAGAAACTAGATAAATTCTTAGCAGACTATAGGATTCCGTTAGACCTTCACCCTGAACTTCCTGCCCCTGACCGAGCCATATATCCTCATCTCTCGGGTAAATTTGGGTTTTACACGAGAGTGTGTGATTTCGCCAATTGTAGGGTCCCTTTGACGAAATTTTTGTTCAGAGTTCTTCTATTCCATGGGGTTCACTTTTCCCAAGTGAATCCCTTTGGTTTGGGACGCATCTGTCATTTCGAATTGAAATGTCGGGCTTTGAAGTCTAGGGCCGATCTAGATGTATTTAGGGCTTTTTATAAGCTGAGTCAAGCCGGTGATTGGTATACTTTTGAGAAGAGGCGGAACAAGCCGGAATGCCATATGAAGGACACTTCCAGCCTAAAGAACTGGAAGACGCAGTTCTTTTGGTTGGACGATCGGTGCCTTCCCCGGGTAAGTTAACCGGTCGTGTATCTAACTTTCAGGCTAGTGAGGAGAATGAATTTGGTGCGTCCTATTCTCCTTATTGGTTTGAGACTGAGACGCTGATCCTGTTTAATCTTGTAGACCCCTTGGACGATGCGATGGAGGTGGACCCGTCTACTGCGGAGGATGTGTTCATCCCTGATTGGGATTTGAAGAACGGATCTCGCGTGATTGATGCCTTGTCATCAAAGATGATGCTCTTTAACCTGCATACCCCGGCTGATCACGCCCACTATCGGAGGTTAAAGGATACTGATTTAGGTGATGCCTTGATGATAAATCAGGCCCAGTCTAATTTCTTGGTGTCGGAGGCATACAGACGATGGGTCGACTCTGAGTTTCAGCGGAGTAAGTTAGAGAAGAGAGGGGTGTGCAGTCATGGGAATGTATTGGAGCAGGTTAGGTCGGCGCAGGCTTCTTTAGCTGCGGCTGGGGAAGAGAGGGATGTTCTTCAGGGTGAGTTAGAGGTCTTAAAGAAGAAGCTGCAGGATTCAGAGCTTGCTCACGAAGCTTCAAAGGGGAAGTACGTTCGTTCTATTGAAGAGCTGGAGCAAGTAATGGAGAAGACCAAAGCTGCTGCGGACCAACTTGTGAAGGGTTTGTATTTCTTCTACTGTTGGTTCTTCGTTCGTTTTTTGTACTTAGTAAAATTTTTTCGATTTTTTCAGATAGGGACGATGCCGGAGCTCGGGAGAAGGAAGCTTTAAAGCTGGTTTCGGATTTGAAGGCGAGCATTGAGAAGAAGGATATGGAGCGACTTGATCTTCTCAAAGAGTTTGAAAAGTTGTTGAGCTTCAAGCAATTCATCTTAACCGAAGGAGTGGAGCTCATTTCGTTGTATATCCGGAAATGTCCACTAATGAAAGAAGCTGTGGCCGGAGTGAACAATGCAATGAACGGTATTGGCTATAATGCCGGGGTACGTGCTGGTCATGCTGCGGCCTTGAAGGGCGTGGCTATGAACGCAGTCCCCAAGCTTGTTCCTAATGCTAAGCAAACTTTACTAGATGCCGTTCGAGCTTATGATGATATCGTCCTTCCCCCTATCTCCAAGATGCAGGATCTTGTTGGCGAGCCTCCGGAATCAATAGTCCAAGCTTTTAAAGACTTACTCGTTCTTGAGGATGTCTCTCAGCATCCTCCGAAGTAGCTTTTGGCTTCGGATGTCCAAGTTCCACCCCCGTTCCTCCACATAGGTTCGGGGTTTTCTTAACTTTTTCTTTGTGAAGCTTTTTAACTCTTGTTACATTCGTACCTCTGTTGTTGGTACGACTTAGTATGAAACCCACTTTGTAATAGGTATGAAGCCCTTCTTTAGGGTCGTAGCCATGGTTGGCTTTTTTGTAACTTTTCGCTACGTTCGTTTTATGAACGAGTGTATATAATAACAATGTTTTGTGGGTATGCTTTTACTTTGTATGTTCTATTCTTCTTCTTTTTTTTTTTTTTTTTTTTTTTTTTTTTTTTTTTTTATAAGTCGATCATATATCCTACCGAAGCTTTAAAAACTTCGGTTGGTGTTTATAGAGAGGCCATATCATGCGTCCATGATTTTTTATGCCCCGGTAATAAGTTATGTCTTAAGTGTTTCAGAATTTTCTATTCTTAACAACTTATAACATTCGAAGTAGAACGTTCATTTTTTCGCGAAATAATTTGTTATGTAAAGATGCTACGTAGTCTTTGTGGGGCGTCTTCTAGGCTCGGCATTTTTTGGGTCCTCGGGCCTGTTTGACCAAGAAGTCCGGACGAAAGGGCCTTCGACACCCCCATGTCCTAATTCTTATCCCCCTTTTGCCGAAGTACTTTTACCTCGGTTAACGAAGTTTACTTGTTAGTTGTACATGTTAGACAAATATTGAAATTTACTAAGAGCATAAAGTTCGGAACATCATATTTCATTAACGTATTATAGGTGCGGAGCATGTCTCATTCCGCAGTACATAATTGAAGAAAATTTGTGGGGCATTCCCATCCCACCTTTACATAGGAATAAAACAAAGTATTTATTATTCTAAGTAATCTTTCTTAGATGTAACACTTTTTGAGATGTACTCCATTCCAAGTCCGGGGAATCTCTTCCCCGTCGAGGGTAGCGAGCCTGTAGGCTCCTTTATCTCCTGCGGAAATGATGATGTACGGTCCTTCCCAAGTGGGGCTCATTTTGCCTGGTTTCTCGGAACCGCTTGCCTCATTGCTCCGCATCACATATTCTCCGACCTTAAACTTTTGCTCTCGAACCCTGGAATTATAGTATTTTTCCAAGGTTCGTTTGTATTTTGCCTCTTTAATGGCCGCGGTTTCTCGGCGTTCTTCTAAGAGGTCAAGATTGTTCCGCAGCTCCTTTTCATTTTCCTGGGGATTAGCCACCCTATGGGTTGGCATGCCTATTTCCACTGGGATCATAGCCTCAGTCCCATACGTCAAGCTAAAGGGGGTTTCACCTGTGCTTGTCTTGTTCATCGTGCGGTATGCCCAAAGGACATTCGGCAACTCATCTACCCAACCATTTCTTTTCTTTCCTAGTCGCTTCTTGATACCTTCCACTAGGCTGCGGTTTACGCGTTCGACTTGCCCATTTGCTTGGGGGTGGGCAACCGAGGAAAAGGCTTGCTCTATTCCGAGACTGGAACACCATTTTTTAAAAGGATTATGAGCGAATTGCTTGCCATTGTCGCTCACGATAGTCATGGGAAGGCCGAATCTACACACGATGTTCTCCCAGACGAACTTTTTTACTTCTGCCCCCGAGATTTTTGCAAGGGGCTTGGCCTCCACCCATTTGGTAAAATAATCTACCGCGACGAGAAGGAACTTTGCTTGGCCGGACGATGTTGGGAAGGGGCCCACTATGTCAATACCCCACTTTTGGAAGGGCCAAGCTGCGGTGACCGGAACTAGTTTGTTTTTTGCTCTGAGACTGATTGGTGCGTGTCTCTGGCAGTTCTCACATTTTTGTAGCTCGGATACTGCGTCTTGATGCATCCCTGGCCAGAAATACCCTGCGTTCATGGCCTTTGTAACCACCATTCGTGGTCCAGCGTGAATACCACAGATCCCCCAGTGAATTTCTTTTATGACATACTTCGCCTGTTCTACTTCTAGGCATCGGAGCAAGGGACCTAAGAAGGTCTTTCGGTATAACGTGCCATCAACCACTTGGTATTGCAGAGACTTGATTTTTATCTTTCGAGCTTGTGCTTTGTCTGGTGGTAATGCATCATTCAGGATGTAGTTCATGATGGGAGCCATCCATGATTTTGCATTTGAGCTTACTGCACACACTTCTACTTCGGTTGTGGATGGGGTATTCAGTATCTCAAGCTTCACTTCTTGTGACATATGATCCGGTGTGTTAGCTGCAAGCTTGCTCAAAGCATCGGCTTGTTTGTTCTTCGATCCTGGCACATGCTTTACTTCACATTTTTCAAATTCTGTGATCAAACTTTTTGCCTGTGTCAAATGAAAACAAAAAAGTTAGGAGCTTTGCCTTTTTTGTAGGAGATGAAGTAGTTTTTGAGAGGTTAGGTTCGTACCTTTTGGAGGTATTGAACCATGTTTGCCTCTTTTGCTTCATATTCCCCACTGATCTGGCGTGCCACTAACAATGAGTCCACATGGGCTATGATCTGTTTGCAAAAACATGGTATTTTAAGCATTAGACTATTTCATTCTTTTTGGAATGTCTTTTGAAAAAGGGGTCATCCTCGTTATGTCGAGGTATGTACCTTGCGAGCTCCGATCTTTTTTGCCAGTCGGAGTCCAGCCAAAAAAGCTTCGTACTCTGCTTCATTGTTGGAGCTTCTGAAGTTCAGACGGATTGAGTACACGAGTTCTTGTCCGTTGGGATCTTTCAAGACTACCCCGGCTCCAGAACCTTCGGAGCTAGAAGCCCCATCAGTAAAGATGTTCCACTCTTGTTCATTCGTCTCTATTGGTTCAGGTGTCACCTCTGAATTCATAGTTAACTCTGTGAGGAAGTCTGCGACTACTTGTCCCTTGACCGGGCCTCTTCTTTTGTAGGTTATGTCAAATGCTCCGAGCTCGATTGCCCACTTGGCAAGTCTTCCGGAGACTTCCGGTTTTCTTAATATGCCCAAAATGGGTTGGTCCGTTTGTACCTCGATCTCAAAGGCTTGAAAGTATCGGCGTAATCTTCGTGAAGCATGAACAAGAGAGAGGGCGAGCTTTTCCATAGCGGGGTATCGCGTCTCATAATCTTTGAGGGCGCGGCTTACATAAAAGATAGGTACTTGGGCTTTTCCCCTGGTGACCATTAGTACGGAACTAATGGATGCTTCTGAAGCGGACAAGTATATGGTGAGCGTTTCCCCCGGTTCTGGTGCCGTTAATGTTGGTAATTCTGCCAAACATTTTTTGAGATCGTCGAAAGCTGCATCTGCTTCATTCGTCCATCTGAACTCCTTCGTGCTTAGATACTTCTTTAAGACTGCCATAAAGGGCAATGTTTTTTCTGCGGCTTTTGACAAGAATCTGTGTAGGGCGACCAATCGCCCATTCAGTGTTTGTACTTCTTTTAAATCGGATGGGGGCTTCATGTTCATAACAGCCTCTACTTTTTCAGGGTTAGGTCGAATGCCTTCTTTAGACATTAGGAAGCCCAGAAACTTTCCTTCCTCTAATCCGAACGAACACTTCTTTGGGTTGAGCTTCATATTTATCTCCCGGAGCTTATCGAAGGTTTCTTTGATGTCTTTTATCAGAATTTCTTCATTGGAACTTTTGATTACTAGGTCGTCCACATATACTTCTAAGTTTCGACCTATTTGTTTCTTGAAAGCTCGGTCCAT
The DNA here is from genome assembly GCA_028751855.1 of Ambrosia trifida. Taxonomy (NCBI): domain Eukaryota; kingdom Viridiplantae; phylum Streptophyta; class Magnoliopsida; order Asterales; family Asteraceae; genus Ambrosia; species Ambrosia trifida. Next base: position 90,333,942 of record CM054123.1, on the reverse strand, counting down.
GACCCGCTGATATGTGGCTCCGGCATTTTTTAGCCCAAATGGCATTTTCTTGTAACAGTACAACCCCTGATTGGTGACGAAGGTTGTTTTGTCTTCATCAACTTCGGCCATCTGGATCTGGTGATATCCCTTGTAGGCATCCAGAAAACATTTTAATTTGAAGTTGGCCACGGCATCAACTTTTAAATCTATCTCCGGCAGGGGATAGCAATCTTTTGGACAGGCATCATTTAGATCCTTAAAGTCAATGCACATTCTCCACGATCCATCATGCTTCCGAACCATGACCGGGTTCGAGACCCAGGTATGGTATTTTACTTCTCTAATAATGTCTGCTTCGAGCAAGATGTTCACATCATGTGATATTGCTTTAATGCGATCTGGAGCCATACTTCGCCTCTTTTGGGCCACTGGCTTTTTGTCCGGATAGGTGTTGAGTTTGTGTTCAGCTAAAGCTCTTGGTACTCCGGTCATGTCTGATTGTTGCCAAGCAAATACATCAAGAGATGTAGATAACAACCTCCACAAGGACTTTTTTACCGCGTCTGGTAATTGATTGCCGATGGTTATTTTTTGTTCTGGAAATGCTGGGTTAATGGACCAATCTTCTGTCATCTTGACTTCGGAATCTTTGTTTTCTGGTGGAGAAGAGCCTAAAGCCTGTCGTACTTCGGCTACATATACTTCGGATTCGGTGTGCATTATTGCTACTCCTGTTTCGGTGGGAAATTTGATAGCTCCGTGAATGGTGGAGGTTACCATGCTGAAAGCTTTCATACCTGGTCTGCCCAGTATGATATTATGAACCGAGGGCGCACCTACCACCAGGAAAGTAAGAACAACCGTTCTTTTGTGTTCTTCGGTGCCAAGAGTGACCGGAAGTGTTAATTGCCCCAAGGGGTGTATGACTTCTCCGGAAAAACTGATCAACGGCATTTGGACCGCGACTATCTTGTCTTTGGTTGCTGGAGCTAGCTGTTGGTAGCACTGATAGTACATAATGTCAGAAGCGCTACCGTTGTCTATGTAGATTCGCCGGACCTTGTGTCCTGCTACGACCCCAGAGACAATGATTGGAGCTTCTTTTGCTTCTCTTGGGTCGATTGGTGGGAAGAACAATAACTTCTCCATCCATGGAGCCATATGTTCGTTACTTCGTTTGGTTCCCTGTTCATGGATGGATCGCACCATGTGGATTCCAGCTTGGTTGTTAGGATTGGCAATTTGTGGTGCGGCTGGTTTTCCTTCCTTCAATTCTCTGATCAAATGGGACAGTTTCCCTGCTTTACACGCCTTGTCTATTTCTTGCTTTAAGGACCAACAATCATCCGTGTTGTGACCTTTTGCTTGGTGGTACTCACAATACTTTTTGGTATTTCGGTCGGAGGTGGGTTTCTGTTTTGGTGGAGTCGGGAAACGGATTTGCTCAGTGCTTAAAATTTCACTTGGTGTTTTGTTTAGGTCGCGGTAGCTGGTATTTCGTGCGGAGTGTCCGGAGCTGGACCTTTCACTTCTATCATTTCTTCCATACGGTTGTGATCTGTGCTTCGACCATGAATTGTTTCTTTCTACCGGGGCCGAGGCTCCCTTCTTCCAAGAATTTCCTCTGGAGCTGCTTTTATGGTCGCTTTCTGTCGATTGACCACAAGCACTTTTTCCTCTTGCAAAAGCTCGTGCTCGTTCCATTAATGTTTCCATGGTCTTTGGTAAATCTTCGTGCAATTTTTCTACCAGTTGGTTGTTTCGGACCCCATGACAGAAACCGGATATCCGCAGCTGATCAACAGCTCCGGGTATTTGCATGCTTTCTTTGTTGAATCTGTCGATGAACCTTTCAAGTGACTCTCCGTCTTTTCTACGGATATTGTGTATTTCGGTAATGTCTTTGGAACATCGTCGTTGTTGGGAGAAGTTTTGTAGAAAAGCACGACGAAGTTCGGTCCAATTTGCTATTTCTCCCGCTGGTAACCCGTCGAACCATACTCTGGCTGCTCCTGTGAGGGTTTGGGCGAACATGTGACACCAGGCGGGCATGGGCCACATTTCAATTTCTGCGGCTCCCCCGAAATCATGAATGTGGTCGTCTGGGTCCGAAGTACCCTCGTACCTTTTGATTGTGGTTGGCATTTTAAGCTTTGCTGGCAACGGGGCGCTAGCAATTCGGGGTGCAAATTTAGAGTACTGCGTCATATACGCTGGTCTATACGGAGCTGTGAGTTCTTCATCGATGGTATCGGAGCTTGTTTGCTGCTTGGCTGGCTTCACTGACACGGAGGTCGTTGGCCCCGTGGATGTGAGTCCAGTTGGCAGTGGTCCAGTGTATCCGTAGGGCATCAGGAAGCCATACGGTGTTTGCAATGGGACGGACGTTACCACAGTGGAGTATGTCTGCAGGCTAACAGGGGTAGACATTACTGCGGTTGTTGTTCCTTCCGAGGGGAACAAATTAACCTGCAGACTGCGGAGCTTTTCATCTTTATCTTGTTGTTCTTTCAATTTTAACAGGAAATCACGATTTCGTTGCAAAAAGGTTTCATCGAACTCTAGTGGCATAGTTTGCATCCCTGTGGGTGCAGTGACCGTGTCAGTAGGTGTGGCTGATACAAGATCTGATAACACCCTGGAATAACCAGCAACGTGCTGCTCGGAGGCAGTGGTGTCATCGCTTTCTTTGTTGGTGATGTCAATGATGTTTAAATTTTCCATAGCCATTCCAGATCTGAGTGGAGAGAGTAGATCTGCAATAGGATGGCGCCAATGAAGATCCAAAAGCTGGCCGCACTTCAGAAGAAGAGTAATTGACGACTAGCTTGATAAGATCTTGGGTGAATTAACCTGCAAAACTGGACAAACCGTTAGGCTCGTCACGAGTGAGGGCTTGGAGGGCCTCTCTGTGACCACCCTCCGGCGTGAGGATAAGTATTTGTTTAGGAGAAGAAAAGTGAGTGTAGAGAGAGAGAGAGAGAGAGGTTCGGAGTGTGTCAGAACGTATCTTGCCTGTACTTGTGTGGGGGTATTTATACTAGTCAGAATTTGTTGTACTATCCTTCTCCCAGGTGTACTAACCTTCGTCCTAGTGACCTCCGGTCGTTATTGGTGTACACGTGTCTTATGAGTCGCGTCATATTATTGTGGTACCGCGTCCTAGGAGGGGTGAGGTTCGGACAGGAGGTTTTATACCTCTTCAAATCCTAATCCACTTCTTGTTTGAGATTGTACCAAAATCTTTAAAGACTACATAGTGTGGTGGGTAAGAGCCACAAGGTAAAGCTCAGCCATGTAGACGCCTCCTAGACTTTGAGGACATGTCCTCCACATCGCATCATAAATGGAAGGATGGTGAAAGGCTAAACAATTAAGTTGGTGAGGTTGGTGAAGAGCTCCACGCCCATAGAGATTACCACATCTTGTAGGGGCAACACCATGTTGAACAAGTGATAGTGTGGTGTGTGTGTTGCGGAGGCCGGAGGGGCTTGCCCACTCCTATCCATGCCCCCTCTCAATGTAGTCTAAGAGGCAAGAGTCTTTGCCATATAAGCTAGCCACACGTTTTTTTGGTTATCATATTCTTATTTATTATATCTCTTCTTTTAATTTCTCTCTTTCGTGATTTATGTTTGTCGATCAGTCTTGTTTATTGTAATTTATTAAAAAGTTTATTACATCATTGTCGGCACATGACTCGCACCAAGCCTATGGAACACCATCACGGTTCCAAGAGCGAGGCATGGAGGAGCATCTCGTGAGCTAGGCAATGGCCATTGGGCACCTATCATGTTTTGTGTGGCTATATAGGCCAAGTTGACTGTTGTTAGCTTTTTAGGGTACTCGGGACGATCCGTGATATACCAGCTGTGATGGCTGTGACCATCACGAACACCGCCCCATCATGCTGATCACAGCCATGATGAAATAATCCTGTGATGTACATCACGATGGAAAGCAAGGAAAAGCACATGGGTGGTCCCCACCAAAACACTTTATCTCTTTGTTTTTATTATAAAAAAATAGTGATGGGTGTGACCAATGTTTTAAAAACCGGTTTTTAAATCATACCGGATTTGACTTAAAAATGGTTCAACTGGTTGAACTGGATTGTATCGGGTGGTTCAACCGGATTGACATATTAACTCTATGAATCCATAAATTACAACATGAACTCAAAATATAAGCTAAAAATGAATGATTGCATATTAAAAGATAATCCAAAAGTTATTTCATATAAAAAAAATCATTCAAAAGTATTCAATTTTTTAACAATGTTCTTTTAAATGAAAGCGTAAGCGATGTTTAAGCCATTGGAGTATTGAATATATCAAGTTCACAATTGCTTAAAAGATGAAATTCACTACCATCGCTTTCCTCACCAAACATGTTATCTATATCATAGTTATGAAGTTCTCATTCTCGCTTTTCTTGAACCACAAAAAAATCAATAGTTCAAAACCCAAACTTTACCTTGTGCCGGTACCGGTATAAACGTTCAAACCGGTATACCGTATTTTACCAGCGGTACGAACTTGATACCGTTTCGCCTTTATACCGGGGTGTTTCGTACCGGGCTACCCTGTGAAAAACGGTATTACCGGTATAACCGGCCGGTACGTACCGGTTTTTAAAACATTGGGTGTGACGGAATGAGGTGTCACAAGATGATGGTTTTAGTGATAATTGTGAATACCACCACATAGGTTTAGTGATGAAATGTGATACAATGTGATGAAATGAGATGATACAAGATGATTGGGTGTGATAGTGTGATGAATGTGATGGGGGTGATGACCACCCCATCCACCCTTATGGATATGCATCACAATTAAAAAGAAAACCAACTTAACTTTTCATCAGGTCGGCTATTTTCTTTTCGGCTTTCATTGTTTTCGGACCGAGGACCGACCCAAAACCGAAATTGTCAATAAATAGGAAAGGAGGACTAGCCATTTGTAATATATTAGGCTCGGTTACGGTTAATTATCGGTCCGGTTTTCGGGTATTATTGGGTTAACCCGAAATTTGCTCATCCCTAGTTTCCTGTCAAATGACACGCACACCCTTCTTGTATATAGTTATAATAAAACAAAATAATTTTTTACACTTGGCCGGCTCTAAGGTCACTACAGTTGCAATGACCGCTCAAATTTCTTACAGGTCAGTCCCATTAGTTGTACCAAATGTTTCGGCTTTAAGTTTTGTACTTCATGTTTAAGTTCGTTTGCTATCTAGATCTAACATCCATTATCATTACAAAATTTTTTTACATATGATACAGTTATTTAAACTAGATACTTATGATGTATTGTCATTCAAGAACTAATAATACCACCATTATGAAATTTCTGTATACAGAAACTTAGAGTGCAGAAATATAATCAACCAACGACTCTATTGATTCATTAGAAGAGCCACCTTTCATTACAGAAACATTTGCCTTTTGTTTCAAAGCCTTTGCCCTCTCTCTAATCTCCTTCCCTTCTTCATCAACCATTATTCTTCTTATGGCACTTGCTATCTCTTCTCTTTGCAACCCATTCTCTAAATACACCCCCACCCTTGAAACATCGCTCATGTATCTCGCATCTAGTGGTTGATCACCCCAAAAAGATGAACAAATCATAGCAACACCTTCACAAACACTCTCCAATGTCGAGTTCCATCCGCTATGTGTCCAAAACGCACCAGTTGCTTCATGAGCAAGCACTTCTTGCTGAGGAGCCCATTTTACAATCCGTCCCCTTTCACTTGGAAACCCTTTGGGCAATGATTCGAGCCATGTTGAACCCTTAACAAACCCTGGTCGGACTACCCATAAAAAAGGTTGCTTGCTATAGAGTATCCCATGAGCTATTTCCAAAAACTCTTTCTCCTCTACTTGACTAATGCTACCAAAACTAACATACAATACAGACTTAGGCATTTGCTCGTCTAACCAAGGGAAAATGGTTCGATCTTGTTCTAGTAAGCTGCTTGACGAAGCTGTAAAATACTTGGGGAATGGAATCAGGAAATATGGTACAGGAAAGTCATCTGAAACCCTTTCAAGCTCGGTTTCTTCGAGCTCTTTGAAGGAGTTCCAAATGATTCCTGATGAAGATTTTGTTTGTTTCACCATGTCAAGAATCAACTCCGCGTAGGGGTCTTTAATACTCTTTATGCCAATCTTTTTAACGTCTTTCACTTTTAGTAAAGGAAACTCCACCACTTGTTCTTCCAAATCTTGACACCATCTAAATTAGAAGCTATAAGTCCATGATCAAAAAAGTAAAAAAAAAAACAAAAATTGACTAATTAAGAGCAAATTTTTTTTGGTCTTTTATTTGGTTTAGGATTTTGAAGAGTGTTTGTAGGTGGTATTTGATAACATAAATGTTTCTAAGTAATTCATTAGTGGTTACAACTTACAAGCGGACTTTGTAAAGTATACTTTTATAGGGGCAGTGGCGAATCTTGACCCGAAACTTCGGGGGGTCGGAAGTCACTAATTTCGAGGGGTCGAAAACTAGTTTCAGGGGGTTGAAACCTTATATACCAAAAAATTTCTATAAGAACATGTAGGACATGAGTCACGATTTTATTAAAACAATATTAACAAAATAATAAAGATATACACTTTATGCATATTTTGGGAAACAGTAGTACATGTACCATGTACGAAAATTAAAAAGACATACACAAAAGATTCAAACCGTTGTCTTTGATAAGAACTTAAACTGTTTCTTGTTGTACAATTTTCTCTTCGTCTTTAACGAGGACTTGAACAAAGTCTTCTTGTACAATCCTTGGCAAAATCTTCAAGACATAGAGTCTTCAACATGATCCTTTTTGTACACTTTTTAACTGCAAGAATGAACAAACAAGATGTTGACGGTTGAGGCTGAGGCACGTGTTCAACACGCTTCCCTTAAAACAGATTTCGCGCCTCTACTAAAGATAACGCGTCTGTCTCCCAGGGTACAACAGCCGAAGCAGTCTGTACAAAAATCTTGAAAGATCACATTAAGAGGGTGCTTGGCCGTGGGTTTTAGAGAGAGAAGGGGAGGGATTAGTTGATTTTTCTTGGCCAATGTAATCTCATGCAAATATATGATTAGTGTTTATAATAATTGGATTAAGAATGTGAAGGGTTTAAATGAGATAACAAAAGATATTAATCTTTTGGGTGGGCCATAGGCCGGCCCCAAGGGTATTTTTGTGGGGTCCACTTTGCTAAATATTATCTAATATTATGTTTAAGTCACTCTGTTCGGGTACCGTCCGGATATTCTTGGGTTTTTAACCGCGTGTCACCCGAATATTAAAATACCATTAATATTCCTTAAATTTAGCCCAGTTAAATTACTGATAATTTATTTCGGCTTTTGTCGGGTGAAATTACGTGTTACGCGCGTATCGGGTGCGGTACGCGCACTTTATTCGTTACCGGGAGATTTGTACAATAAGCTTTCACGTATGGCTTTGGGTTTCCAAAACTCATTATATTTTGTGAAAATATTATTCATTATATATTCCGGGTGTCCGGAGTTCGTTTCGCTTATTTAATTTTTACCGGGTAATTGCCAGTGTCCATACCGGATAGATTTGCTTGCGCATGATCCTATCATACTTTGTCATTAAACTTATGCACTCCTATGCATTATTTGGGAATTGCTATCTTTCTAAGGCCTCAGTTAAACAATCAGCACATAATTACGTTAATCGCGTTTAATTAATTAGTACGGGATTACCTTAATTTTGCCGGTTGTTACATTATTCCTTTATAGAAAATACTAGTTTTATATCCCGGAAGCGTTCCGGAGTTGAGAAATCTAATATGACATATCAATTTTACATACGGAATAGACTGATGTCCTTTACAATTACATGCAGGAAAGTTTCGGGTAGCACCTAACTTAAAACAATTAACAATGTATAACTCTAATATTAAAACCTAACCTAAAACAATGTACATATTTACTGGTTTGAACATAATTAATGATTTGCCAATACATGATTAATGAATTACCTGAACACTTTGTGTTTTTTTTCCTGTATGAACGAAACCCCACAAAAAAATAGTCGTTTTTTTCTCCGTTTTTTATATAACACTATGGTACTCGTTGGAAAGATAATAAAACGCTCGTTAATTTGGTGTTGTTAGTGCATGATGTCCCTAGGCTAGTATATTAGATGTTTGGACGGTTTCTAGGGTGTTTGGGAGTGTTTGTACGCGTTTTGGGGCTGATTGAATGTGATAGGCGAGTACGTGGGCTATTATAGGCGATCTGTATTACATATGGCATAGAGTCTACTCGCGTGTATTATATGTGGTATAGGCTTTACTCGCCTATAATGAATGTGGGATAGGTTTCTACTCGCCTATTCTATCCTGTACGAGTACAAGGGGTACAAATACATTCAATCATTACCCTAATCATCAGTTGTCACATCACACATTCCCCAAACACCCTTCCCAAGGTCTGAAGGTCTGAGATTATCTTTGTAAACACATGTGCTCTGTTTTAATGATAAATCATACAACCTTTGACCCATTTTGTGTGTGTTGATTACTCATTCATCATAGTTTCTTAGTTGTTTCTGTTATTGGAACATATTCAGAGGATTCCGCACTCTGAATATCAAGCTCGTGATTGTCGGGTGATCCGAAAGTCGATCCTACAAGTGGTATCAGAGCCGAGGCTCTTATCACGAGCGTTTTGATAACAAAAACGAGTCAAAACGGGTGGTTTTTGTGTTAAAGTTGTGATTTTTAATCAAAAACCTGTTTGAACTTTGAAACTTTGAGTTTTTCATAAAAAAAAACCCTTATTTTCAAAATCTAAGTGTGTTTTTATGGATGAAAACGTGTGTTTTTTATTAGGTTTTGGTCTTAAAGTGTTTTGGAAACTTTTCTAATCATTTGGGGATTAAACACATCGTTTTTATAAGATTTTGAAGCAAAAATGGTAGTTTTTGGACAAAATGAATTCTCAGATCTCTTCAGGCGATTACGTTTCTGCACTTGCATGTATCTTCAGGCGATTACAGCTACTCGCCAATAACATCAGGAGATTATACCCTACTCGTGTCTTCCTGCTAGCAATTAGAAGCTACTCGCCTATAATCACATGTGGCATAGCTTCTAATCACGTGTCAAACCCTAATCACCTGAAAACTTGTAATCGCTCAACTGTTCACTAGTGATTACGTGTACTCGCCTATATTATACACGATTAGCCTCCTACTCGCATATAAACTAGCAATTACAAGTTCTAATCGCATATAAACCTGTTGTAACCAAAATTTGACTAAGTATCGGACTTTTAACGAACTTGAACATATGGCAAACCCCTGGGGACACCTAAATCAACCGAGACAACAATATAACCAACCAATCAACAACCAAATGAATGTACCCACGAATCCTTGGCAATTTTCAGCCGAGCGTAACGCGCAATGGATGCAACAACAGCAAATGCAAGCTAATGTTGCCGAAACCAATCCGTGGGCGCTTGCGGCTCAACAACAGGCCCAGCAACAGCAAGCAATGACTACGAATCCATGGGCACTCGCGGCTACTGCAACTCGACAGACACATCACTTGTCTTCGGTACTGTTAAGCGACTTGTAGACTGTTAGTTCTAATAGGGCACCGAAACTTCAGTTTATGGCCGACTACCACAGCTAGAAAGGCAGATTCCAGACTCATGTTGAGGGTATCGATGGACTTGTATGGGCAGCTATTGAGAACGGGTACAGCAGGCCGTTGGTTGAAAATTCTAACATTCCAGTTTCATTGAAAGACATGACTAAGGATCAGAGAAGAAAGTATAACTATGAGAAGAAGGCGATGGCAGCTTTGATGCAGGCACCTCCCAAAGACATACTTCATCTGTTCGCACAGTGTACTACTTCGCAGATGCTTTGGTTAGCGCTTGCTGAGAGGAACGAGGGAACTGTAAAGACGCGAAAGATCAAGATGGATCAACTCAAGAAAGAGTTCGAAAACTTCACAGCCATCGGGAATGAATCGCTACGAGATTTGACTGCAAGATACTACCATTTAATGCCCGAGATGTATCAGTATGGGGTGGTATACACATTAGCAGAGCTTGTGGAAAGCTTTGCAGATGCACTCCCTTCACACTGGCATCAGTGGCTGGACATCCAGAAGTTGAACAACGTCTATCAGACACTCTCCATAAATGAATTCGTGGCAGAGCCGGAGAACAAAAAGATAGATGAAATAAGAAGGGCGAACAAGACGCTTATTCCTCATAATCCCAGCATCGACTACGGGAATACACCACAGGACACCACCGTGGGAGGATCCTAACCACAGACCGTGTTTGTTGTCAATCCTGATCCATTTTATGCATTTGACAACTATGGTCCCCCAGCTGATGTTCCTCCACCAGTCTATCCTTTTGGACAAGGAAACCAGTATCCTTTATCTTATAATACTAACCAGTTTGGTGTTAATCCTTTTTCTCATCTTGCAGCACCAGCTTAGGCAACTTTAAACTTTGGTGGACCTTCTTCATTAGGGTTTGGTGGTGTCCCAGCTTCAGGATATGGTGGCTATGGAGGTGCCTCTACTTCAAATCAAGGTGGCTATCGGACCAATCCAGTCGCCGAGTAGCTAAACACTTCGGGATTTGAGAAGGTGACTGTAGAGTTAGCTCAAGAACATATGGCTCTACTGTCAACGTTGGTCAACTCCTACAGTGGATTAGTGGCAAGGCAGATCGGGAATCCTCATCTCACACAAGAGGATTACGCACAAATTGATAAAGACGATATGGATCTGATAGACATCCAGTGGCACTTTGCAAGCGTGGTCAGGGGGCAAAGGAGTGCATGGATAGAAATGGGAGGAGAGATGTGCTTATCAACAACACAAAGTTTGGGTTTGACAAGACCAAGGTCACGTGTTAAAATTATGGCACCAAAGGACATTTTGCAAGAGAATGTGACCGGCCCAAACAACAGGGGAATTAGAATCCCTTCAACAACAACAGAGGCAATCAGAATCAGAGGCAACAAGCTCAGACACAACCTACTCCAAATACTGAACGAGCTTTAATCCCAGTACAGAACCAGAACCAGAGGCCTCCTGCAAACAATAATCAAGGACAAGCCCTGGTAATCCAAACTGATGAAAGTTTCAACTGGAACCATCTCATTACAAGAGACGATGCTCAGCAGGGTGGTGCAGCATGTTATGTCCAACAAATTTCTGATGCACCAATCAAATCACTTGCATCGAATATATAGGTTTGAAACATGATGACTTTAAGCAAATAAATTTATATGTTGTCGTCACCCTTTCTTGTCTCCGTCAGCCATGGTCATCGTAAGGCTAAACCGTCACCACCAGTAAACTCTCCGCTCACGCGCCGGAGTGAGGGGTCTCCGCCGTGAGTTCCACCGTGCACGGTGATGCTCCGCCTGGCTCCTCTATCTCTCTCTCTCTCTCTCTCTCTCTCTCTCTCTCTCTCTCTCTCTCTCTCTCTCTCTTTAATATAAACCGTGAGTAATATTTTACCAAGCTTAAGACGAACAACCGCTTGAAACAATTGTCGCTTGATTCGAAACCACCAACACCACACGTCCTTCTGTAGCATCTGGGTTACTTCTTTTGTGTGGATGAAAAGAATGAGTAGGTTAATAGGTTAAAAAGAAATTGGTTTATTTCTAGGAGATAAGAGAAAGGAAGAACACAGAGAGTGGAGAGTGGAGACATAGAAAGAGAAAGGAATGAGACTAAGAAAAAGTAAACAAAACTTTGATGGCACAAATAAAAAATAAAAAGCCTCAAAGTTTGTACTCCATTGATATATCCAATAATAATTATTTTGTTAGAGTAACAGGAGTGGGCGGGAAAGGGGGTGGGGAAGCCACTTCAAGCCCCGCACACCGGCCTCGTAGGGCGTTATAGGGGGAGCCCCTTGGGCGGGACTAATCCCACCAGCGTGGGGGGAAGCAAGGGACACATGGCGCTTTTTAATTGGGGGTGGCCGTTGAACTTTATAAAAAAAAATCAAAATACAACCGTTGGACATTATAACGGCTCAAAAAATATATATATAACCCCATTTTTATAAAAAAAAAAAAAAAAAAAAAAAAAAAAAAAAAAAAACACCCACTTCACTTTCTATTACCTCCCATATTCACCCACTTTTATACATCTCTTCATCAACTTTTATACATCTCTTCATATTTTTTATACAGAAACCCACTTTATAATTTAAACACCCACTCCACATACCTACAACCTCCCATATTCACCTCAATTTTTATAGATTTCTTCATCTATTTTTATACTTCTCTTCATACTTTTAAAAAAAAAATGAACCCATACAACCGAGGCTTTGACCCGAACAATCCATACAACTTCATGCCAAACCCGAATACACCACCGGTTCGTCCGGTACCAAACTGTCCACCCCAATATAAATCACCGTGTCCCGAATACGCCGCTTTCGCGAGTTACATTAGTGGGCAACCGTATCCCAACTTTCCATTTAACGATTCACCCATTCCTACACAACCGCAAACTCCTTTAACGCTACCCGAAAGCGTACCCGAAACTCAAGAACAAAATATTGTGGGATCATCATCGGGTATAAAACACATACAAAATGTGAGAAGAACTCACAAAAAGAAGACGTCGGAGGAGAAAGCGTTGGCCGCCGCCTACCGCCAACCGGTTAAGTGGACAACCGCCAAAGAGGTTGCCTTAACACAAGCTAAGCGAGTCGGAATCCTCGAGTCAAGGTATTTCTAATAGTTTTTTAAACATAAAATATTTTTTTTAAAAATATATATTTTTACATATGACTAACGGATTTTTTTTGTAGGAAATAATCGCCATAGAATCGACTATTGGGTCTATATAAACAACGCGTTCCATAAGTTGATCGATCGAGAGTTCAATTGAGCAAACGATAGTCTCTCGTCCAAGTGGACCGAGATAAACAAGGCATTGAATGCGTTCAAGGGCCATTATTATCACGCTAGAAATAATCCAAGAAGCTGTGAAACGGACGGCGACTACCTCTCCAACGCGCTAAAAGCTTATCGCGACGAGAAGGGTATGGACTTCAAGTTTTTGCATTGTTGAGACATCGCGAAAAACCATTCAAAATGGGTGAACGCCCCCACACCAACCGATTCGTCAAAAAGGACGAAAACAATTTCATCTCATAACCGTTCGATTGCATGTGAAAACTTGGAGGAAATTAAATTGGATGATGACGAGTTAAACGAGGAATTGAGTCGTCCACCCAGTCGAGATAAGTCAAAAAAGAGGGCGCAAAAATCCTCTGCTTCGTGTTCGGGTGACTACATTAATCCTATGACCCATAATTAAAGTTATTCGATCTCCACCAACGAGCTATACTCATATTCAATCATTGTTACTTTAAAAAAAATCATTGTTGTTATTGGGCCATTCCAGACTGTAAAGAGGTCGACCAACTAATAACACGGTTATAGATATGTCTAGAGGACTCGGTTTAACCTGCTTGACCCTGACAAGCATCAACAATCAACAAAACAACTATAAATAGGGCTGTGCAACGGTTCAAAACCGGACCGAACCGAATCGAACCGAACCGGACCGAACCGCAAACCGTTTATTCTAAAATATGAGAACCGGAACCGAAACCGATAATTACTAAATGGTTCGGTTCCAGAACCGGGTGAAACGGTTCTCATGAAACGGTTCTAGGCCGGAACCGGTTGTCAATAAAATCCTAAAATTAACATTAACAATTAAATAAAAAAATAAACAAAAACAATGATTTTTCTTAAAAAAATTATCAACAGTTTGTGTTAACCATGATTACTAAAAGTATAGCAGTTTACGTATCAAAATATGTTTTGTTCGGATCAGATCATTCTTTTTATACAGATTAAACGGGTCAGAACAAGTTGTGCTGACTGCTAACCATCACCTAAGGCAATACTCTACATTCCTACCAAGTAAAACAATTTAAAAGTGTTAAGAACTATAAAAAATGAAACAACACATTCTATTTCAAACTAATAATAGAATATTTAAATATTAAATTTAATTCAAAACGGTTCTAACGGTTTTTAACCGGACCCGTCGGTTCTAACCGGAACCGAACCGGGAACCGATTATGCCAAAACATGAGAACCGGAACCGGAACCTATAACATTAATTCGGTTCGGTTCTAGCGGTTCCGGGTCGGTTTCACGGTTTTCGCAGTTCGAAACCGTTTATTGCTCACCCCTAACTATAAAGCAAAAAGGGAAATGTACTAAACAAAAAAAAAATCATTAAGTAGTTAGAAATCAGATTAATATATTAAGGTAGTAAGGTTCACTACTTTGTTTACTTTCAAATGATTTTGTTTGTAAGTTGTATTTTTTTTTTAAATCTATAGCAACGTACGTTCACTAATACAAAACCCAAACCCTCAAGGGTGACACACCTTGATATGAAACGTACCATTTTTTGTAAGGTTAAAGCGGCCCTCCTTCGAGGAGAAGGGTAAAGCGCCATAAGCAATAGCGCAACCAAGGCTGCTGGTACGTAGCACCATCCGAGGTAGCTTCAAGTCATCTGCCACCGCTTGCGTGAAGTAGAACATGGCATCCGAGATTAAACAAGCAACCGGTTCTTCTTCATCCAACAACTCAATCAAACAATCCCTAAACGGACCTTCACAACTTCTATTGAGGTACTTAATGTAAAAGCTTGGATCTCTATTCGTAGACCGCAGGTGTTCGACCTCAGAAAACCGGTCTTCGATGGACCGGAACTTGAAGTGAGGATAGGCTGAATGATTTGGTGAGTTGTATTGTGTGTGTATGATGGTTATTTTAAAACCTTGTGTGTGAAGAATGTTTGCAAGCTGAAACATGGGGTTAATATGACCTTGGAAAGGTAGGGGAAATAATATTATTCTCCGGAGAGTTGTGTTTTTTTGGTGAGCCTCCATGTTTTGGTGTCTGTGATGCTAATGCAACAATGTAAGAATATATTTATATATTCTATTATGTGGCCCTTATAATCATTTATCTAATAATTGATTAATGACCTAAATACCCCTATTGGTTTAGCTGGTCTTTATGTGATGGACGTAATTACCCTTAATGAACCATTAAATAGGGTTTCTCCTTGGGTGTATATATAGAGATTATTATGAGAGATTAAGAGACTAATGAAACACCAATACTTCAAACCCTAATGCCTCCCTCTCCTCTCTAAAACTGAGATCTATGATCTCTTTAGTCATCCTAACTGTACACCCTAAACGGGAACCCGATCATCCTGTAAATCATGAAGTATTCCATATTAGTGGTTGCTGGCTAATAAGGTATTGATTCGATTTACTTATTCATGTTTATGTATTATTATTAAAGAATTGATCAACATGTGGTATCAGAGCATATGTTGATTACAACAATTCTAACGTGATTTGCACTCAAATAATGTTTCTGTGGAAATATTGCAAATCACGAAAAAAAAAAAGTTATGGCTAATATAATCTCACGAAAAATAATAATAATTCATTTCATGTTGTGATTTAGCCACTGTTACAAATCAATTTGATTTAAATTGAAACTTCAATAATAAATCAAGTCTCGAAAATCAAAATAATTTGATTTAATATTACGAGTCATTAATTGGATTTATCAAAGCAATTTTGATTTTTTTTAATGGAAACATTAATAACAAATTTGATAATTGGTATGAACGGTTCTTGTATGTTCATATGACTGTTCATAAAATTCATCTTTATTTTGATGAACATCGCTATAAGTTGGTTACAACTAGGATTAAAATCTGTTTCCTAAAATTTTGGGAGTAACTTAATATCCAAGTTTTAAATTAAAAGGTTATCATAATTTTCGAAATCTTTTGGAGATTTACTGAAATCCCAAAATTAATTGAAACAGATTTTCTCATATCCCTAAATTATAGCACTTATGGGTATCATAGTTCTCGGACAAATTGTTCACGGATTAACTTTTTCGAAAGATTGTTCTCATACAGGTTTCCGGATTCAAGTTCTAGAACCAACAGTTCTCGGTTTTTCTGTTTTCGAAAACTTAAAATTCGAGAACCTAAAACTAAATCCGAGAACTATGACTAAATTCGAGAACCATTACTGATTCCGAAAACCATTACTGAATCTGAGAACTCTCAGGAATTCGAGAACTAACATGTTAACCGAGAACCTAACTAATTTTCGAGAACCTAAGGCCATCCAGGAACTAATTGTTTTTCCGAGAACCTAATTTCTACCGATAACTCAATTTTTACCAAGAACTATGACAAGTTCGAGAATTAACCATTTTCTCGAGAACTTCCTTGTTTGCGAGAACTAACTATTTTTCTCGAGAACCTCTTTTCCCGGGAACTAAACCTACTTTTCCGAGAACTGGCAATCTAAAATTTTCTCGAGGTTTGCTATTAATTAGTTTATTAGTTTTGAAAAACCTTAACTAATATGTTTTCAAAACCTAAATCAATTAACATTTTGCTTCACTTTGATAACACTTAAAAGGTCCCACTTCTGCCCAAAGGTGATGTGCTACCTTACCATAGTTATCTAAGTCTAACTAAGCATACCAAATTAGTTTTGCCTAATTAACAAGAATGTCTCACTTATGTCCAAAGATGATGTGTTACATTCATGTCCTGTAAAACTAAATTGTGCCTAATAAATTAAGTGTCTCACTTCTGCCCAAAGGTGATGTGCTACACTTAATTGCACATCATGCTTAAATGATTTCACTTCTGCCCAAAGGTGATGTGCTATTGTTTAAGTAGAACTTTTAATTAATCTATTATATTTTGGTGTTTATAATAGATGTTATCACATCTTCATCAAAACAACGATCCTCACATATTAATGATCCTTCATTAATATAATGATCCTAATCTTTTGTCTGCTTTACTTGAATATCCCATAACGTAAATCACTCTAAAGTTCTTCTAAAAGGTCATATCTCAAACTAACTAATCCACTCTTGTTCTAAAACTTAATATGATTTGCTCTTATTGAGTCTTGATTATCCCTTAAGACATGACACTCGTGCTAACTTTTCTTACAAAAGGAATGTATTTTCATTAAGAAGTAGGATAAGTCATATAATGTCACTTATGGTAATCAAGAACTCAAATTAATGATTGCTATCAAGGGAGCCACTAAAAGATTCTGAAATTCCTAAGACTAATTTTGTTTTCTTTGGAAGAATCGAAAGAACTCTTAAAGAAGCATGCAATAAATCTAAGTCAAATAATAACGTTAGGTGACATTCGTGAATACATCATAACATGGCCTATTAACCTAAGGGCTTATTCATGTAATCGACAAAGATTTTCAGTGCGTTATACAATAACTTTTCCATTAGTATGCTAAGATGCCTTATGAATCAACTACAGCACTCAGAAGTCCCAAAGGAAAATGAGTGTGTTGATAGCAACATACGTACAGGAAGAGAAACGCCTAAAACTGGAAAAAAAAAATCAGATGTTATTCACCTTACTACCACTACAACTTAAAAAAGTGAAAGATAACTTACAATAGAGAGGATAGTTTTAAAGTCTGGAAACAAAATACATGTACTGCTTCCAGCTCTATCTTCTCCAAGCGGATGTCTCCAAGCAATGAGATAATCCATAAGCCAAGGAAACAGTTGGCTAAGTTAAGTAGTAGAAAATCAATGATATTTGACTCCACAAATATAAATATTCCAATTAACACATGATTGTTGAGTCTAGTTCTATTCGTTTCCTTACCAGATTTCAACAAATACTTAAGATGAGAGTAAGTGGCGAACTTATTGTTAAGGTTGAAAGAACCATTAATAACTGATCTTTGTATTAGGTTTTATGATACCTTATGATATTCTGGATATTACTCATAATTTTAGTATTAATACTGAAGCCACACTTTGGCAGTTATGAGTTTTTATGACCAAAACAAAGTCACTATTAACTTGAACTCTCATATTATTAGTTGTTATTATCTGAACAGAAACATTATAAAATAGAACAAGATGATACATACATTTTCACAACTTTGTTATCATGAAAATGGAAATTTAACAAAGGATAATGAGACCTATACACTTCATCCATTCAGACCAAAATATTTCATGAGCAATCATGAATAGGTTAATGAAGGATGATTTGTTATCAAATCTCATTCTTAGTGACTTTAAAACATGTGTTAAATGCCCTAAAATTTAAAATGGCAGAAGGAATAAATGGGTTTCCATCACATGGTATAATTACCTGACATTAGTGGAGCTTAGAAAAATATCGACTTGTATCTAATTTGTTTCATACGGACCTAAGTCTTAAAGAAATCAATTCATATATACTTAAATAGTTTCCTTCTAAATATGTCCTTAAAATTTCTTACGAATTCTGGACAACAAGGAAATCAAGTCTAAAATATATGAAATATTCCTATTCACATGCATCGCTAAAACTTATCATATGGAGTTCCCGGAGACCTAAAAGATCAGTGGGAGTATTAAGTGTCCTAATTATAACTTGCAAAAGTTGCAAGAGGTGGGGAAGTGACAATTTTGATCTTATCTCAAATTACACCTCTTGTATGACACTGCTCTATCACAACTTGTCTTCTTAAAATATAATGATACTCCTAATAAAGTTTCATTGATGCCTAACTATGGGAAGAACTTGGATTTCTTACCAAAACTAAAGTAATCCTCAATAAGAGAAACTAACATAAACATCATTGTCTTGTTTCTCTATTAGAATCTATTGGTCCTCCAATATTAGACCTTATGCATGCTAAGTTCCTAAAGATTTCTAAGTTTAGTGGGAGCAGTAAAAGTCCTTATCATGACTTGCAAGAAGTACAACAGGCGGGGGGGAGAGACTCATTAAATTCTACTCTGAATTTAACTCCGGTTACACCTCTTGTACACCATACTGCACCAACTCTTACACACTTAGAAATTAATATTGCTCCTTATTTACCTGAGAATGAAAGCAGCTAACCAAGAGCTAATTCATAAAATTGCATATGTATCCTAATAAACCCAATAGTTAACTCAGGAGGTCATCTAGGTCTAAAAGGCCTACTAACTTTGATGATCCTTACCTGACTAAAGCTGAAATGGATGTTTGGAAAGTTTACTGATCCTACCTCTTCTAATTATATCATCAGCATCAATTAAATCTTCTAAAAGGGATAAAGTTATTATTGAAAAGCTTTGATTCCATGAATTAGAATAACGTTTGGACTTGGTTGAATTACCTAAGGGTGTTCATAACTAAACCGGATCTGAATGGAAACGTTATCACACTAAAAGTATGATTGATTGCTGAGGGTTATACTCAAGAGGGGATAAACAAAAAGGTACCTTCTTACTTGTCTTACAAAAAAAGGTATATTTGATGATCATTATCGTTCTAGTAGCTTATAATAATTTAAGAGCTACATTAGATAAACATTAGACAACTTTCCCTAACATTGACCTACATGTTCATAAAATAACCTGAAAGTTCTAAACTGAAGGTCAAGAACACTTAGTTTGTAAGTCAATGAAATCCATGTATGGGTTGATGCAAGCACTTAAACATGATGAAATTATAATGCAATTCTTTTCATCAAGTACCAAGTGGATTAATACACCTACCTCAAGATGAGTGGGAGCAACTAATACAAACTTGTCCTTATATAGATGACATTCTTTTGACAAGTATATGTTACGTTTGTCAAATCATTATTCGCGCATACTTTGACATAATGAATCTCGGAGATACCTCTTATGTTATAGGAATCAAAATTCACCGAGATAGACTCAACGAGACATTAGTTTCGTCTCTAAGCGGGTCCTTACACATGTAACATACAACATTGCTCTCCTTTAGAGGCTAATAGGATAATTGAGATTATTACCTTATGCTTCATTAATTAGAAGCCTTATGTAAGTTTAAAGTCTATACTCGTTTGGATATTGCTCATGTTGCTGAACACTAGACTCGTCTAGATTATTGTGAAGCATCTAATAAAATATTACAATATCTCTAAGAAACGAGAGACTATAATTTAAAGAAGAAGTGAGAACTTAAAATAGTTTAATACTCTTATTCCAACTTTGTTGTATTCAAAGAAAACAATATGTCAACTTCGGGATATATCCTTATTTCATCAGACAAAACTTATCTCATGGAGGAGTCATAATGAACTGTTAACAACAACCTAAATAATAATGACATAATTTGTTGCTTATCACAACGCAACTGTCACTAAATGTTGTTGGAATTTTATCAGTAGACTCATAATTAATAACTCCATCTAAGTTCTATATTGAAGACTTATTGTGATAAAGTCAGCTACCCTGTTTTCTCGAACAGTAACAGTTCGAGCGGAGCTGCATTAGAAATTCGATACAAAATTGACTGTTCACTTATTTTTATGAACAAGTAGAGGAAACTAATTCTTTGTATCGAATTCATTCATGATATGCTTATGGATCCAATAATTAAATGTCTGTCACCCATAAGTCTCTCTAAGGGCCTATAATTGAGACGGGTTTTACTAATGACCATGTACAACTGCATATTGCACTATGAATGGCTAATTATTAATTATTCCTCATCCGTTTAATATTTGTTTGTCTCTAAATACGTTCATGCATGCCTAAGGACGTATAGACACTAATTATACAAATTAACGTTAAGGGCTTACTTGTCATGATCCTAATGTTAAGTTTTAAATTTGGGGTGTAGTATGATTAATGGGGGTCCTGAGTTGAATAACTGACTCAACGACTGTATTTCTCTGCTACATTTCTGGGTTTAAAACTAGAATGAGTGTTAACTCCTGATCAGGCTTATCTAATGCTCATAATAAATGATTACTCGGCCAAGTGGGAGAATGTAAGAATATATTTATATATTCTATTATGTGGCCCTTATAATCATTTATCTAATAATTGATCAATGACCTAAATACCCCTATTGGTTTAGCTGGTCTTTATGTGATGGACGTAATTACCCTTAATGAACCATTAAATAGGGTTTCCCCTTAACATTATTTGTTGGTTTAGTAGAATATTTAACTGTGTATATATACCTCGAGTGTATCAATGGTTTGGTTTGGTTTGGTCTATCTAGCCCCTTGCACTTTATTATTGTCTTCAAATGTATTTAACTAGTAAAATTAACCGTACGTTACGACGAGAACGTAATCCTCAAAATCCTGCGTGTCGCCGTTGTAATTGTTGAGAGAATTTTCCTACACTTCGCTAGGGTAAGATAAATTAAAACCTACTTAACTTCTTTAGCTAATTGGTTCGTGTTACTTTGAATGTGATCTATACCAACACTATTATACTTTATTTCCATAAAGATATGAGCTATGTTCAAAATTAGTCTAATGATATGAGCTATATAAAATAGTTTATATGTTTAACAAAACTCATTAATATATTATAACGATTAAAGTAGTCTTTTAATCTATAGAAATTAATCGAAAACGCTTTTGTATTGGATTAAGTTTTATCGTCTTAGGTAAGGATTAAATATTTATTCAAGGAAATCAATCATAGTCAGAGTCTTCTTTAATCATAGTCAAAGTCTTCTCCATAATATCCTCCTATTTAACTCTGATAATATGTATTGATTGAACAGATTGTCTCTTCTTTAATTTTACCTTGTAATTAGTCATTGTACTCTATTTATTTGTATTGTAATGTTCATAGTAAAGTAAGATAAAATTCCTCTGGGTAATAGAATGTATTCACGAAGTGTTGATGTACTTAGCAAACAAGATTTACAGTTCGTGTTCTTTCATTAAGAAAATAACCGTATTCGTATACATTCGTTAACTTTAAGTTATTAACACAAATGAAAGCAAATGAACACACAAACACAAATGAAAATTCATAAACACAAATGAACAAAAACAAACACAAAAAACGTTCCCCAACACAAACGAATGTTCACGAACAAAAATGAACATATATATCTATATTATATTATTAAGGAAGAGTTATGGCTAAGATTGTAATTTTGTCTTGGGTACAAGTTTTGTAACTACATATACAACTTAATAAAGCTTAATTGATAGGGGTAAATTAGTCACCTAAAGGTATATTAAGACACTTACAAGGTTATTAGAGTAATTTTATCTTTTGATATTAGTTAAATCCTAAAATTTCATTCCATTCCTACCCTCCTAATTCCCTTATTACCCTTGTTATTCACAATTAATCTCACCCCAACCACTCCTTCAATACTCAGTATAGGATTTAATACCTCATTCATTCTCATATGGAAATTCAATGGAATAATCAATTTCTTAAATTGCCATTTGTAACACCCCAACCGATGGCGGAATCATCGAGGTGTCACGTAGTGACGATTGTTCAAAAGCACATGGTACTAAAATGTAAATATATTATTGAATAATTTAAATTGTCTTACATAGATGAAATGGGAAAAATACAAAAGTCTGAACGAAACATGAAATTTGAAATAACTTATTAAAAGCAAACACTAAAGTCCAATGCTATAGTACTAAGATCAAACTGCACCTGAAACATGTACAAAATAAGTTTTGTCAACATATGAAATGTTGGTGAGCATTCCTAGATTTAATACATATAGTAAGTTGGAAAATGTTATACAATTCAAGTGCAAGGCTACAGTGCAATTATGTAAACTATGTATCATACAAATGAGCGAAATCAATCCTGTGACTGTATAATGTACTAAATGAACGGCGGTGTACTTATCCAAATAATTGGATAATAACTTAACAATGATCATGGATTCTCCGATGAAAAAGGGGGAGAATCAACATAGGCGGGTTGTCAATCCAATAGCGCTATCCAATGTTAAGGTCGGCTTGTACAATGTTAATGATTTCACTAAGTACAAATGTATTTTACATGTAATGTCTAAGCATAAAGCACGTTTGTAAGCAAATGCATATAGTACTATAATTGTATTGTAAAAATGTGAACTTGCATGTGTATTTTGTATAAGTGTACATGTAACACCCCAAAAATGAATAAAGACAAAAAGGGGATAGAAAATACTCACCGTTTGTGTAATATCTTGAAATATGTCGAACCACATAGTTTGGATTATAATATCCCAAAGGGTTAACCTAAATGAATAAATAATAATTTGTAAGGAATTGAACTTAGAGTCTAGGTTATCTAGGATTAGGCACTTAGGGTTTTATAGACTAGATTTGGGGATTTTAGGGTTTTTGAGTTAAACCATAATTAGTTTAAAATCATTTTAATTATTTAAAGGAAATTTTATAACTCAATTATCTTTTAATAATTACATTAAATTATAAAAACATGTAAAATAATTGAAAGTGTAAAATATGAGATAACTTGAATTTAAATAATAGACTTTATGTGATTTAATATGAAATAAAAGTAGAGATTAATAGAATAAGTCAATAATTCAAAATAAGTTTAGAAGTTACAAGTCCTTTCAATTCTAAGAAAAAAGTAACTCTCAGAAATTTTAAAACTTATAATTTTGGGTATTTTGTATATTTTAAATTGATTTATTATTATAAAAGGGAATATAATTAGGAAATAAATACAAATAAAGTGAAAAAAATGTTATTTTCATTTTGTGTACAGTAGTTTATAAGTATTATAAGTGGAAAAAAATTTAATAAATTTTATTCCATATTATTTTCATTTTAAAGCGAATTTAATTGAATTCAATCAATTAAATATACTTAAATGTAAAACTGAATAAAAATAATATTTTTACAGAAAATTAAACTACCAAAATTTTTTATATGATTATAAATATCTCTACAAAAATTTTCTACGAATTAATTATGGTTTAAACAAAATAAATACATTAAAAATAATAAATAAATATTTTTCGGAAAAATAGAACTATAAACATAAACTTTAGGGTTTTAAGAAGCTAGGATAATTTTTACAAAAATTTTGGATTGCATTTACTATTTTTTTTAATAATTAAAAAAGATGTACAATAGTTATTAAATAACAATTAGGAAAATAAAAAAAAACTGAAACAGATTCAGTCCCATGGGAGACTCGAACCCGGGACCTGCACTGCACAAGTATGTAGAATAAACCAGCTGATTTGATGATGGTTTGTTGTTTTAGATTGATCAGTAAATTACTTAGACACATCCTGAAACATCAAGTTTAAACATAACAATAAAAACAAAGAAAAAACTGCAGAGGAAAGATCTCGAACTTGGGACCAGTCATGTGAAAACCAACGTGCAGACCAGTTGATCTGGTGTTCACTAGTTTTTTTTTTCAATGGATCAGTTAGGATTTAAACAGTTTCAGATTTAAACAAAATCCCCAAATAAACCTTATAAACCCTAACTCCTAATCTCATGAATTGACTACGAAATCGATATAATTAACAAACGAAACCATGGGGCTTTTAATCCCCACCAATATGTGATCCTAATACATGTAAAAATCTGGATTATCACGTACCGAAGGATGGTGAAACCCGAGCACGAGTCACGTCCCTTAAAGGCTCCAAAATAAGAAGTTGCAGCGATTGAAAGATGGATATGATATAGGGGTTATGTTAGTCGCATATGTAGGTGTGTGTATGCGGATTTAATTGAGCCAATACCTCCTATATATACGAATTGGAAAGTTAACCCAAACCTAAAATAAAATGCGTACAATCGAACAAAAAAAAGGAATGATTGAGCGTGATTGTAGGTTGTAAAAGACGCGTATGGTTCCCTTGTTCAGCAATCCACAGAACTCGTTACCAAAATTAGCAAAAGGCGTGTTTAATTTGAATGAATTTGGAATAGGCAATTGGGTGTTGACTTTGGTTGTTGACTGGGATAAATAAAGGAAGGGATAAGTTTCTTTCTGTTAGGATATTATCACCAAAATAGTTGTGGCTCAGTTGGTTTGTTGTGTTTGTGTTAATCAGTTGGGCTGGGGTTCGAGTCCAGGCACCAACACATTTTTTTTTTGAATTATTATTTTACATGATTATATTTATATATATATATATACATATAATGATTATACTAAAAAAATGTTACGAAAAAATTTAAAACACACTAAAACGTCGAGATTCAACGGGTTTTATTAAATAGTTATTTGCATAATGCGTTTAAAACATACATTGTTTAAGACAAACACATTTTTTTTTAATAAAAAAATATTGGGAAAATATGCGATGTTACACCATTCAATAAAATCAACGATTGAGTTGCAACAGTTGAAACAACTGAAAGGACGTCAGCCTTCTTTAAACCTTACCATTCAAGAACAACTTTTTAGTTATCTTTTCCTTTCTGTAACAAAAGCTTTGCCAACATGAAGAACAAGTTGAAGAAACCGAATCATTCTTAGTTTTTAGTACTGGTAATAATCAAACTCTATTATGATTGATTGTTTGAATATTTATGGCCGATTCACTTAATTGAATTTTCGTTTACACTTTGTAATCTGTTTGTCTTGATTCTGTTTCACGCCATCAGAATTATGAACATCGTAAGAGAATTCGTATTCTGCTAAGTGTGATATACATGACTCATTCGATGTTTTGAAATTGATCGATTTCAGAGTTTAGGTTTTTGTGTGTTGAATATGTTCCCTCCCATCACCCAGTAACCTGTTTTCTGATTCTTAAAGCTTCCATTAATGCAATGAACTGAGATTCAGTCAAGAACAGCCAATCAAAGATCATATTTCCAACTTGGATTTCTATTCGGAGCAGCCACTTCTGCTTATCAAGTATTTCTTTAATTTACTCTTTTCTGTTATTATTATTCAATAATACAACCTACTTTTGTAGATTACAAGTGGGTATCTTGAAGAAGGAAACTCTCTCACCAATTGGGATGTATATAGCCATTCCAATGTTAGTTGTTTGTTACTTCGATTAATTAATTTGTATGTCAAATAATAGTAATAATTGTTACCATTGTTGTTAGGGTGTGGAGAAATGGTGACAACGAAGATTTTGCACATAAGGCCATCTGTTCATGGTATAAACCTTGATCTTTTAATGTTATAACTAAAAAAACATTACGTGTTTGTTTTTTTCATTTATTTTAGTTGTGAGTGTTGATTCTGCTTGTTCTTATTGTGTTTTAACAATCCACTTTTGCTGAAATTATGTTCAATTTGGTATTAAATCATCTAGCTTTAAGCCTTATAGTTTTATTTAATCGTTACATTTAGTTTTGAACTGATTTTTAATAGTTTTTAGCCTCTTATGATTGTACGTTGATAGCCAATCACCAGTGGGCTCTTGAAAATCTTGTTGAAGTAATAAGTGGTTAAGCCCTTTCTATTATGAATTTTTATGTTTAATTAGGTACTTCATACCTTAATTTATGCAGGTTTGCTGAGATAGGAGAATCATTGGTGTCTTCACTTGTCAAAATCATATTTGTTGGATCACCCGGTGTGGAAGAATGGTATGCTTTTCAAATTTCAGAAGGAGGAATGTAGTTGCTTGAAAGTTCCCCATGCCAAAACTTATTGTATGTACCATATCTGTAACTCAAGAACCATATTCCCATCAAGAAAAGATTAGTTAAGAAGGAAGACGAGGGAACAAGAGGCTCCAAGATTAATGGTTCCTCAAGATTTGCATGAACTAGCATTCGGTTTTTTAGTGGTAAGTTTTTTACTTCAATCATTGAGCTTTGATATTTAATTTGTAGTTTTACGTTCACGAATTTGCTGCATAAAAGTGTTTGAAGATGGTCACAAACTGAATAATTCAATGTTCAATTTCATATAATTTCTAAATAAATTATGGCTTTGTATAGTTTATGCTTTTATCATGTTTAGTTGAAGACGGTGACAAATAGAAGAACTGTTGTTTAGCTTATAATGTATTTATTATGTGCCTTACAAAAAGTTTATTTGATTTGCAAGCTTTTTATGTCCTAGATTCTAGCAGCAATGTTGAGGTAATTAGAAAGTATAAAAACTTAAAAAAGTTAGATAAAAATGTGCAGCCCCCTATAAGGGTCTTGTTTTAATTGAATTATTTAAAGTAAGATTCTACACTTAATCCATCTTTCAATTCTTTTTATATGTTAAATAAAAGTTTATAGCCAAGTATAAGGTATTCGATGAAATGCGCCACTAGGTTATCTCTTAGTTAAATCTTGGAAATTTGTGTCATATTTTTAATTGTATTTTTATTTGTCTAGGCACTTAAGAAGTGTTTTAAATATTCTACAAGACGGGTGTCGCTGGAAGTTCAAGTGCAGAGGAACCATAAAGTTGGTTCAGCCATGTTTTAGTTGATTCAGGCCTGTTTTTTTGCTGGTTTCGACTGGGATTTGGTCCTTATAGACTGTTTTTTCCCAGGTTAGTTTCATTTTTGCGCCTAAATGGATGGAGGCACTCGTTGCACCTGATCACACAGCTCGTCGTGTATGTGTTTGAGGTGCCTAGGCTGCATCACACATTCGATTACGCCTTTAGGTTAGGATTTTAATAAATGGTAGAGATGGCATATGGGTGGGGACGGTGGGTTGGGAACCTAATCAAATTGGGTCCGGGGTAAAAAAAAACACGTGACTTTTGTTTAAGTGAAAGACGGTTGGATTCAGTTGACGTGCAAGAATTCTTTATTTAAATTTTAGCTTTCTTATTAACACTTTCGAAATATGTTGTAGACCAGGATTCAATTTGCGTAGGACAGTAGGAGAAGTTTTGTATTTTAACGTAGATGTGAGTTTATTAGTTCTCTTCTTTCTTTCTTTTAGTGGTGTGAATTCCCTTTGTTTAGTCTATTTTTGATAATTAAACCACTTTATGGTTAAACAAGGGCTGTTAAGTGCTTTATTGTTATTTTTTAATACCATAAGGCCATTAAGGTTAAAACATAGCTCAAGGCGACCTAATTATAAAACGGCAACTTACTGATTCTTTTCCCTTTTTTGTAGAATAATCAAGGAGTGTTGGTATCCAGATTCGGCTACAAGACCAAACTTTCACGAGTCATCATACGACTTGACAAAATTGACAAAAATTGCTCCAACACGGATGGTGGAAGGACACATTTAAGCTCACATGGTATAATATCCGATATCCAGTTGGAATCTGTTGTAAACATTATAAATACATTATTTCTTATTGAATTTTTATATGAATAAATTTGCATGTTTAAATGTGAGCCTCAAACAAACAGTAACATGTTTTAGTGCCTTTTGTGTTAATTAAGGTTTTGAAATCTTTGTTTAAATCTTGTTGGTTGAATAAATTTCCATGTTTAAATCTTGTCATCGGTTGTAATTATGATTATGGAGAGTTAGAGAATGAATGGTGAACAATGGCTGATGAAGAGAATCAAGCATTCTAGCCCCCGCCAGGACTTTTGTACGCATGTTCTTATAGTCTTGTATTGGTATACATTCGGCCATGAGTATAATCTTCAGACTTAATAAGTAGGAATTCGGATTCGCCTTATGCGAAAAGTGTTGTATTGTGATATAATACGAGTGTTTAATAGTTTTCTTCCACTCAAGAACATCAACAAAAGTCTTCGTAAATTAAAAAGTAATGATTGTTCAAAATATAAACAAAGGGTGTGGGCCGAGTGTCGACACGGAGTGATACGTCTGTCTACACTAGATTTTGAAAGGGCGCATTGTTCGAGCTCATTACTTCCAACTAATCCGAGACACTCTTAATTCTGACCTCGCCTGCAGTGTCCATGACATCGACTTTGAAACTGGTGAATACGATCCATAGACCATCATTATATTTCCATTACAAACACATATATATGATATCATTATTGTCACACATCCTGATGGGTTAATGTGTGTTTGCTTGTATAGGACCCATGACCTCTTTTGGAACCCAACCACATCATACATTTCCCCGCGGATTACTAACATGTTATTAAATACACACAAAAATGAGCAAACTTTCATGTGTGTTGCTTCCTAATTACTTGACTTCATCGTAGCGATTCATCCGCAAACGCCATACACACACTACAAAGGCCAACAACTACGAGGCGATAAAACAAACGCACCCGCAGCAACGTGCGGGCATTCCCACTAGTATATATATAAAGGTATGTAATATAAAAAACTAATATTTAAATGTTCCATTAATTGGAAGAGTATCGAACAAAAACGAACATATATATAAAGGTATGTAATATAAAAAACTAATATTTAAATGTTCCATTAATTGGAAGAGTATCGAACAAAAACGAACACGTTACAGAACGTTCACGAATACAGCCTATGTTCATGTTTGTGCACTTAACTAAACGAAATAAATTATATATTTGTGTTTGTTCAAAATGAACGAACACAAACTTTCTACCAAACCATTCACGAAATGTCACTGAACGTTCGACTCGTATGCAGCCCTATCGGTAAATGGTGGTGATGACAAATATATGTGATAGAATGTGGTGGGACGTAAATAAGAGAATAGTGAATAATCTGGGTGGGATTGGAATTTAGATTCCATTCATTATAGCTATGGTTCTTGGCTTTTGGGTGTTAAAACATTCAAATCAATTTTACTGTTAAATTTTCATGAATAAATATTTAATCCTTACCTAAGACTATAGGCTGGAAAGTTTTTGTATCTACGTCTTTCATACTAAAAATGAGTAAGTGGGAAAGTTTATAAAAACTCATTCGATATGGGTAAGAGATAAAAACTTTTAGTGACCTTCGAAGTTCAAAGTTATGTGCTAAAAAATCATAATAATTTCAAAAGTATTGGATCAGATCATAAAAGTTATGTTATTAATAGGTTAGATCCATAGCCCTCACGTTCTATTTTGAGCGATTGGGTATGAATCATGAAAAAAAAAATTTGAAGATGTAAAACAAGGGGGTGAAGTGTTTAAGTGGGAATGTCAGCAACATGTTATGCCACATTGATATAGTAAAAGATTAAGTGACATATTGAGCATCACAATTCACATGTAACATTTGATTGCCTTGTGAATCAAAATAAAGCGAAATAATGTTGCCTGTAACCATATATATTAGTATATTACCACAAATAAAAAAAAATTAATTCCTATCACTCTTTTCTGTTTATCTGAAGATAAACATAAAATTTTTAAACAAGCTAACGGTTGATAAATTTAATGTAATCCCACAACACATAAAATTTCTTCTTACCAACCAAAGCATGGGAGAGTGAGTACACTTCAAACCACTACTGTGGGGTGTGGCTCGGGAAGGGGGAAGGGGAAGGTGACTTGGCCCTTTTCCCGATCGGGAACACCGCCCCCCCCCCCCCCCCCCCCGATTGTACTTCGGCATGCTCGGGAGAATAGTCTCGTCCTCCCCGACCCACTTTTCGAGACAAATGTTTTGACCGTTTGAAAAATCTAACCGTTGGAAAGTTTTTTGACCGTTTAAAAAAAAAAAAAACGTTTTTTTATATAAATATATATATATATATATATATATATATTAACCTTTCAAACTTCACAATACAACCAATTCAATCCTATTCCACACAACTTTACACTCTACTTTTTATAAACTTTACACAATTTTTATAAAACCAAATTTATCCAAGCATGAGTTCGTCGTCGGAAGAGGCAAACGTTGTCAATTTTTTCGCGAGCACGATGGTTGAAACGGCAAAAATTATGTTGGAGTTTGTAAACGACAGTAGTGACGATGAAACAACTTCGGAATCACGAACAAGGCGCGCCGCATTAAACAGAGATCGTGAAGGTATATTTTATTTCTTATTGTATTTTTTTTTATATTTTGTTATTTTTTTTGTTAATTTCTTATTGTATTTTTTTGTTAATTTTGTTTTATAGGTGCACATGATCGTTTGGTAGCTGACTACTTTGCCGAGGACTACGTCTACACAGACGAACTTTTTAAGCGTCGCTTTCGAATGAGTCGACGATTGTTTCAACGAATTGCCAATGACTTGGCTAATTATGATGAGTTTTTCACACTACGTTACGATGCTAGAGGAAAACGTGGTTTTACGACTCTACAGAAATGCACTTCTGCGCTTCGTCAACTGGCGTACGGGACTGCTAGTGATTCATGGGACGAATACTTAAGGATGTCTGCTAGAATGAGTCGAGAGTGCTTGTATCGGTTTTCTGAAGGGGTCGTGAACTTATATAGCAAAGTTTACTTGCGTAGGCCAACGAAGAAGGACGTCGACAAGCTCTACGCGCACCATGCAGAGAAACACGGTTTTCCTGGCATGCTTGGAAGCATCGATTGCATGCATTGGCCATGGCGTAATTGCCCCACAGCATGGAAAGGGCAGTTTACGCGAGGTGACATTGGAGAGCCGTCAATTATTTTAGAATCTGTTTGCTCACAAGACCTTTGGATTTGGCATGCATTCTTCGGAGTTGCTGGTTCATGTAATGATTTAAATGTTCTAGCGAGATCGACGATTTTCGATCGCATCATTAGAGATACCGGTCCTGATGACTCTTTCGTGCTCAACGGGGTAGAATATAAGCACGGGTATTATCTAGCGGACGGGATATACCCAAGTTACTCATCTCTTGTGAAAACGATTCAAATTCCCACGGATGAGAAAAGGAAAAAGTTTGCGAAGTGCCAAGAATCGGCGAGAAAAGACGTCGAACGGTTATTCGGTGTTTTAACGGCTAAATGGCATGTTGTTGGGCGGCCCGCACGTGCATGGCATCCAGAAAACATGAGATATATTATGTACGCTTGCACGATACTACATAACATGATAATCGAAGATGAAGGCCGCGCCATATGCGAGTATGACCCGAATGACGTTGAAGAGAATATCGAGCCGGTTGACGAAGGACAACAAAAATCGAACACGTGGGCACTACATGATAGTACGTTGCATGGCAACCTTTGCACGGATTTAATCGACCATATTTGGAACAATTTCCGTGTCGAAGATAACGAGTAGTTTGTATTTTTTTACTTTGTTTAGGTTTGTATTTTTTTTATTAATTTCTATGTAATTTTCGGTTTTTTTTTTATTTCTATGTAATTTTCGGTTGTTTTTTTTTTAATTTTTATGTAATTTTTGTTTTTTTTTATTTCTATGTAATTTGTTTTTTAATTTTAATGGAAAAAATATTAATGAAAACTAGAATCTATAAAATAAATGAAAAATAAAAATAAAAAAAGGAAGGGGGAAGAGGAACCATTTCCCCTAAAAGGAGAAGGGGAAGATGACGTGGCGATGAGGTGAAGAAGGGGAAGGGAAAAGTGAAGGGGACCATACCCCATAGTCTAATCATTACCCTTTAACTTAACTTTTCATACAATAAAAAAAAATCTCAACCATACATCTACTAAACTACTAAATTATTATTATAATATTATTACGTTCAAACTTCATACAAACCATATATAAGTCCGGGTGTAGTGGGAGTTCAACATGGCGCCATTGGCTTAAATTTGGTGGCACACCAACCAAAAAAAAGTGGCGCTATAAATATAATGCACACCCATTTTTTCAATTTTAAAGCAATATAGCGCCCCATATAGCCCCACCGTAGCGGTGTTTGGACGCTATTTTCCAATTTCAAGCCCTAATAACGCCCCGCTACACATCGTCTAAAATTAACAAGATCATACATTAATCAAACAGTAAATCATCAATAATAATATAAAAAAGGACAAGTAAAAAGTAAAAAAAGCATGCATAAAACAGTTAAACACTGACCAAATTGTTTCAAAAATTGGGCTTCTTTTATTAATTTTGAATAAAAGGGACACCCATCCCATACCTCAAAATACATTTCTTACCTTTTCCAAACAAAAAACAAACCCACACTTCAAAAATATTCTTATTTACCCCTTCAACTTCTTTCTCCCATCCAAATCCTACCCTCAAACAAAAGTTTTCTCCAAATCCCTACCTTCCTTTATTAATCCTTCAACCCTCTAAACACTACCACTTTAAAACCCATAAAACTTTCTATCTACCCTTTCCACTTCCAAGGACTAAAACAGTCAATACGTCCATTCTTTAGGGAGTAAAACTTCAGCATTGGTTACACTCCTAACGGCGTTACGTCTCGCCGTTATCAGCTCGGCTAAATCATTACGGTTGAAGCTGTGTGGTGGCTGTGGTTGTACTTGACACCGTGAGACAACTCCGTTACGGACGTTAGTTTGTAGTGGTGGTTGTGGTGGTGCAATAATCGGGTCCATGTTTTTGTTGAACGACTTAACCACTCCAGCTGGCATGTGAGTAGACGAACATGCTGTTTCTTTAAAAAAAAATAAACCAATATTAATATAATATTTAAAATATTAAATATTACAATAACATAATTAATGAATTTTTTTTTTCAAAATATTATTTATATAATCGAGATCAAAGACAAAATGGAAGTCACTAAAACGAAATGAGATGTTGTGAACAGAGATTAAGTCGCACTAAAATAACAGATTAATATTTTCATAAATAAATAAAGCCACAAAAAGTAAAAAAAAAAAAAAAACATCATATGCGACAAGAATCGAAGGTAGTTACTGTAAACAAACGAACCTGGTATTTTCTTCGGTTCTGTTGGAATGTTGGGATAATTTCTGGGAATAAACACTCCGGTACCAGCACGTTCTTTCTTCACACCGGCGACACAACCGCCGTTAATACCGCCGGAAACCGTCTTAACGGTGGAGCCGTTAATGGGTTGCTGACGGCGTTGGGTTCCAAGTGAAACAGGTGGCCATGCAGACGGACGAAACCCTAACGGACCACTGGTTCCATGTCGACAGCCACAGTAGACGGTAACGCCGTCAGTAATGCTCCGGCGAAAGTGTTGGTTTTCAGTTAACATAGGACGGTTTTGAAGATAATGATGATGGTGGTGAGAGAGTGGGGCTGTAAGTAGACCTTTGTTAGCTAAAACGGCGTCGTTTACAGTGTTCATTTTCATCTTCATCATGGCAACTTGCTCAGCTGCATTGTAAATCATATCACAGTAGTGCTCATTCACTTGACCAAACGACGTCGTTGGATACGAACCAGAGAAAACCCTCTTCTTCTAACCAACCACACAAAAAACAAATTAGCATAATATTAATAATAATAATAAGCAAAGTAGGAAGCAAACCTGAAGAAGAGGAGGGGCGGGGGGTTCTTGGAAGGAAAGAGAGCGAGTGAAAGAGCGAGTTAACCCAGTGAGGTCATCGTCGTCGCTGTCGGACTCAGTAGAAGAGGAGGAATGGAAGTCGAAAGGGTAATGGTGGTTGGGGAAGAGGGTATTATTGGGGTTCATGTGGTCGGAGAGAAAGTCCGGTGAAAGGAAGGTGGTGAGGTGGAGGTTGGAGAGAGTGTCAGACATTTGGGGAATGGGAGGAGTGAGATTGCTGGATGGGGAAGATATATAATAATAATAATATTATTATTATTATTATTACTATTATTATTATTTATAATAATATAATGAGATTTGTTTTTGATGGGGCCAAAATAAGAAATTTAAGGGAGTGGAGGGAATGTTCATGAGACAGGGGGTTGCTTTTCATCAAGGATTCAAGGCTTGTTTTCTTATTTTTTATTTTTGTTTATTTTGGTTCTTTTATGTTTTATATTAATACAACAACATTATTACCAGGTATACACTTACCAAAGCTAAAAGTAGGGGTTGAAAAGGGTGGGATATAGGCAAAATGTTACCCTTATTCAGTTATCTTATCGGATAAAGAGGTTGCTTCAAGAGAGACCTCCGGCTCGACAATACACAATCGACAAGCAAACACCACTAAAAAGTAGTAGTAAAGATCTACTGAATCTATAGAAACAATGAACACGTGACATAGAAAAATAAAGGTATATATACCATAAAAAAAACAACATAACCCATAAGAACACAAATACGAGTCACCCATACGAACCTCCCCCAAGGGAAAGACCAAGTCTAAGCTCATAGAATCATGCTACGATAGAACCAAACCCTCTCTACTAATCCTTAACCTTACTCTTGTGCCTCCACGAAGCCCTATCCTCGACCATGTCCTTCGAGAGGTGCATCTCTACTAAATCATGCCTAATCTGCTCCTCCCAAGTCAATTTGGGTCTACCTCTACACATTTTTCCCTCTACTGTAAGGGTTTTCACTACTTTGACCGGGGCCGTCGTTTGCTTCCTCTTCACATGCTCATACCATCTTAATCTTCCCTCCTTTATATTAATAAATTAATAAAATGTAAAGGAAAGTTGTTTCGATCTAAAAATCATTTTGTTGGGGAGAAGATTCCGTAAACAAGGCCTACAGATATCATCTTTTGGTTAGTATAATAACAGTTGATGGATTAATGGATAAAGTTTTTTTTTTTTTTTTTTTTCAAATGGTAGAAAAACATAAACTTTATAGAAGATTTTGAAACCCGAAACATTTAAAATGGGAAGCATGACAGGTACTAGACGGAATATAGATTAACTATAGATAAGAAAATACATATTTGATAATAGTATGATATTAGGTGATATTTGTTAGACTACTAAAACCGATCACATACCCTTTTGTCTTGTATAAGTTCATCAACGAGTATCTTTTAATCCACAAGAAAGAATATGCAAACTTGATAGGTACAAGTAATATGGTACTTGATGAGTAGAAGGCTTGATATAAAATATTAGTTACAACCAGTGTTGTAAAAATCAGGAGTAATCGGTAATTTATCGCTAGTCGGTAGGTTACTGAGTAATTTTTCGTTAATAAGTCCATTAATCGGTAGTCAGCCTAGTCAGCCGGCCAAAATTCGACGATTCCTACAAGATTTTGGTGCAAGATTTTGGCTAAAATCCATAATTCTGGCCAAAATCTGTCAGCCGGCCAAAAGTCAACGCAAACCCACGTCAACCAATAGGGATGAGTGGGGATGTTGCCCTCCCCGAGCGTGTTTTTTCCCTCCCTATTCAAACTGTTAAAAGCATTCCCCTCAGTTGTCGTCTGATGTTCGCTCAAGTGTTAACAGGTGCCTTACGCAAAGTGGTGGCATCGCCAGACTCGGTTGACAGTTGGGTCCAATTGCTATTGCTTCCACGGTTTAACCCTGAGGGTGGTCAGACCGTCCTCCGGGCAAGAGCGAAGAGCAGGGAACAGGAAATCTTTGCAGTGTAGTAGCATCATGCAAGCGATTGCAGTATGGAAAGATTGGTCTGGGTTTGCAGTCTTGGTCTCGTCCCTCTTGGATAGCGTGGGGGAGTTTGTGGTACCTAGGGGAGAAGTCAGGAGAGAAGAGGGCAATGAATGGGAACCTAATATTAAGCAATGTCTTAGTTAAGTCAGGGATGGGCATTTCACGGCGGCGGTTAAAGTTTTGTGCTCTAGTGTGACACCCCAAAAAAATCCCACATCTGCCGTGGCCAGGAGAGATCCTTGGTTCATAAGAAATGTCTTGTCTCTTAAATCACCAACGCGTTTTGGGGCTTAATGTTAGTGGATGAGAGGACAACTCCACAGTTAAGCGTGCTCAGGTGGGAGAAATTCCAAGATGGGTGACCTCCTGGGAAGTCTCCACTTGGGCACCCAAAAACAAATCCGTGAGCTCTGGATAGGCAAAGCGGACAATATTGGTGGTGAGAGGGGCGGGGTGTTACAGATGGTATCAGAGCAACTCCTGTGCCGTTCGGGATGGTGGGTGCATACCTCATCAGGGACGATGAGACTCTAACGGGGGGTGAATGTGACACCCCAGAAAATCCCACATCTGTCGTGGCCAGGAGAGATCCTTGGTTCATAAGTAATGTCTTGTCTCTTAAATCACCAACGCGTTTTGGGGCTTAATGTTAATGGATGAGAGGACAACTCCACAGTTAAGCGTGCTCAGGTGGGAGAAATTCCAAGATGGGTGACCTCCTGGGAAGTCTCCACTTGGGCACCCAAAAACAAATCCGTGAGCTCTGGATAGGCAAAGCGGACAATATTGGTGGTGAGAGGGGCGGGGTGTTACATCTAGTGGGGTGGCCCCTCTATGTGAATCGACCATGAAAGCCCTCATTGATAAACACCCAGTGGTGCTGCCTCCATCCTTGCCTTCTAACCCTATTGCCCAACCCTCTCTATCTATTGACGGGGATTGTGTGCTCAAATGTATCCGATCTTTCCCTAAAGGGACGTCTTGCAGCAGGGACGGGATACGAGCCCAACACCTGTTGGATGCTATTGGTGGCGAAGGCTCGGTGACTTCCTCGGGTTTGCTCGCGGCCATTACTGAAGTCGTCAACTTATGGCTTAGGGGGGCCTGCCCTAAAACACTTGCCGAGTTTGTTGTCTCGGCCCCCTCACCCCCTTATTGAAGTCCGATAATGGAATTCGGCCTATTGCTGTGGGGGGCATTTGGCGAAGGTTGGTTTCTAAGGTAGCAATGAAGAAGGTTGGGAAAGACATTGCCTAGTACCCGGTGGACTTTCAATTTGGAGTAGGGGTACCAAATGGGGGCAGAGGCGGTGCTTCACGGTGCCAACAGGTTCCTCAACTCTTTTCATGCGGATGGTTCCTTGGCTCTACTTACAGTAGACTTCTCCAATGCCTTTAACATGGTCGACCGCACAACCTTTCTCCAAGAGGTTCACCAGCGGTGCCCGTCTATCTATCCGTGGTTCAGTTCCTTTACGCCCAGCCTGCTAGGTTGTATGTGGGTAATGATTGTATTATGGCTACTATCGGAGTGCAGCAAGGAGATCCTTTGGGGCCCCTTCTCTTTGCTCTTGCTCTACACCCCCTTATCATGCGGGTTCAGGAACACTGTAACCTCCCGTTTCATGCTTGGTATTTGGGTGATGGGATGATTATAGGCAAAGCATCTGAGGTTGCTAAGGCTATAGACATCATCAACGTGCATGGTCAACCTTTGGGGCTTCATCTCAATATTAAGAAAACAGTGGTCTTTTGGCCGACGTGTGACGGACTCAAAGTTCAGGACGGGCTTTTCCCGAGAGGGATTGGTAGACCAGAGAGGGGGGTTAAGCTCTTTGGTGGGGTTGTTAGTCGAGATCCTATTTTTATTAGGGAGTTGGTAGGGCGGCGGGCCACAGTTGCGGTTGACCTTATGAAACACCTACCCCGCCTTAGGGATCCCCAAAGTGAACTCCTCCTGCTCAGGTCGTGCATGGAGGTAGCTAAGTTACTTTTTGGGTTGCGAACTTGTCAACCCCACTTGATGGTGGATGTTGTATCCCTTTTCGATGATGGCCTCCGGGAGGCTATTGAAGATATAGTTGTGTGCGGCGGGCCCTTCTTCGGGGACCTACAGTGGCGATTGGCATCCTTGCCGATGCGTTTAGGTGGTTTGGGCCTCCTTTCAGCTCGAGATGTTGGGGTTTATGCCTTTGTTGCGTCTAGAGCTCAGTCTTGGGAACTTCAGAATCATATCCTTCGAAAAATTGGGGTCGTCGGGCTAGACTCGGACTATCAACAAGCGCTCGAACACTTAAATATCTATTTCCCGGACTTTGATATTGGCGGTTTTTCTAATAAGGACACCGCCCCCTCAAAGCCACAAAAAACTTTGGCGAATGCTCTATTTAGCAAAACTGCTCAGAGTCTGGGAGAAGTTTTTGAGTTGTCCTCCCGCCAGAGGGCGGTGATTGAATGCCTGAAGGGTCCTCATGCTCAGGATTTTTTGACCGTTATCCCGATTGAAGGTTTGGGTCAATGCATGTCCGCAGTGGAGTACAGGGCTATACTCAAGTACCGGTTGATGATCCCTATGTTTCCGGAAGATGAAACATGCCCCATATGCCGTAAAGCTTGCATGGAAAAATATGGGGAGCACGCAATTCATTGCAAAGAGCTCCCTGGGTTCAAATACTGACATGACTGGGTGAGAGACGCATTGTGGGACATCTTGAAAAGAGCTGGGATTTCTGCCGAAAAGGAATTCCCTGTAAATTTTCTCACAGACCATGCGGAAGGGAGATCCACCCTGCGACCAGCGGATCTGCTTGTCTTTGGCTCGGAGAGGGGGAAATATGCTTGCGTGGACCTCACAGGGGTATCTCCTTTGGTTGGGTTAAGGGAAACAGGGTTTGTAGCTGGGCAAGCGTCGAGAAAGGCGAAATCGAAAAAAGTAGATAAGCACGCTAAAGCTTGTGCAGAGAACCAACATGTCTTTATCCCCTTGGCCTTTGATACCTTTGGTTCCCTAGCGCCAGAAACTATTCGTTTCTTGACCAGGGTCCAACGGGTCGTCCACAACAATAGTTCATATCTAGGGGGACAAGGATTTGTCTTTAGTAGACTAGGATTCGCAATTCAAAAAAGGGTGGCGGCACAGCTTGTTGCCCGTCTATCTTCTATTGTGATGTAACTTTCGTATTTCGTTTCAACATAATTAGATTATTACAAAAAAAAAGGGTCCAAAACATGTAAATTACGGTAAGTTTCCAGCCAAACCATGTAGATTTTGGCGATTAATCATGTATAATTAAAAAAATGGGTTGAAGAGAGGTTAAAACATGTCTATTTAAAATATTTACCTATAAAAATATGTGTATAAATAAAAAACTAAAAATTACATATAAAAATCTCAATCTAATTAATCCTTAGTCCTGGCCTCACATGCCAACTATCGTCTAACGAGTTTATAACACTTATTAAAATTGAGTATGAGACTCAAATTTATTAAAAAGCTCATCTCTGTTCTAACCAACTAGATTTATCCATAACATTACATATTCTTAAACTTGCAACTTTCTAATTTGATAGATGGTCACTATAGCTCATAAAAAAAGTAGAGGAGTAATTCTTTATTTCTTATATTAAATTAAAAGACGTATAATGCATAAATCATTTGATGCGAATATGATTTAAACAACTTTGACATTTACATATGTATGTGTTAAATCACAATGATTTTGTGCCTTTCACCGATTTCAAAAACCGTATTTGGATCAAGAGTATAAAGTAAAGCATTACAAATAATGTGTATTTCAAATGCTTTATGGAATACATGTACTTTTGAAACTTTTGAAGCGAATTATTTTTACTTGATCATAGTGTTTATTGTGTATCTTGATAATAATGATTGGATGTGTGCAACAAGAGGTCAAACATCATAATCCAAAAAAACATTCCGCTAATGATATTGTTGTGAGGAAACCGACAAAATAAAGTGAAATAAAGAAAAAATAATGTAAATTTTTGGTTAGTTTTTAGTCCTTTTTCACTTTGGACATATCTAAATATCTTGACTTTTGGAACAAATTCTAGAACGTGATTGAGATCTCATTATTAGCAATTGATGTTTTACACTTTTACGGTTATGCTCGGGACTGTATTTTTCTTTTTCAGCCAGGATATCACTTTGATGGTATGACCGGGGCACAAGATAGAGATATACAAGACATATGAATGCGGTTATATATAAGCGACAGCTGATGGGAGAGTATATAAGTCCGAATCTTCACATTAACGCCATTATGTTTTATTTGATCTGGATATGACTTATCCTTGAGTTTGTGGCCGGTATTTATAATAAATAAGTGATCATATGTTGGTTTATCGCGCACAAATGTAGTGCATATGTGGAGACATTAATGGTTAACATATTCATCATGAGATTTCACGAAAAGGTAGATGAGATGGCATGTTTGGCCAATTGGAAGTGCACTCCCTCGCCTTGCATCGGTCTTATCAAGATAGAGTGTGTTGTGCCATTGCCGATAACAAAAAAAAGTTATTATCACCAACCTTTCATCTCAGCTTGAAGAGAAAGTCTTCACTTCTAATAGTCCAAGGGGTGGGTGTGCCTAGTTTGGGTTAACCCAACAAATCCCTTAGTTTGGACTTGTTAACTCTTTATAAGATACTCGAATTGGATTATTGTTTCACTTGTCTTTTTAGTATTGCGAAGGTGCATATAGAATATAAAAATCATACATAAGTGATACGTGTGTTTGATTATGATTAACTCTGACTAAGTGGCCAAATATGTGTGTTTGATTATGATTTACTCTAAGTGACTAACTCCAACTCGAAAAGGTTAATGGGCCTGTGTAGTGGCGTTTTAAGAGTTTATAAACATTGATACATTAGGACCATGGACAGTTAATATTATCATATGTTTGTGACTAATACTAGAGTGGATATTCTTGAGAAGACCTAGTTTCAACACCAGCTGGCCGAGTACCTAGCATATGTAACACATAGGCTTTTTAGCCATAAGCTTGTTGGTTATATTTCACTTCCATTCACATTTTACTTAAAGAGTGAGATGTGAATTGAACTCTTGATGCTTCTAGCAAAGGGAATTTTTAACTTTAATTCCACTAACAATTTTTTTTATTTGGTTAAGTAATCAAATATAGAATTACTTTGAAGAAGTGTACAAACTAATATTCAACTTTAATTTATTTTTTTATTGATTATGTATCATTGTATCATATATTTACCTCCTTTGCCTCTTTTAACTTCTAGCAGTAAATTTCTTATAAAAGTCGATTGAAAATAAATATATAAGCCTTTTTTTTTTGTTTTATAGTTAAAAAATAGTGGTGACAAAAACACGATCTCAGCGACGGCGCATCCGGTGTCTGCCCAGGTTTAAACGATTGCTGTCTGTCCACAGTACAACCATTAATTAATACCCGGACTTCAGACAAAACTTCAATCGAATTTATTATTGTTCCCGCCAAAACTATAATTATAATCATAAATTAAAAACTTAAAATAAAAACACAAAAAAAAAAAAAAGAAAAAAAACACTACAACAACAACAACCATACCCAGTAAGTCCCACAAATAGAAATACTATTGGTAGGGTCTGGGGAGGGTGAGATGTAGGCAAACCTTACCCCCATCCCTAGGGATAGAGAGGCTGCTTCCATAAGAGACCCCCGACTCCAAACATGATGAACTGGATATATATATATATATATATATATATAGATATATATATATATATATATATATATATATATATATATATATATATATATATATATATAAAAAATAAACTACCAAGTATCAACAATCAAGTAAGTAGTGAAAAAGAAACACGACAGACAAAGGAACATGTATATGCAGGTACACAACATATATGCAGGCATGATTACCAACACAAACCAAGTCCAATGTGAAAATGTACAGCCCCTAAGAATCCTTAGCCTTAATTCTACGTCTCCATGAACTCCTATCGTGGACCATGTCCCCAGAGAGGTGCAACTCTATCAAATCCTGTTCAATGCGCTTATCCCAAGTCAACTTGGGTCTACCTCTACTCCTCCTACCCTCAACAGTCAGCGCTTCCACTACTCTAACTGGCACTGACGTCTGCCTCCTCCTAACATGCCCAAACAATCTCAATCTCCCTTCCTTTATCTTCTCTGAAATACTAGCCAACCCTAACCTTTCCCTAACAAGCTCATTTCTTATACGGTCTAGCCTTGTGTACCCACACATCCACCTAAGCATCCTCATCTCTGCTACATCCATCTTGTGGGCTTGAGTCTTCTTGATGGCCCAACACTCCGTCCCATACAACATAGCTGGTCTGACTGCAACTCTATAAAATTTACCCTTTAGTTTAGTTGGGAACCTCCTGTCACACAAAACCCCAGAGGCTGCTTTCCATCTACGCCACCCGGCCTGGATACGGTGGGCTACATCTCTATCTATCTCCCCATCATTTTGAACAAATGATCCTAGATACTTGAAACTCGTTGTCTTCGGGACCGCTTGGCCATCGATGGTGATCTGCGTGTCACTGACGTCACCTACATCACTGAAACCACAGTAAAGGTACTCTGTCTTCGAACGACTAATCCTTAACCCCTTGCTCTCTAAAAATACTCTCCACTCTTCTACCCTCGCGTTCAGGCTTTCTTTGGTCTCCGCCACTAACACAATATCATCAGAAAAAAAACACTGTGAAAGGCAATTAAAACCTTTAAACGATTTTGAGAATGTTGGAAGATAAGTTGTGTCAATACGGGAAATTATGGTGGTTTTAAAGGAACTTGTCTATTGGGAAATTATTAAGTGCATGGTCTTTTAAAAATAGAAAAGAAAATTGTTCGAATGGTTCCTGTGGTTTGTTTAAATTTTATCTTTAGTTCTCAACTTTTGAAAATTATATCTGTAGTCCTCAACTTTTGGTGTTTCTTAACTCGGATAGTCTCTGGAGTAGACAGAGGTTAAATAATCCTTTTAAGTGAGTGTGAAATTACTAAACTACCATTACTTTAATAAAAATAAAAAAATCAATTAATAAAGAGGACCCACTTAACCCTTTGACCAATGATGAGTTGGAAAGATGAAGTGGGTGGGTTCCACTAAGATTGGATGGAGAAACATGATTTGCTAAGGGGTTAAGTGGTGTCTCTTTATATTTTATTAATTAATTGATTTTTTTATTTTTATTAAAGTAAGGATAGTTTAATAATTTTACACTCACTTAACTGGATAATTTAACCTCCGTTAACTTAGGGGCTATCCGAGTTAAGAAACGCACAATGTTTAGGACTACATATGTAATTTTTAAAAGTTAAGGACTAAAGGTGAAATTTAAGCAAATCACAGGGACTATTCGAACAATTTTGTCAAAATAGAAAGTCGTAGAAGTTTATCAAAGAAACTTTCATTGAACACATTTTAGCGGCATTGAAATTGTCTTATTAAACCCCGTGATGTTGGATTTTAGGTTTTTGATTTTGGGTTTTTAGGTTTAGATTCTAAAAACAGAATGTCATAGGAGTTTCTTCCCCCTTAGAAAATCATAGGTGTTTAATTATTGAAAAATGAGTCCTAATATAGGTGTATTTGGAGTTGGTTTAAGGATATAACTCGAGTAGTCGAGGGAATTGTTAAATTTATATATAATAACACTTTTATGAAAGGTGAATAGTGTATTTTTATTCTTTTGTCTCTTTATGTTTAGCTCGCCCTTAACTTTAGCATCCGCATTTTACATCCTTCAACTTTCTAAAAAACTTTGTAAAATGTCATTTGACCACCCTCTCGAGTTTTACGTGCTTATTATTTCTAGTTTCTACGTACGTGTCGGTAGAAATTCAAATTGGTTTACGTTTCGACGTAAACTTTTTTCCCAAATGGATCGGGCCAAATTTAATACATTTCCATTAGATGGTATAAATTCGGGTCGCCGCCGCAACGCGTCGGGAAAATTTACCGGTTTGTATTAAAAGTGAGTTCATAAACTCATTACTTATATGATTAACAAATGGTATGCTGGACTTAAGGAAACCAACAGTTGGAACTCAAGTTAAATGGATCCTACTGCCTAGAGCCAACGTGAGTATTACATAATCGAAAGTTATTAAGTACATGTAGTTATTTTCAATGGAATTTTATGGTGTGTGCGGATTGTTGTTCATTGGTTGAATACCAATCTACATAGTGAAAAATTGGTGTGTGAAATGAGACCAATGAGTCAAAACTTTGTATGTTATCACAAGTTGTCAACAAATCACAAAGTTGTATGTGAACACGTTGTAGATGTATATATGATCACGAGTTGCGAGTGATCAAATGGTCCTACAAAGTCATCATGTGACCTATTATAGTCTGTGTGACTCAAGATTTGATTTCTTGTCATATTTCACATAGATTGATTAAAAGAAGTAGCAATGCAATGCCTCGGTTGGAAACTCCTCAAAGCAAACAATTTTTTCCTTTGTTAATGGTTCTAGTTTGGCGACGTTAATCCCTAAGGGCACACAAAGACATAGCCAGGGTTGAGTGGTTGACATAAGTGATCCCGAGCTTAACATTTAGATCACGAGACATCTAACAGAAATTTATTA
This sequence comes from Ambrosia trifida, assembly GCA_028751855.1. Lineage (NCBI taxonomy): Eukaryota > Viridiplantae > Streptophyta > Magnoliopsida > Asterales > Asteraceae > Ambrosia > Ambrosia trifida. The sequence continues at coordinate 90,289,227 of CM054123.1, read as the reverse complement.
TAAGATTGCTTTAACTCGTAATAGTGAGATGTAGACTTAGTAAATTACACACAGCTTCTTTCAACTTAATACCAAAAAGGATTGAGTCACAAGATCAAACTTAAAAAACAAAAAATAAAAAAAATAAATTAATAAATTTGAATGTAGTAAAAATAGCGGTAACTTTTTTGCATAAATCATTTTATTTTTGCTGAACTTTCATATCATGAAACATTAAAAGGAACACTTTATACTATAATATAACCTCACATCCAAATATTTTCAACTTTCTTGGCTGTCACCTGCCACATTGTAGGCCTCGCACGACTTGAAAGTTATTCTAAGCGCATTATTTATCTGAATTTGCAGATATATTTTCAATCATAGACTCATAGTAATATAATATTGAATACTTTTATTAAATGATATAATATCACGTACCTTTACTTTCTTTAAAATCAAAATTTTATAATTAACTTTTCAACTAACAACAATTATCCTATATAATGATATAAGGGTGATGATGAATAGTGCTTTTTTATTCCTCTTTTACTAAATTTGGTTATTTAGGTGGTGTTTGTTTTTCTTCCAGAAGCACTTCTAACCTCTTTTGTCTGCGTCACGCAGACGCGGGCAGACTGTTTGTTTTTCGGAAGACATTTCACTCCAAAAACTCTTTCTGACCTCTTCTTGGTGCAGACTTGGACCAAAGTCTTCTAAGGTCTTCTCCTCTTCTCTTCTCCTCACCCACCACCACCACCACCACCCACTACCACCACCACCACCTACCACCACTACCACCACCACCCACCACCACCACCCACCACCACTACCACCACCACCACCACCACCACCACCCACCACCGTCCACCACCCACCACCACCCACCACCACCTACCACCGTCCACCCACCACCACTACCACCACCCACCACTGTCCACCACCACTACCACCACCCACCACCACCATCACCCACCACCACCACCACGGTCCACCACCACCACCACCACCACCACCCACCACGGTCCATCACCATCACCACCACCACCACCACCGTCCACCACCCACCACCACCACCGTCCACCACCACTACCACCACCACCCACCACAACCCACCACCACTACCACCACCCAACACCACGACCACCGTCCACCACCACCCACCACCGCCCACCACCACTACTACCCACCACCGTCCACCACCACTACCACCACCACGGTCCACCACCACCACCACCTACGACCGTCCACCCACCACCACTACCACCACCCACCACTGTCCACCACCACTACCACCACCCACCACCTACGACCGTCCACCCACCACCACTACCACCACCCACCACTGTCCACCACCACTACCACCACCCACTACCCACCACCCACCACCACCATCACCCACCACCACCACGGTCCACCACCACCACCACCCACCACCGTCCACCACCCACCACCACCTACCATCGTCCACCCACCACCACTACCACCACCCACCACTGTCCACCACCACTACCACCACCCACCACCACCACGGTCCACCACCACCACCACCACCCACCACCACCCACCACGGTCCATCACCACCACCACCCACCACCGTCCACCACCCACCACCACCACCACCGTCCACCACCACCGTCCACCACCACCACTACCACCACCGTCCACCACCACCGTCCACCACCACTACCACCACCACCCACCACCACCCACCACCGTCCACCCACCACCACCACTACCACCACCCACCACCGTCCACCACCACCCACCACCATGGTCCACACCACCATGGTCCACCCACCACCACCACCATCTACCACCAGACTACTTTAAAAACTCAGTTTGTTTAAATTTAAGTTTATTTCAGCAGCCTGCAGACGTTAACAAACAAACAGTCTTCTTCTTGCAGACTGCAGACCTTTGGTCCACCTCTTCTCCTGCAGATGTCTGCAGATGTGGTCCGCAGACTGCAGACCTTTTCATGCAGAAAAAACAAACAGCACCTTAGTTGACAAATTCTAAACACTCAAGGGGCTTTCTCACAATTTCTGAGTCATTATCCTATATAATGATATAAGGGTGTTGATGAATAGTGCTTTTTTATTCCTCTTTTACTAAATTTGGTTATTGAGTTGACAAATTTTAAACACTCAAGGGGTTTTCTGACAATGTCTGAGTCATTAGATGTTGATACAGTAAGATGTCTGGCTGGTAAGTGACTATGAACCAGTAAAAGCTAAACCTGTAAAAGTACGTCGATGTGGTGGTGGTGGTTGGTGATGGAGGAGGTGTCCGGTAGTGGTGGCTGTGTGAAGGTATGAATATAGGTGAAGGGACAAAGCGGTAAAAAAACTTCATTCAATATTATTTTAAACTTAATGAGTAAGATGTTTGCTACCTGATTCAGAAGGGGCCTTTTGGTAAACCAACTCTTTGATACTGGTAAGATTGTTTAACATATGTTTTAACGTCTGTGAGTCATTAGTAACAAATGTATTATAGTCTAGTAAACGACAAGAAAATATCCGTAAGTTTCCAAAATGACCTAGGATATATTATTTATTAATTTGTTCACTAAGGCCCTGTTTGGTTGGGTCTGAAAGGCTCTGACCAGCGAACATGTCTGACTCGGTCAGACCAGGTGGTGTTTGGCTGGGTACATCTGAACAAGCTTCACATCTGACCAGGGCTCTTAATTAGTCAGATCCTAAGCAAAGTCTGACTGAATCAGACAGAAGAAAGACTAAGCCAAGTCCTGAGCATCGCATCTGCAAAAACGAAAACGGCTGGTCGATGCAAAAAACAGAGCTGAGGTGTGTTATTATTATTATCTGACCATACAAAGATGATGGATCTTTGAGATGAAAGGATCGCCGGGGATGGTGAAGATTCCGATCTCCGGTGTGAGGGTGGCGGCCGGTGGCGGAGATAAGGATAAAATGGTATGTTTGTTAATCGAAGACAAACAAACTGAAACTTGTTTGGTTGTAGGATTGATGGGGTTTTTATTAATATGGGATGAAAACAAAAAGTGGAAGACAACCAATCAATAGGAACAGAGTGTGAAGATGATGATGATTATTATTATTATTGTTGTTGTTGTTGTTGTTGTTGTTGTTGTTGTTGTTTCAGTAAGGATAAGAGTAATGAGTGCGAAGATGGAGTTGAAGTGTGAGAAGGGGTTTTATTATTGACAAATGTTAACCATTCAGATGTCCAACCAAACATCATTTAATGATTCAGCACTTAACCATTCAGAACCTCTTAACCATTCAGACCTCTTACGGAGTCAGCACTTAACCATTCAGAAGTTGTCAAACGGCCCCTAAGACTAGATGGTGTGGAGTCGGGGAGAAGGCTCGGTGGGGTGAGGTGGCATGTCCACCGATCGGGAACACCACCCCTCCCGAAAAAAATCGGTGTTTTCGGTGAAATTTCCCCTTCTTCACCGAGCATTGTGATTGGCTGTAATTGGAGAGGAGCGTTGGAGGGTTTTTTTATTTTATAATTCAAACTTTATATATTAAGAAGATGAAGGTGAAGATTGCACTGTGATGAAACTGTAGATCTGAAGACTGTGAAGGTGAAGATAAAGACTGTGAGGGTGAAGGTGAAGAAGATGGTGGTTGTGACGGGGATGAAGTTGCAGAGCCCCTGGCTGGGGTCGAGTTGCCAGGTCAGCTTGGAAAAATTTTATTTCCATTAAAATTGTTGAGGTAAAAATGTCTCCGAAAATTAATTTTCAGAAATAGAGGGACTATTTTGGCAACTTCAAAAACCTTGGAAAAACTGCCTAAAAGGCAGTTTCTGGCCCTATTGTTTCATTACGAAATCATCTTCTTTCTGATCAAAATCTCTCTGGTTCTTTAATCTCAATCACAACATAAAGAAAATTCTCAATCTCTGATTGTATCCGGTTGAATATTCGATAGAACCGTCGAATTGATTCAATCTGAAAGCGATCACGTGCCTTCAGAGATTTCTGTTATCCGATTTTATTCGTTTGTTACGGTTATTCTCCAACATGAAATGTTGCATAAAGCAAATGAATTATATGATGGTATACGTGTTTCCCGCCATAGTCAACAGTCGTTATCAAATGGAAGACAAAAAAGTCATATTGGTTTGTGCAGGTCTAGGTTCCAAATGTGAACAAGTGGGGCTTGCATTTGACCCTTTTGTTTTAGTTTTCACCGTGAAATTTCTGTAAAACAAACAAAAAATATACATAAATTAATGCATTAACTTTATTCAACATATACAATTTGTTTTCAAAAGGTCAAACATTATGTTCAAACTAAATTTCATGAACTTATATTCCAAAAATAAATATATATATATATATTATATATATATATATAATTGTCTATAACAAGTGATACGAAACAAGATATTTTAGTTATGATATTTGCTTTTACCTAATCAAATAAACGATAAACCAGAAGTTGGGACACACCAAGCTCTAACACGTGAGACTGAAAGTTAACATGCATGTATGTTTTATTTATTTTTGTCATTTTACATATCAAGGGTCACATGTGCATGGCATATCGTTTGAATATATAGTGCACTTGTGTTTTACTTGTATTAAATGGCCTACATGTCTTGTGATGTTGACCATGGTTATAATTTTGTAAATGATACATATTCCATTAGTGCTGTAAAAGAACCAAACAAACACGAATAAGGCCTTGTTCGTGTTTGTTTATTAAGGAGACAGTGTGTTCACGAATTGTTTAATTATGAACACTTACCGAATGAGATTTTTTGTTTGTTTGTTACCAAACCAGGTTTCTGTTCGTGTTTATTTGTTAAGAAAATGAACCTGTTCGTGTTCGTTTGTGTTTATTTGTTAACTTTAACAAATAAACACAAATGGATGTAACCGAGTACAAACTAACACGTATTAAATTAAAATGGCTATCGTATTTTTCTAAATTACACACTCTTTAAAAATACATGTCATCTAATTATTTGTTGTCAATGAGGTAGTGATGGAGTGGTTGGGGAAAGGCTTGGTGTTTCTTGTGACCCAGGTTCGATTCGCACTCTCCCCATTATTTTCTGCGGCATCCAAGTGAAGAGCGAATACAGATGGCGCCGGTTCGATTTGGATGGGAGGCAAGGTTTTACTGATTATTTCATTGTCGTGCCTTCGGACGGGTGGAAGTCGGGTTTTTGCGCATCTGGAAGAGTCAAGGGGCTGACGACGGTTGAGTAGTCTACCTTGACCACAATATCCGATATCACGGTGGTTGACGCGTTGTTCCTTGCATTAAAAAAATCTAATTTATTTGTAATCTCATATCCGCATAAAACTATAATTAATATGCACATGGTCTATTTTCTAAATGCTTATCCTTTTAATTGATGCAAAAAATCAAGTATTGATCATTAGATTATTTAAGGAAAAATTACAGAAATCGTCCTTTATGTTTACATCGTTTTTCAGTAGATGTTCTTTAACTTTAAAATTGACGAGAATCGTCCTTTATGTTGTAAAATATTGCAGCTCTCGTCCTTTAGACCTAACCTAGTTAGTTTTTTTGGTTAAGTTTGGTCATGTGCCTTGCACATGAGGGTAGGTTAGTAATTTTATTCAATATAATAATACATAACCCCTTCCCTCTCCTTTCTGTCTCTCTGTTTCTTTCTTTCTAAGCTTATCACCACCACCATTAAATCCGACCACCACTCACCACCACCACCAAGGTCAATCAGCACACCACCACCTACCATCATCATCCTAATCCTCATCCTTCCCATAACCATGGTTGTGCTATCTGGAAATAACACCACTACCGCCCTGATACTTAAAACCATCACCACCAATAGATTCGTCTAAGACTTCAACTGGTCGATGAAGATGAATAGTCCTTGAACTGGTCGATGTTCGTTGGTCACCACAGTCGGAGGGGTGACCGACTTTATTCTCTCTATTCAGGTTTTTAACCTTCGATCTATCTCTCTATCTCTATTAAAATCATATACTCTTTCTCTCTCTCTCTCTCTATCTCCCTCTCTCTTTATTGTGTAAACAATCTACTTCTCTCTTTGATAGTGGCAGATGGTGAGGGGGTGGTGGTGGTGGTGGGTGATGGTTTGGGGAAAACTCTTAATCGAATTGGGGATTAGGGTTTGTTGAAGAATTAAGATTTAGGGTTTGTTAATTATGGTGGGGATGTCGGATTTGGTGGGGTTTTTGTGGTTGTTGGATATATGGGATTTCGTGGTGACAGTTAGTGGTAGGCTGGTGGTAGCGGTGGTGTTGTGGTTGGTGGTAGGTGCGTGGTGGCACTATGGGGTGTTGTTCATGTCAGGTTGTGGTGGTGGTAGGTTGGTGGTAGCGGTGGTGTTGTGGTCTGATGGTGAAGGTGGTGGTGCAACTTGGTGACAGTGGTGGATGGTGGCAGGTTGCAAATGCTTGGAGGGAATATGGTGGAAGGTTATGGTGGGATACGGTGGAGGCTTATGGTGGGATATCAGTGTTTTCATGTTTTAATAAAGGGGAAATAAAGATAGAAGGTGAAATGTCAATTATGCCCTCGTGTGCAAGGCACATGACCAAACTTAACCGAAAAAACTAACTAGGTTAGGTCTAAAGGACGAGAGCTGCAATATTTTACAACATAAAGGACGATTCTCATCAATTTTGAAGTTAAAGGACATCTACTAAAAAACGATGTAAACATAAAGGACGATTTCTGTAATTTTTTCATTAAATAATTTAATGTAGCAATAATGTTTACATAATTACATGTAAAAATGTATATGCCTTTTGAAATAAGAGTGGCCATGCCCAATTGCCCATAGCAGATGCACATGCATTCAACTCTCATCTACCCATAAGCTTCACGACTTGAGTTTGATTTCTACCATTTTTTTATATTTTAACAATCATGGGAACAACATATTATTATGTTTTCCTATTTGTAATAATAATTATATATGTTTTAATTACGTTATCTTATTTTTATGATCAAATGTGCTGGTTTGAGGTGGGAAGGTTTACCTTCTTGGAGGGTTTATGCCCGGGTTTGGTTTCAGGTTCGAATTTCACGCTCGGGTTTGAAAGGAGAAACCCGTGTGGTGCTTTGGGATTCAATCATGGGCTGTAGACTCTTTGCAACACAGGATTTACCGTTGAAACACTACTCTAAGGGGTTGTTTGGTTGATTAAGTGCTAAATCATTAAGAGGTCTAAATGGTTAAGAGGTCTGAATGGTTAAGCGCTGAATCATTAAGTTGGACCTCTTAATGGTTAGTTTTCTTGTCCCACGTTGGTAGGGGAGCCTCATTAAAGTTCAGCCTAGTTTAGTGCTTAATAGTTCAGTGCTTAATGGTTCAGCAACATCCCAAATCTTAATGATTCAGACCTAACCATTCCATTCAGAAGCTGAAATAAACGCGCTGAATGCTGAATCATTCAGCACTGAATGGTTAAGAGCCTCATTAAGAGGCTACCAAACAGCCCCTAAAAAACATATATATTTATTTTGCGTAAAAAAAAACTTTTGTAAAAATCATGTGATGGCCAAAAAATGATGATTATGACGGGTCGGCAAGGGTCGGGTGGGCTGAGTTAACGTCAACGCCAAAGAGGAACACCGCCTACGACCCACCCTACATGCGGTCTACGTGACTTCTCCCCCTCCTTGATTGCACACGTCTCTGCCTCTCTCTTTATTCATGGGAGGGGAACGCCATCTCCCTTGATGAAGATCGAGGGGAAGGTAGTGAGATGGAGATGACGTAGAGAATGAGTAAATGGGTTTGATGGACAACAAAATCCACCAGCCTTATAAAAAATATAGCATAGGAGAATGGTCGAATGGAGATACGTGTGGTATAAAATGCTGTCAGATACATCTGAAATCTCTTGTCCGCACTACTTTGACCACATTGTAACATTGTTTCTTCATTTGTGTCATTTCATGTTTTACTCTCAGAGAATAATACATGCAACTATGCATGGGGTTTTGATCATTTATTTTTATAGAAAGCTAGACATTTTTCCTTTAAATTGAAATCCGTCTGGATATACACACCTCTTATGATACCTCTTATTGCATGACGCGTCTTTTACAGGAGATCCTTGGGGCAAGAAAGGCAACACCCAAGGATCCCCTAGGAAAACCTCCTTTCTAAGAGGCAAAAATCTCTACCAAATGACCTAGCCCCAGATGTGACCCTCAAATGCGTACACACACACATATATCACACATAAAGGTAGGGGCGAAGGATATATATAAGGGCCAAGGTGGCCCTGCCCTCCCCCCCCCCCCCCCCCCCCCCCCCCGTTTTTTGTGCAGTAGTAGAAATTTACGATTTTCGTAGGTAAATTGAGTCCGGGTTGAGTCCGCCCCCCGCCGATTTGCCACCACCGATCGAAAAAAATTGAGTCCGGCCCTCTCCGATTCAAGAACCAAGCTTCGCCTTGCATAAAGGTACACTAAACCATTGATTTTTCATGTACAACTCTTTTAAAATATTACAACCAACATGATACAACCATAACATCCACACATTGTACTAAACTTTTCGATAAACCATAACAGATTAACCATTACACTTATTTTTTACAATGTGCAAATGGAGACAATTAAATATGAAACAGGAAATTGTACTGTGTTATGTAGTAGACATGTATGGCCAGGCTAATGATTCGCAAATAAACATTAATCAAAATGCCGATTTAGTTATCGGTATTCACTAATGATACCTGGAAATTAGAATTCAAGCTTGTAAAGAAGTTTTGTACTCTCAATGTATACATCTTATCATCAAAATCAAAAGATAAAGAATGCTTTACCAGGAGAATATCTTCATCAGTGCCGTAGGATTTGCGAGCTTCTTCCAAGCATTTCGACGAGATCCTATCACTTTTCCTGTTTACATACATTTAGCAATGCATGACATGAAAAAAACCTAACTTTGTACAAATTTTTTTAACATGAGAAACACATAAGCACTTATACGTAGCGTTAACCTGATATAGTGGGAGAGAAAAAACATTGGCCGTTTATTGGGTTATATAACTGCCTTATGTATCACAAGTCAAGTGATAGGTACACGTGTTTATACGGTTCTCGGCAGTTCTCTATTTGAAATCAGTTTCAAATCTCTATTTAAAATCAGTTTGGTATTGAACAACCCACTATGTATATATTCTGTTCAGTACAAATCAATTTAAGGTAGAGAATCGTATAAACGCTTGTACATATTGCATTAAGGACACATGGTATTGAGAGGTATTCAAATTTGGTACAAGTGGGCAAAGTTTTCAACACCGTACTGTGTGTTACCAAGTTTTTTTCGGGAAGAGGGGTTAACTAATCAAATATACCGAGAGAAATGGAGAGAGATCCTTAACCATTTTAATTGATATAAAAAACGTTAAAATGTGGTTGTGGGATGGATGGGAAGGAGAAGATGGATACCATGTGGCCTAACAAGAGGTTTTCTAACCACACATGGTTTAAAAAAACGGGTGAGGCGTACGCCTTGAGGCGCACCTCGAGGCGAAACTCTAAGAAAACGAGTCTGAGGCGCGCCTCATGGGGTTTAGATTGTACATACGCCTCTAAGAGCTGAGGCGCTAAGAAAATGTGCGCCTCAGGTGGTTTAGGGTGTTTTTGATGTTTTTTTTGTGTTTTAGACTTTTTGGGTCAATTATTTTATTTTTGATGTGAGTTTTTGATGTTTTAGAATTTTGTAAGTTGAGTATTTTTTTTATAGACACATAATTTTTATATTTATTTTTTGACTGCGCCTCGAGCTTACGCCTCGGTTCGCCTAGAGGCTTATGCCTCATGAGGCGAAGGAAAAACGACTTGAGGCTCGTTTCCGTTCTTTTAAACTTTGTAACCACATAATCAACTCTCTCTCTCACACTATATACAGTCACCACTACGTTCAGGCGTATATGATTTTCGCAGTTCCTACTTTAAATTGGTTATGTGGTTCTTCACTTATATTGGCTATGAACACATAAGAGGAAAGGCGAAGAATTGTTTTTACCTAGAGCTGGCTGGATCTCGGATCTCAAATTCATCAGTATGAGCATCATAGCCACATATAACAACATAATGACCTATAATAATAAAGTCATCCAACCAATCAATTATAGTTATAATTAAACAAAAGAGTAAAATAGTTCACTTCACACCAGTATACTCTGCAGTGCCAGTATAAAAACGTGGCATACGAACATCCTCCTTCCATGGTTGACTACAAAATAAAAAAATTCACCATAGGAAGAAAGCTTCTTGATCTAACAGTAAATTAATCATCTAATTTTCCACTAAAAAGTTAATCTTTGCATATATATAAGTTAAGCATGTACCTCAAAACGCACTGGTCAACCAAAGCGATAACAATATATTTCCCTGATAAAATAAAAAGGACGATTTCTTCTCCATTAATCGACCTGTTCTGTTAACAACGAGAAATGTGTTTTACTTATTTCAAGTATAAGAATGTAAATAACTTTAAAAATTTTAATAAATAAAAAAAAATCAACCCGAAGAAGTTAAGATTTACAAATAAGACTTTGCACCTCGATTTTAATTCCTTCTTCTACGGCTCTCTGAAATAGCGTATCTACTCTGCATATATCATTGGCCAATTGTTCCTGCAAGAACCAAACCATTTAGTAGTCTTGTACTGATTAAACTGAACTTTTTAAAAGGAGTTTTAGTATATGGAATGTAATTAAAAATCTTCAAGATATTATGTTTGCTGGAGCGGAAATTTACCTTGTAAAACTTCTCCATTGAAAAATCTGGATTAGCACCTAATGTTACAGTGAAGAATGAGAATCTAATAGAAAGCTTTTGCAATAAATATGCAAGATCCACGGTCCATATGCTACAAAACCGACAAACAATACAGAACTCTATCAGATTTGATCTGCGCAAATCTCGCATTATAAAAAAAAGAAGCAAGATTCGCATTTTGACAAATTTTTAAACTACTGATCTCGTTATATAAGTACTGAATCCTTTTGGCGCACGGGATTACCCTAGTTCATAACGACTGGAGAACTATTAATACATTCGACTAAGGGTATGTTTGGGAAAGATGTCGTTGTTGTCCGGAGCTATGAGCTTTAGCTGTCAGTTGTAAATGGGAAGCAGAAGTGCTTAGTTTTAAAGACGTGAGATGCTTAGGGGCGAAGGCGCTAGCCATAGGTAGCGAGACATCTGATATTCATAAAAGAAATAACACAATTTATTTATATAAAAAACATGAACTGCCCTATTTGTGAGAATTCTTATCTCTATGTACAGCCAAACAAGATCAGGGAGACAAAATACTACATTTGCACACATGCACCACCTAAGAAGCTCTATTTAGCGAGTGTTACTACAGTTTTTGGTACTCAATACCCATCACTCGAACACTCCATTGAGCTCATGAGGGTCCTACAGAACTGACAATCCAATGTTAAGCCACCTTCTACACAAAGCGACTTAAGGAACTCCCCAAGCAAAAAACGACCACCTCAACCCACTTCACAGGATCGCACTACTTCGTATCCTTTGAAGTGAATCTCAGAATGCCTCCACCGTGTGCTTTTTTAAACCATGCGTCCATGCCCACATCTTGGTCAGATTTTGCACATTATTATACCAACTAAATGAAACATTAAATTGATTTCGAGGTTATTGGGCCATTCAGTTACTTTGTGTTAGGGTGTTAGTATAATTTCTAACAAATTAATCAACTAAGGTTTCTCTCTCTCTCTCTCTCTCTCTCTCTCTCTCTCTCTCTCTCTCTCTCTCTCTCTCTCTCTCTCTCTCTTGAAGCAATTGTATTGTATAGAACGATATATCATTTTTTTTCTTTCTAAATCGTCATTTTTCATACATATGAAGGAATTATGAACCAGGAGCAGAGAAGGGGCTACAGGGTATGTAACCAACGAAAAATAACAGGAGTAAAACTGTACTGCTCTTTTAGTAGTTGGGCTTATTTCAAAAGCTTATTGCCTTTGACACATTTGGATCCCTAGCCTCTGAGGCGGTTCGCTTTTTGGAGCGGATGCAGAAGGTGGTCCACAGTAACTCGCAGAGCCTGAGGAACCAAGGGTTTGTATTTAGTAGAATAGGCTTTGCGATTAAAAAAGGGATAGCGATACAGCTTGTTGCTCGCTTACACATTATCCAGATGTAACTTGGTTTTTTATTGTGGATTAAAAAGAAATTCAATATCAAAGCTGAAGCACTATCATCCAAATTAGCCTAAATTCAGTGACAACTTATATTTTAGAAACAAGAAAGCCAAAGTTCCTAAAAGCTGCATGCGAAACATGCCCTAATAGTCAGTCACACACTTCCAGTAGGTTAAGAGGCCACGTTTCCAACCTTAGCACTCTTAATCAAACAATTATCGATGACACAACTATATTTCAATACTCCACGCAGCCTAGAAAACCACATAACTGATACAAAAAAGTGACTATAACATGTCGAAGAAGATACCTGGTCGTTCGACAAATCTCTTCCAGATCTTGAAGATCATAATGGTCAAGACCAAGTGTTCGCAAAACCATAAGAACACAAGCAAGCCCACAATCCCAAGAACGTAACTGTTTTATATGCGGTACCTACACCCCGTAAAGGAATTCATTAACTTGTAAGTTGCAAAACCACCAGCAAAAAACACCTTAAATCAACATAAACTAACACCAAACAGGCTTACTTCAACAAAGTGTGATCGGCCCAAAACCGCCTTGTTCACATTCCCACTTTTCTGCGACCGTTCGAAATTGTATGATTCAGTCACACTCAAATCATCTTCCTCCTCATGAACATTACCTCCTTCGGCTTTTAGTAGCTTGTTTAATAGGATATGTATTGGCCACATCACATCACATATAATATAGGGGATAATCACCAAGATATGCAACTAATCTTTATTTGTACTATGATGGATTGTTTCCAAACAATAACTGTTTCCTGCATAACATTTTGTGCACAGAAATTATTTTAGTAGTAAGAATTTTTTGTTTAATTTTTTTTTATTGAATGAACATTTAACTTACATAGCCCGATAAAAGCGAAAATTACATCAAAATAGCATGCAGACGGGCAGCAGGCAAACCCTATTCTACTGAAAACAACTGAAAACAAATCATCCCCCCCCCCCCCCCCCCCCCCCCCCCCCCCCCCCCCCCCGGTTGGAAAACATTGCTATGGATAACCCAAACGGATAGCTTCCGGTTTTGCTATCCAAATAACTAATTATTCATTTTGGAACAGAGTTCAACGTATCGTGCATATTAATGATTCAAACCCTAAGACCCAAAGCTTTCTTTTTAGTAGGACCGGTTTTGCACTTTTGCTATCAAAAAGGGGGTTGCGGGGCAGCTTGTTGACCGTTTACCCGCCACTCACTTTACTCTACTTGTCCTTCTACTAATGAAATAAAATTGTTTTCTTTACAAAAAATAAAAATAATAAGTTAGGAACATAATAGCAGTCTTGCAGAACCAAAATAAACATACTTAACCTTAACCATCTGATGAAAACAACAATTAAAAACAACTAATTAAATGTGGAATTAAAATTAAACTAAATTTGTACAAACCAGATGATCAAATAAAACAGAAGAATATAGGAATATAATGGGTGAATTACAATAAAAAAAAAGGTTACAGATAATTTATATAAAAATAACTACAAATAAAGTGGGAAAGTAAACAGAATCAAAGAGAAAGGGATAGCGTTATAACCGATTCAGGATCTGAAAAGGGTTTGACGCTGTTCTTTAATTCAACTTTTGTTCCCGATTAAACACTCCTGAATTGTTGCTGTTGGTATGATTAATAATGTTAAAAACCAACGTGATGTTTATGATTTTTTATTTTATATAATAAAATAATTGGTGAAATAGTGGGACCCAGAGTTGAGGTTGATGTGATGTGGAGGTGGCAGATTTGATTTTGGTCGGGACCACATTTATCACATATGGAGGTTTTATCTAGGGAGATCACAATTTAGGTGAAATGGGTAGTCAGTACATGACCCAGGGTGTTAGTTGAAGTTACACCTGCTACACCACTTGTCGTTAAAAAAGAAATATATAAAATAATTAACGGGGTAACAACAATAACGTTCATGTTCGTCGGTTTGTGTATAAGTATAAGTGACAACAACCTGATCTTTGGTCGGGTTGTTCACTGGACGGGGCAGTTTTTGGGTGGGCGTTTTACATGGGCCAAATAGCCCAAAAGCTCAAACCCACAACTATGCCCACTTTGTCAGAACTCAAAAGAGCCCACATTATTCGAAATTTAAAAATAAACACTCAGAATAGCCCACGTTATTCGAAATTTAAAAATAAACCGTACTAGTACGTTTACAACATGCAACGCCCTTAAATCGTCAGATTATTTACCTTACATTTTTTTCCATTGATAATGTAATTAGGTTTTTACCCCACATTTGTTGCGGGGAAGCGATGTGGTCGGTATCAACTTAGTTTGTTATGGTACAAGTAAGGCACCTATATACGCTATACCAATCGAAAATAAAACCCAAAAAATAAATCGTAACGTTGGACAAAATGACATGCAAATATGCTCGGTTTATTGTGGCGGTGGCCCAGATGTAAACAACGTGCATTTTCTAACACTAGTTTATTATACAATTAAGAATACTAGTAGGAAGCCCGCGCGTTGCCGCGGGAGCGATAATATAAAATGTGATATTCTATATTATTTTATCAATTCTCTCGTGTATCGTGTCCATGAGGATTTATGTACCCTAACTGAGCCTTAAAAATATGCTAAAACTATGTGGAATGCATATACATGTGTTGGTAACTATAAATACTCTAAATCATTATGTCCACCATTCAAATTATAAGTTTTTTAATCAATTTAGAATCGAATTCCATGTTTAAATAAGTTTGAAATTAGGAGTGGAGGTTAGTGGTCGATTGAGGGTAACCCGCCCCACTCTCATTTTCTTTGCTCAATAGTGTAAGTTTACGTGTCATCGGTCTAAATTTTTATACGCAATATTGTGTCCAACCCCTTCCGTTTTAAGGGTCGTACCTGACTGTCGTTGCGACGAAGATCCGGTGTGTGTGAAAAACACTTAGAACCATGTAGCAAACAACCATGCTTCTAATCAAATTCTCACTTCTAAATGAGAATGAATTTCCTTATGTTTCAATACTTATTTAAAAAAAAAACATAACATAGATGAATAACCCATTAAAAGCTCAATTTAAGATCCATGTTATTAATCAATACAGGAAATGAGTTCAAAAATCATTAATCAAAGTTGTAGACTCTAATTATACAGCACACCTAAATGATTGTAACCTTTGATATAGTTATTTTAAAAAGCATAACATGCATGAATAACCAATTAAAAGCTCAATTTCTAGTCTAAGTTAAGGCTAAAAGATTGATGTTACCAAACAAAACAAAACAGGAAATATATTAATAAATCATTCATCAAATTTGTTAGTTGTAGTTATACAACACAACTAAATGGGCGAACCAATCCTCATGATTGAAGATTTAAACATTTTGATAGTCTTAACCAGACATAGCATAGATCAATAACCAACAAAAAAAATAATTAACAGCAAAAAAAACATATCAATTCATATGTTTGCTACAAATTTAGAATTTTTTTTCTACAACAACAACAAAGCTAGCTTCCAACTGGAACTCCTCTTACTCGGTCCAGGCGAATTCTTTAGACCATTCACCTGAAAAATAGCACTGAATTTGTATTATTAAAGCGAAGAAACACAATAAGAAAAATCAAGAACATATAACTATAAAAACAATAAAATAGAAATCCAACCTTAGCAACATCAACAGATTGTCAATCGAAGAGAAGAACCAACAAGATGCGAACATCTGGGTGTGATGGGTATGGAAGAACTTATAGTTTCAAGAAGATGGAGTTATGGAACTCGAAGAGACGATTTCGAATTTCCGAATTAAATTTTTGGTTAAAGTGAATTTGTTCTTTATAACAATGTTATGCGAATGATGATTGGAATGTGAACCAATCACCATTTGTGTAGTTAATATTGTATTCATTATGATGAACCACGAAGGAAGATGAAAGGTTAGTATGAATTGAATTGACTAAGATGGCCTTAAAGTGTCTTAAAAGTTTGATGAATGTCCAACTTTAATCCCTCTAAATTGGCTTTAAGTGTATTGTAAATTATGCTTAAATATTTGTACACAATACAAAATTACAATGGTGTACATCTTTGGACATAATATTTATCAAACTCTTTGAAAGACACTCAAATTCTATTTACAATGTATACAACTTCCTAATAATCGAATATTCTATATTGGACACTATATAAATGTAAAACTTGGACCAAAAACAAATTGTATGCAAGGCAACCAAATCCTGAATCGGCCTGTTTCAACCAAACAAACTGTATTAAAGCAGAAGTGAAATAAAACGACGAGAAGATATTACCGATCCAATCTCGATCTCCAAGGACATTTTCAATTTAGCGTTGTGATTCTTATTGGAAACTTCCCTCAATTACCCAACCTGCAGTTCCAATAACAGTTTTGAGTTCAGCTTGTTCATAAAACCAATAGCAACATGATAAATATTGATCTCAAATCTATAGATAAAACACATTAACATTTATAAAAGATATTAGCAATAAAGAAAAACAATTCCGATTAGGTTTCCTACAAAGCTTTTGAAGGTCGATTAGGACGATGTGTGTGGTTCTGCCTCTTTGGCCATACAAGAAGTGTTGAAATTGAATAGGCACACCAATTCTTTAGCAACCTCATCCTGTACACCATAAATATTTGATGAATATAAGTAAGTGTATGTTTCCAACAACTAAAGGTATATTATTAACAATGTAAAAGGACCCATGTGGATTTGAAGTGTATCTTCTGCTCATGTGTTTAGATAATAAAGATATGAGATCTCTGAATGTTTTATTTGTGTCTTTTTTGGTCTCAAATCCAGAACCTCTTTCTAGTAACATTTGGGAAGACATATCCTTGTCAAGTGAATGCGAGCCTAAATCACCACATTCACCAAGCCGAACCATCAACCAACCAATTTCACCCGAATCCTTTCAAAAACAAAAGATCACCGTATCTCCAATTCAATCTATCACCATGTCAGCCGAACAAATCCTTATTCCTTAGGCTGGAAGGTGTGGTCGCGCCCCACTCCACCACCACCATCCTCCATCACCAACCTAGGGTTGTGGTGATGGTCCTCCCCACCCCCTTGAATTGAAAAGGACAAAATAACTTCCACAATTCTTTGGCCCGCGAAGATTCTCTCGCTCACCACACGTGGTGGTGGTGGGGGCGGTGTAGCCGTAGTTCCACGACCAATAGCAACATGATAATTATTGATCTCAAATCTATAGATAAAACACATTAACATTTATAAAAGATATTAGCAATAAAGAAAAACAATTCCGATTAGGTTTCCTACAAAGCTTTTGAAGGTCGATTAGGACGATGTGTGTGGTTCTGCCTCTTTGGCCATACAAGAAGTGTTGAAATTGAATAGGCACACCAATTCTTTAGCAACCTCATCCTGTACACCATAAATATTTGATGAATATAAGTAAGTGTATGTTTCCAACAACTAAAGGTATATTATTAACAATGTAAAAGGACAAAAATTACAAATCGACAGTAAAACAAATCGAGCAATGAAAAATACCTCGAATTGGTTAAATGACGTTTCATTCTGTATGTGAAATCTATGAACTTTGTCATGGTTTGCATCATGAGTAACATAGACATGTCAAGTAATTATATTAGTAAGATGAGTTTCTTGAAAAGTAAAACAAGTGTAGAAGACAAGAAAACAATAACTATAAATGAGTATTCAAGAGTAAGGAAATGTGTTTTATTGGGTGTTATGAATGTAGGTTACATCTTGATAGACATATAAAGTGTGTATTACACACATATACAATATGCATAATATGTTATACATGAGGGGCAAAAATTGTAGGAAATGACAAAAATATAGAGATTTGTAAAAAGGCTTTTCATATGTCATCTTAAAATTGAGAGGAAATTACTTTCATGGACATGCTTCCTCCTTAATAAGGTATAAAAATAAAATAAAATAATAATAATAATAATAATAATAATAATAATAATAATAATAATAATAATAATAATAATCAAGATTGCACATGGCCCCCACCATTTGATGGAGTGATATGAGGAGATAAGTCTCAAGTTTAAATTCGATCAAGAAGAGTTTTATTATGATGTAATTTTGAACGATGGGTATTTTCCCTGATTAGTGGACTTGGTCTGCCTAGTACTTACGACTGCGTTTTTTTTTTGAACAACAAACAAACGATCTCTAGACTACCTAGGGTACCCATAAATTTGTTACAAAAGCACCCTATACGTCCCTGGGTTAAAACACGTCTTATGTGCTAATCCGCAAGTAGCATTGGATAAGCAGAATCCACCAAGACACCAGTTTCAGGTAAAATCTGAGTCCTCATACGTCCGAAGCCACGAATAAAAAACAAGTAAAACCTAGGATAGTAAGATGGACTCAATTTCTTATCGTCCCTACCCCACCGACATCAAGCATCCAAAAAAGCACTTCCAGGACAAACCCACCTGACACAACCACACCACTCTCTTCCCCTAAAACAAATCCACAACCAAATCCAACACAACTTTACTTTCACCACCACATTCCACCGACAAACCACACCATGAACGTCGACACCACCAACCCACCCACCAGATTCGGCACAGCAATCCACATCACCGCCCTTGACGGCATAGTCAACGTCAACTCCTTATTCACCTTAGCAGTCTTCATCGGCTTAGCCTGGCAACCCACCGATCCAAACAACAGCCTAGTCACCGACCCAACATGTGTAGCCGGTCCAAACATCGCTGAAAACCTCATCTGCTTCCATGTCTACAGCTTCAGCTCTTTCTTGTTCTCTAGTCTTGTTGCTTTAAGCCTCAAACAAGCCATCAGAATAGCTAAGACATCTTGTGAGTCTAGAAGTCTTATGATCTTTACCTTTGACATGTGTCATATTAATAGGAATGTTCTTCGGGTCGGGTACTTGGTTTCGGCTGTGGGTTCGGTTTGTGGATGTGGGTTCTTGATGATGGCTCTTGTTAATGTGGCACAGATCAAGCTTGGGGTTTTGGGTTGTGGGAGTAGTCATACTTATGGTGCTGTTGTTCCTCTTTTGACTTTTGTTCCTTTAGGGCTTTTGATTTATGTTTTCTTTGTTTTGTTTGCTTTTACTCGTTGAGTTATCTAATATTATTATTATTATTATGATGTCAATTTGAATGATATTGTTTGATATTGGTATTACCCAACTGAGATCATGCTTTGTCGTTGTTAACCATGTTTATTATTTGTTATATTAAGTTTGTTTGTTAGTTATTATTCTACCTATAGTTTGAATATTAGACTGTGTTGTGGCTCAAGCTGAGCACACACTTTATCCTATCATATTAAGCTAACTGGGCGCTGACGTGTACTATTGATAAAGCTGCAGCTCATTCACCTGACCCTGTTGTGGCTCAAGTGGGGAGGCGTTACCCTCTTAACATCCATGGGTGAATTGTGAAATATTATTATGTCTGAATGACTGAGTTTGAATCCTTTTATAAGATATTGTTTAATATTGATATTACCCAACTGAGATCTTGCTTCTTCTATCCATAGTTTGCGTATTAAGAAAGTTGTTGACGGTTTATGATTATTCATTGGTTAGCTTTATTATTATAGCAGACCTACATACTACCAAAATCCGATCGCCCCTTTTAAAAGTTCGGTTAAAGCCCCCAGAAAATAAATTCTAGGTCCGCCACTGCGTATATGGTTTTTAGTTTTTCAACACACAAAGTATTGTTTATCAATGCAGTTTATAAGTCCTTTGGATTCTTTTGGTGACTATTACAACATCTAGCATTCATTTCACTTTCGGTGATAAAATTATTGTTTCTATGAAACTGGTAGTGTTTATATATATAAGTTATTAATTAGGGGTAATGGGGTATTAGCCAAGAGAAATTACAGGCCATGACAGTTAGCAGCCGAGTGATTATAGGCATTGATAGCTGGCATTATATTTATTATAATTGTATTCTATAATAAAGTGATTGTGCTTATCTTTAGTCTTTACCATATTTAGAGATAGAGTTGTATAGTCTATATAAGGGGATGTAATGTATGCTGGAAACTCATTCAGAAATAATATTCACAATCGCTTTCATGGTATCAGAGCCAAATTGGTTCTGATTTCCATCCCCTTTTGTTTCTTTTTCTTCTTTTCGTTAAACCCTAATCGGCTCCCACAATGACTGATGGCAGAAAACTAGACGCTGAATCTTCGGATCAGCCGTCCAGATCACACCTTCATCCAGCATATTCTGTCACTAACGTGCAGTCCAAAATACGTACGTTAGATGGCGTTAAGGTTACGTATACCTCCTGGGTGAAATTATTCAAACTTCATGCCATCGCCTATCAGGTTTTAGATCATATTGATGGAACAGCCCCGCCCGCAGAAACAGCACCTGAATACCGGCAGTGGAAAGAAATCGATGCCCTGGTAATGCAGTGGATTTATAGCACAGTCGCAGACAACCTCTTGGGACGCGTTATGGATGCAGGCCCTACAGCACTCCAGGCTTGGCTTGGCCTAGAGAAAAGGTATCTCAGCAATAAAAAGGCTCGAGCAGGAGCACTTGAAACCCGTTTCTGCAACCTCACCCTATCGGCCTGCTCGTCTCTTGACGATTATTGTGAACGTTTGAAGGACCTCGCCAACCAACTCGAGGACGTTGACCATCCTGTTTCTGAGGATCGGTTAGTGCTTCAGTTGGTTCGTGGGCTTCCTATCGAATTTGATACCACTGCTTCTTTGATAAACTCCACCAACGCCGACTGGGATCTTGCTCGAAGCATGCTCCAAGATGAACTGATTCGTCAGGAGGCTCGCCAAAAGAACAGCCAAACAGCCCTGGTTGCACCTTCTTCTCAGCAGCAGACGCACCATAATGCTTCTAATATGCAGCAACAATCTTATTACAGCCCCAATAATATGCATCAGAACTACCAGCAGCCCCAACAATCTTATTACAGCCGTAACAGAGGCCGCGGACGCGGCCGCGGTCGCAGCAGCCGTGGCCGCGGGTCTGGTGGTCGTGGACAGCAGGGTTCTCAGCCGCAGTGGTCTTCAAACAACCCCTCGTACACACCTTGGGCCTGGTGGAACACTCCACCTTGCCCGTATCCGACGCAGCCCGCATTCCAGCCACCTACACACTTCTCCCAGCACCAGCCCACGTCGTATCAGCAGCCCACGGCCCCACCAAACGCGGCCCAGTTCATGCAGCAGCAACCAGCTTCGTTTCAGCAGCCTACGGGCTTCAGTCAGGCCCAAGTCCCAACCGGATCTACTCCACAACAGGCCCACTATTTCACTACTCAGCCTATGGGTTATAATGCACTCAGTCCTTCAGATTTGAGTGCTGCTATGGCCTCATTGCAGGTCAATAATTCTGATCCAGGAATCATGGACACTGGGGCATCTTCTCACGCCACTGACGACCAAGGTATGATCACTTCCCCTGATCCTTTTCCTATAAACAGTAAAATTTTGGTCGGTAATGGCGAGTTTTTACCAATTCAAGGGTCTGGAACAGGTTACCTAACCCTCAACAACCGAACTTATATACTACCCAGAATCCTTTACTGCCCTACCATTATCAAAAAGTTAATTTCTGTTAGACGCTTTTCGCGTGATAACAATGTTTCTATTGAATTTGATCCCTTTGGTTTTTCTTTGAAGGACCTTCGCACTGGCCGCCTTCTTTCCCGCCACAATAGCACCGGGGATCTCTATCCAATCACACCACCAGAATTACCAGCTCAAGCCACTTTTCTCACCTCCGCTTCTCATCCATGGCATGATCGCTTAGGCCATCCTGGCGCTCAAGTTTTGGATGTACTTAGTCGTTATTTCAATTTCTCATGTAATAAACAAAAACATCGTTTTTGTCATTCATGTCATGTTTCTAATAGTAAACGTTTGCCGTTTTATGCATCGAATTCCTTTACCTTTTCACCATTCGATATCATTCATTGTGACCTATGGACATCTCCCATACTTAGTAAAACAGGTTACAAATATTACATGGTCTTGATTGATAATTTTTCACACTTTATTTGGGTATATCCTTTAAAATACAAATCTGAAACATTCCCAACTTTTGTCAAGTTCCACCGTCTAATCTCAACCCAATTCAACCGACACATAAAAACTTTTCAATGTGATCTAGGCGGTGAATTTGATAACAATGCTTTTAAAACATTCGCCAGTCAAAATGGCCTCCTCTTTCGTTTCTCTTGTCCCCAAACCTCCTCCCAAAACGGCCGGGCCGAACGAATGATTCGTCGCCTTAATGACATCATCCGTTCTCTGCTTATCCATTCCCAACTACCACCCACTTTTTGGGTCGAAGCACTCCATACTGCAGCCTACTTACACAATATACTTCCCACAAAACGGCTCAACTTTTTCACACCCACTTACGCCCTCTACCTTCGCCACCCTACATATGACCACCTTCGTGTTTTTGGCTGTGCGTGTTATCCAAACACCTCCGCCACACAATCCCATAAACTACACCACCGTGCCACCCGCTGCATTTTCCTTGGCTACCCACCTGATTTCAGGGGGTACCGATGCTTCGACCCTGTTACAGGTAAAGTCACTATCTCCCGACACGTGACTTTCGATGAAACCACTTTTCCATACACCACACCATCTACCCCACACTCGTACCAATTTTTGGACGATGGCCCACCTCCCGGGTTTACCTTTGCTCGGACCATACCCCATACACCTGCACCTCCCCACCAACCAGCCAAACCTATAACCACCTCTCCTTACCCATTTACATATAGCCGACGCCCCCCGGACCGCCCAACCAACACCCGTGCCCAATGCCTCTCCACAACCAGCGGTTACCTCACCGGTCCCAGCCAACCTGCCCCAAAACCGGCCACCACCGGCCTCTTACCCACAACCGGCTACCTCCGGTACAGCCCCTCCACCACCACCCGGGCCTTCCACATCTACCAAACCCACCTCCTCACACCCTATGGCCACTCGTTCCAAAACCGGCAGCCTCAAACCACCACAGTACTCTCTCCATACCAACACCATATCTCCCATTCCTACCACCCATAACCAGGCCTTAACCGACCCGAATTGGTTGCACGCCATGCAGGCTGAGTTTACTGCATTACAGGAAAATGGCACTTGGGAATTGGTACCTAGGCCGTCTGACCGACCCATTATCAGATGCATGTGGTTGTTTCGCCACAAGTTTAAATCTGACGGCACCTTAGAGAGATACAAGGCCAGATTGGTTGTAAATGGCAAATCTCAAACAGTTGGCATAGATTGTCAGGACACATTTAGTCCCGTGGTTAAACCTGCTACCATTCGTACTGTCCTATCCCTTGCAGTTTCGCGTTCTTGGCCCATCCATCAGTTGGATGTCAAGAATGCATTTTTACATGGACACTTGAACGAGACTGTTTTTATGCATCAACCACCCGGTTTTCATGATGCTCGTTTCCCAGGTTTTGTTTGCAGGTTAAAGAAATCTCTATACGGGCTTAAACAGGCACCTCGGGCGTGGTACACTAGATTTGCCACCTACATTCTTGCAAATGGGTTTCGAAGCAGTACTTGTGATAATTCACTTTTTATCTACACTCGGGGCAAGGAAATGGCTTACTTATTACTCTATGTGGACGATATCGTCCTAACTGCTTCGAACGACAAACTGCTGCAAGATATCATTAAAACCTTGTCGCGTGAATTTGCTATGTCTGACTTGGGGCGATTGCATCACTTTCTGGGTATTCGGGTTAGTCACCGGTCTGATGGATTGTTTTTAGATCAAGCTCAGTACGCTAAGGAGATCATTGTGCGTGCCTCTATGACTGCCTGTAAGCCGTGTGCAACGCCTGTCGACTTATCCTCCAAACTTAGTGCTACTGACGGCCCATTATTTCATAACCCGACATTATATCGCAGCTTAGCAGGCGCTTTGCAGTATCTTACATTCACTCGGCCTGACATCTCTTATGCGGTCCAACAGGTGTGTCTATTTATGCATGAGCCACATGAACCACACTTTAACTTTATGAAACGGGTCCTTCGGTACATTCAGGGCACGTTAGACTATGGCATTCGTATGACAAAATCCTCGGCTCATAATTTGGTGGCATATTCAGATGCCGATTGGGGCGGGTGTCCCGATTCCCGCAGATCTACCAGTGGTTATTGCGTTTTTATGGGGCAAAATTTAATTTCTTGGTCTTCCAAGCGTCAGCCAACAGTTTCTCGTTCTAGTGCTGAGGCTGAATACCGTGGCGTCGCTAACGCAGTTGCAGAGGTCACCTGGCTCAGAAATCTCTTGTTAGAGCTACAGGTTCCACTTTTACAGGCTACGGTCGTATATTGTGACAATGTCTCTGCTGTTTATTTGTCTGATAATCCGGTCCAACATCATCGTACCAAGCATATCGAAATCGACATTCATTTCGTCAGGGAAAAGGTTCGTGTTGGTCACATTCGGGTTCTTCATATCCCAGCTCCATTTCAATATGCGGATGTCTTCACAAAAGGACTCTCTCGTCAGCTTTTTCAGTCTTTTCGATCCAGCTTGACCGTCTGCCCCAGCAACGCTCAAACTGCGGGGGAGTATTAGCCAAGAGAAATTACAGGCCATGACAGTTAGCAGCCGAGTGATTATAGGCATTGATAGCTGGCATTATATTTATTATAATTGTATTCTATAATAAAGTGATTGTGCTTATCTTTAGTCTTTACCATATTTAGAGATAGAGTTGTATAGTCTATATAAGGGGATGTAATGTATGCTGGAAACTCATTCAGAAATAATATTCACAATCGCTTTCATGGGGTTGGTGAGCTGTGTAGTGAGCATTACATAGTGATTGTTCTAGCATCATGATTTTAGTTGTCAATTATACTATTGTTAGTGGTGCTAGTTCTTGATGGTGCTTCCATCAATTAAGATAGCGTAAGCGCCCTGTGAGCCTGCAAGTGATTCTTGCATTCGGTTAAGGAGAAAACAACTTAAGACAACATGGAAGTTTTAATGAAGAATATGTGCTTATTGGGGCTTCTTATGGCTCTTTTGATTGCTGGATTGGGTAAAGTGAATGGAGCCCGTGAGTGCGGATGGAAGCATTTAAGCTTGCTCCTTGTGCGTCGGCTGCACAAGATGAGAATGCCTCGGTTTCTGGCAGCTGCTGTACTGCAGTGAGGAAGTTGGGCCAGAAGCCTAAATGCCTTTGTGCAGTTATGCTGTCTAACACTGCCAAGGCTTCTGGAGTGAAGCCTGAGATTGCGATGACCATTCCAAAACGGTGCAATATAGCTGACCGTCATGTTGGTTACCAATGTGGAGGTTGGTTTTGTTTTATTTCTTTTGCGAGTGTATCCTGGTGGGTTTTTTTTCTGTGTTGATATATTGTATGTTTTGCTTTGCAGCTTATACATTGCCTTGAAAACTTGACGGCTGCCTACTAGTTTCCAGGGAAGTTGTACCAGTGAGTTTGAAGTGTATCTGCTGCTCATGTGTTTAGATAATAAAGATATGAGATCTCTGAATGTTTTATTTGTGTCTTTTTTGGTCTCAAATCCAGAACCTCTTTCTAGTAACATTTGGCAAGACATACCATTGTCAAGTGAATGCTAGCCTGAATCACCACATTCACCAAGCCGAACCATCAACCAACCAATTTCACCCGAATCCTTTCAAAAACATTAGATCATCGTATCTCAAATTCAATCTATCACCATGTCAGCCGAACAAATCCTTAGAAACTGGGCTACTTGTGACGTCTATAACAACCATTTTACATCAATTAGGCTGGAAGGTATGGTCACGCCTCACTCCACCACCACCATCATCCTCCACGTCACCGCCACATCATTCCATCCTCCACCACCATCCTCCATCACCAACCGAGGGTTGTGGTGATGGTCTTCTGATATACGTTAAATTATACATATATAAATCCCCGATTAAACTCCCAAATTACGCGTTTTCGACCATAATTGCACGAATTCGGTACTTAACCGCTTCATATATTTATTGCAGGTCTTAAACGACGCCCCAAAGACAAAGTCGAAGAAATCAGACAAAATCTGGACTAAACAGACAGTTGCTGCACAATCAGGCAAATCTGGAAGATGTGCACGGCCGTGCACCCCCAAGCGCACGGCCGTGCGAGCTCATGTGGCACGGCAGTGCAGCTGCTAGTGCACATCAGATTCCCGGGCACCTTGATCAGCACTCCCGTGCACATGCCCGTGCGACCCAGTTCCTCGGCTGCACTGCCAGTGCACCAGCCAGTGCACACCTTGTACCCGGACACCACCAGACCCGCACGACCGTGCACCCCTGTTGCACGGCCGTGCGCAACCCAAGATATTTTCAGGAACCAATTGCCCACTTGCCTGTCACATCAAAAGTTAAAGTGCACGGCCGTGCACTTTATGTGCACGGCCGTGCACAAAATCAAAACTTGTATAAAAACAGAGCAAAACTTACTGATCAGATATTGGGTGAAATTGGGTATCCTAGAGAGGTTCTGAGGCGATTTTCTGGGCTAACGAAGTGCTGCACAAGCGTGGAACAAGCCCGGGACGCCGTCCGATCCAACCATCATCATCCGATCCTTCACATTCAAGATTTATGGTTTGATCTATAAACTTTTAAGTAGTTCAAATCTGAATATTTTGGCTTGTTTGTGATGTTTATTTAGTTAATCGTACGCCTACGGGCAAGAACACTGGTATGTAGTATGTTAAACTATCGTTTGTATAGTTAATCATGTCTTGTATGAATTTGGCGTTTTTCATGTTTAGATCTTGATGATCATAGCGCAACCTTGTTTCGTTGTTGATGGATTTGTAGCTGTATTTGAATGACTTTAGCGATTGTCGAATGTGTTAGGCGGATACATGTTGAAAAACCGTCCGTTTAATCGTCCGGTAGTAGACTAGTTAACTTGTTAAATAGTTTATGCCATGAAACTGTAACCGGGTATTGGTTTGGTTAAAGTCAGTCGAATAACGGTTAAAAATGCTTACCGGCACGTAAAAGGGTTTAAAAAGCCTAATGGTGTCGTTACTAGTCTTTGACACGGTTAATGATCTTTGGTAGTTATTTTGGTAAAAATAGCGATCTTAGTAGATCTGGGTTCAAAGTTGGTAAAATGGAATAGGTTGTGAAATGCTCTACTTTATGCTAGTTTAGGTGGCTGTGTTGTGTATTCAGTATCGCTTCCCTGAATTAGTGAGGTTAGAAAACTCTTAACGGATGACTAACTTATCTTTAGAAGATCTGCGTGAGATCATATCAGCTGCTCGCTAATAAACGACTTGAAGCGGTTAACGTGTGTATTCGTGTTAGCTTTCTGTATAGTTGTCATGTTAGGATGCCCGAAAGGGACACTAACTGTCGGAAAATGGGAATGTTGATCACGCCTTTATTTCTTATATAGATGACATGCTAGGATTGGCGTATTATAGCTTATATAGTTATATTTTCTATTTGGAGTCGTAGTTAAGTTATTTACATGTTTTAGAATTAATTTAGTCTTAAACAAAACTCAAACTTATCTTTTCCTACTGGTAGATCGGGGACAGAGTTTTAGTACAATTGCTCCGCGCGCGTCCATGGATCGATATCTGGTTCTTATCTGTACGTTACTACATATATGACAGGGTACACTTGCCCTATTGTGTGTGTTTTAATATTAAGGTCTAAACCATTTTTATAAATATTAAAGCAAAACGTGTGTTAAAATCCATTGTAAAATATGTATAGTTACGCACACGTCAAGTTTTTGGCGCCGTTGCCGGGGACGCGACGAGCTTTAGGAACGAACCGAGTCAACTTTTTACCAGTGTACATGCTTGTGAATACTTGTTTATACTTTGTTGATTCTTTATTTCATTCAGTTAATTGCATATATGATTCATTGATTTTTTATTAGATTTATCTGTCTGTTGATATATTGGATTGATTTTAGATTGGTTCATAGGTTTGCATATATATTTGTTCATTTTTTTTTTTTTTTTTTTTTGCTTATTGGATTGAATTGATTATTATTCATTCATTAGGATGTTGATAGATTTAATTTGTTAAATATTGGATTTATTGGTTTGTCTATGAATTTGATTGATTCATTATTTGATTTATTTGTCCGGATTCGGACTAATTGTTAATTTTTAGATTTAAAAAGTTAAATTCTTTATTTATTGACCATGTGTTCATATGTTTATCTGTTTATATAATTTTAATTTTTATGTATTTATAGTTTTTATGTAAATATATAATGGAAGTCTGGGTATGTTACGTTTGAATTTGATAGTAAGGATGCTTTTATAAAAGGTTTGGGTTAAGAAAAACTGGGAAAATTATTTAATATAGAAGTGGTTTTAATAAAAATAATTTTCTGTGAAAAATGCTCCCTTGCGATTCGCAAAGAAGCTGGGCTTATGGTTCCTCCTTTAGCGAGTTCCTAATTACCCCGGGTTTTATCTTTTATTGTTCGCGATACGCGAACAGGATCACCAGAGTCCTTCGTGTAACGTGAATAGCCGCTATCTTCCGTTTTTAACTCATTTCATTGGCATCCATCATGGTTTCTATCCATCAACTCCCGTTATATTATTTTTCGGTGAAAAAGGGTTGTTTTCGCGCAAGCAAAAAGACGGTCTTTATCTTGTTGCAACGCGCGAGCGCCTTGAGTCATTGTAGTCACTTGCGCCACGCGAGAAGCGGTCTATACTTCTTCGCGATGCGCGAATGACTCAGATTTCGCTGAAAATATTGTATATTTTCATATTTTATATATTATTATAATTTAAGTTTATTGTATAGTTTTTGGTATATTAATTTGTGTATATCTCTTCCATTTTTCTTAAATCGAGTCTGTAATTATTTCTTCTGTAATTATTTCGTACATTGCGTCAGTTTAAGTGTGGGGATGGCCGATGTTTCTTCATTGCTCGATCGATCTTCTCGCCCGTACTCAATCTCCATTCGGGCAAAAGCGATCTTAAAGAAAGTCTTTTATGAAAACGACCATTCCAAGAAATTTAAAGTCCATATGGACGAGTCCATAAATCAAAATGGACTAAGTTTAAAAGTCAACGGTCATCGCTTAAAAGCTTACATTGATGGACCGGTTGACCGGACTGTGGAGGTACTTGAACTCCATGCTCCGCGCGCCTAGAGAAGCGTGGGGAAGTGAGTCTAGCTAGCGACTCGTTAATAAAATTAGCGCGGCGTGTATGGGCGCGCCAAAGGGTAAATATGTAAATAGTGTTAATATTTCTTTGTTAATTTTAAATTTCGTAGTTTAACGTTTTTTCGAGTCTTGTGCAGGTTCGTACCGGTTTTGAGCGGAGCGGGAATGAGCAATGGAGCGAAAAGGGTCTACAAACAGGTTATATTTACTTAAAATGATGTTTTCAGACAAAAGAGGGCCGCTGCGCGGAAAAATGCAGCTGCAGGCTGCATTTCTGCAAGTCTGCAGGTTGTGCACGGCCGTGCGACCTTTGTGCACGGCCGTGCAGCCCGAGCTGATCAGCATGCCTAATCAGCACTAGGGTGCAAGTGGTAGTTCAGAGCTTGTGCACGGCCGTGCGACCTTTGTGCACGGCCGTGCGAGCCGAGCTGTTGAGCATGCCTGATCAGCACTGGGGTGCAAGGGCTAGTGCAAGGAGGTGGCACGGTCAAGCGCACTACCGTGCAGCTGACCGTGCGGGCCAAAAAAAAAAAAAAAAAAAAAACTAGCCCAGAAATGGGCCTATATAAGCATCTTTAACTTCTAAAACATAACCCTAACCCTTGCACACCCGGCTGCACCCTCATTCCACCTATTTTTGGCCGAGAACACAATCTTTTGGTCTAGATTCTTCACTCCTCACTTGCTAATCCTTCAAGGTATGATCCCCTTCATAATATTGCACATCTTTTACATGTTTTTAGTTTTGAATCCGTATGTTTTCTGATTTCTAGGTCAAGATTTGGGGGTTTTTCTTCATAAATCTTTAACAAACCCACAAATCTTATTGTTTTAGTTTTAAGATTTTTACTTTCTTTTGATTTTTGTTGAAACCGTGCACTTCCCCACCTAAATATGTTGTTTTATGAGTTTGAATGTAGATGATTTGGGTGATTGTTGTTGAAAATTTTTGAAAATCTACAGGGAGGGCACGCCCGTGCACCTAACCCGCACGACCGTGCATGGTGAGGTGCATTGGCTCATGCACTGGCACTGTAGCTTGGAATCACCGAGCTGAACTGACCTGCACGGCCGTGCAACTTAAGTGCATGACTGTGCGTGCCGAGAAACTAATGTTGCACTGCTAGTGCACAAGGCAGTGCAGCCTCTGACCTGCAAACCAAACAGACCCGCACGACCGTGCACCTCATGTGCACGGCCGTGCAGGCTAACTAGAATCAGGTCTTAACTTACGCAGGTCCGTTTTGCGCAACCAGGACCTCATTTTTGATATTACTAACAGCTGGAACTTTGTTTTTTGTATGCAAATGGCCCACGACTTTGTTTTTGTACCTTTTTTCTGGCTTGGAGTCGGTTCATCCGGGTTCGTTCCGTAACCCGCCCTCGTTCCCATATGGAGCACCACCTGGCGACCAGCCAGGCAGCTCCGGTCACAACCACAGGGACGGGGATGACCAGTAGCCGATTCCACTGCATTTCCAGCGATTGTTAGTAGTTTTTTTTATCTGCTTTTAGTACTTTTGTTTTGAACATTTTGCTTTGTTATGTATTTTGAATTTAGTATTTACATTTTTAATTTTAGTTTGCTTATGTTTATGATGATGATGAGTGGGTTTGATGTGTGTGTTGTGTCAAGAATGTTGACTTTGCAGGTAACTGGCGAGCACCGTTGTCGATGCTCTCGCCGTTCATTTACTCGACAGTTTCTTCGACACTAGGGGAGTATTATTCTCCTTTTTCCCACAAATAGTTAGCTATTTCATAAATGCTATCTATTTTTCACATTGGGGACAATGTGACGTTTAAGTGTGGGGAGGAATTATATCTTGTTCTTCTTGTCCTCTCATGTGTATATATATATATATATATATATATATATATATGTTAAAAAAAAAACCTTTAAAAGTACATATATATGGATACATTTTCTTATAAACATCAAGCCTAACTAAATTTTTGATAAAAATAACTTGAGGCGCGACAAACAGACGAGATACGAGCATGTTAAATTCGTTCACTTGCACCCATTTCCTTCCGGTTACGTGAGCATTTGAGCCTTAGAATAGATTTTCATTTCTTTGACATGCTTTCGAGTGAGCCGGATGTTTTGTGTAATTTAGAACTTGTCATTAGCATACTTGTTTAGATCAGAAACGTGTGAGACTGTATGAATATGATTTAGGCATTTAGGATACCCTTTTGTTTTAGCCTTTTCTTTTCGTTTTATCTGTTTCCCGCACCCAAATGTTATCCACTAGTTAACCATGTTGAGCCTATATCCGTGTTTTTTCTTACTTAACCCACCATTTCACCAGTAAACCAAATTTAGCCTTTTTCTTTTAAACATTTTGTGTTGGAACTCGGTTTAGGTTATTGTTTGACTCGTTTTGTGTTATAGTTCATGTTCGGGCTTTTAGATCCCGTGTTTTGTGTATATTCTCGTTATAGTTTTCAGTTATATTCAGTATTGTAAGCTTGTTATTAAAAAGAAAAAAAAAGAAGAAAAAGAAAAAAAAAATCAGAAAAATCCAGAAAAATAGTATACCCTAAAATAGGGTGAATTAGCAGTGTTCGAGCAGTTTTCAGGGCTATAAAGTTAGAAGTTATATATGTTTAGCTCGATTTAAATAAAAATCGCGTATATTCGCGTGTGTTTTGTATAGTTGTGTTTGTTTCTGTTTAGTTAGACTTAACCGCCGAGTTTTAGCCGTTTCGTCACTGTAAATATCCCTTTCGGACCCTTACCTTTGCCTAACATTACAACCCTTATAAGACCTCTTGATTTGTGCTTTTTCACACGTTAGTTGGTGAAGATTAGATCTTTTGACAAGCTTATGATATTGCACGATTCATTGTCTTGGCAGTGGAGCGATTTACACATACACATTACACGTATGTATCATAAATAAAACCGAGTGTGTGTGAACATTGTGAGTCGTGTACGGGTTTGCGTGCTTATAGATCGGAAGTGAGTCGTTGCTTTTTAGTTATTTTATCACCTGTTTTTATATATCTTTGTTGGCTTGACTATTATCGTCTGTACAGGTTATACTTTGTCTTTGTTGCCACTTGGCGAGTTTTTCGTTTATTTCTGTTTAGTTGTTTGCTTGAGGACAAGCAAAGTTCAAGTGTGGGGATGTTTGATATACGTTAAATTATACATATATAAATCCCCGATTAAACTCCCAAATTACGCGTTTTCGACCATAATTGCACGAATTCGGTACTTAACCGCTTCATATATTTATTGCAGGTCTTAAACGACGCCCCAAAGACAAAGTCGAAGAAATCAGACAAAATCTGGACTAAACAGACAGTTGCTGCACAATCAGGCAAATCTGGAAGATGTGCACGGCCGTGCACCCCCAAGCGCACGGCCGTGCGAGCTCATGTGGCACGGCAGTGCAGCTGCTAGTGCACATCAGATTCCCGGGCACCTTGATCAGCACTCCCGTGCACATGCCCGTGCGACCCAGTTCCTCGGCTGCACTGCCAGTGCACCAGCCAGTGCACACCTTGTACCCGGACACCACCAGACCCGCACGACCGTGCACCCCTGTTGCACGGCCGTGCGCAACCCAAGATATTTTCAGGAACCAATTGCCCACTTGCCTGTCACATCAAAAGTTAAAGTGCACGGCCGTGCACTTTATGTGCACGGCCGTGCACAAAATCAAAACTTGTATAAAAACAGAGCAAAACTTACTGATCAGATATTGGGTGAAATTGGGTATCCTAGAGAGGTTCTGAGGCGATTTTCTGGGCTAACGAAGTGCTGCACAAGCGTGGAACAAGCCCGGGACGCCGTCCGATCCAACCATCATCATCCGATCCTTCACATTCAAGATTTATGGTTTGATCTATAAACTTTTAAGTAGTTCAAATCTGAATATTTTGGCTTGTTTGTGATGTTTATTTAGTTAATCGTACGCCTACGGGCAAGAACACTGGTATGTAGTATGTTAAACTATCGTTTGTATAGTTAATCATGTCTTGTATGAATTTGGCGTTTTTCATGTTTAGATCTTGATGATCATAGCGCAACCTTGTTTCGTTGTTGATGGATTTGTAGCTGTATTTGAATGACTTTAGCGATTGTCGAATGTGTTAGGCGGATACATGTTGAAAAACCGTCCGTTTAATCGTCCGGTAGTAGACTAGTTAACTTGTTAAATAGTTTATGCCATGAAACTGTAACCGGGTATTGGTTTGGTTAAAGTCAGTCGAATAACGGTTAAAAATGCTTACCGGCACGTAAAAGGGTTTAAAAAGCCTAATGGTGTCGTTACTAGTCTTTGACACGGTTAATGATCTTTGGTAGTTATTTTGGTAAAAATAGCGATCTTAGTAGATCTGGGTTCAAAGTTGGTAAAATGGAATAGGTTGTGAAATGCTCTACTTTATGCTAGTTTAGGTGGCTGTGTTGTGTATTCAGTATCGCTTCCCTGAATTAGTGAGGTTAGAAAACTCTTAACGGATGACTAACTTATCTTTAGAAGATCTGCGTGAGATCATATCAGCTGCTCGCTAATAAACGACTTGAAGCGGTTAACGTGTGTATTCGTGTTAGCTTTCTGTATAGTTGTCATGTTAGGATGCCCGAAAGGGACACTAACTGTCGGAAAATGGGAATGTTGATCACGCCTTTATTTCTTATATAGATGACATGCTAGGATTGGCGTATTATAGCTTATATAGTTATATTTTCTATTTGGAGTCGTAGTTAAGTTATTTACATGTTTTAGAATTAATTTAGTCTTAAACAAAACTCAAACTTATCTTTTCCTACTGGTAGATCGGGGACAGAGTTTTAGTACAATTGCTCCGCGCGCGTCCATGGATCGATATCTGGTTCTTATCTGTACGTTACTACATATATGACAGGGTACACTTGCCCTATTGTGTGTGTTTTAATATTAAGGTCTAAACCATTTTTATAAATATTAAAGCAAAACGTGTGTTAAAATCCATTGTAAAATATGTATAGTTACGCACACGTCAAGTTTTTGGCGCCGTTGCCGGGGACGCGACGAGCTTTAGGAACGAACCGAGTCAACTTTTTACCAGTGTACATGCTTGTGAATACTTGTTTATACTTTGTTGATTCTTTATTTCATTCAGTTAATTGCATATATGATTCATTGATTTTTTATTAGATTTATCTGTCTGTTGATATATTGGATTGATTTTAGATTGGTTCATAGGTTTGCATATATATTTGTTCATTTTTTTTTTTTTTTTTTTTTTTGCTTATTGGATTGAATTGATTATTATTCATTCATTAGGATGTTGATAGATTTAATTTGTTAAATATTGGATTTATTGGTTTGTCTATGAATTTGATTGATTCATTATTTGATTTATTTGTCCGGATTCGGACTAATTGTTAATTTTTAGATTTAAAAAGTTAAATTCTTTATTTATTGACCATGTGTTCATATGTTTATCTGTTTATATAATTTTAATTTTTATGTATTTATAGTTTTTATGTAAATATATAATGGAAGTCTGGGTATGTTACGTTTGAATTTGATAGTAAGGATGCTTTTATAAAAGGTTTGGGTTAAGAAAAACTGGGAAAATTATTTAATATAGAAGTGGTTTTAATAAAAATAATTTTCTGTGAAAAATGCTCCCTTGCGATTCGCAAAGAAGCTGGGCTTATGGTTCCTCCTTTAGCGAGTTCCTAATTACCCCGGGTTTTATCTTTTATTGTTCGCGATACGCGAACAGGATCACCAGAGTCCTTCGTGTAACGTGAATAGCCGCTATCTTCCGTTTTTAACTCATTTCATTGGCATCCATCATGGTTTCTATCCATCAACTCCCGTTATATTATTTTTCGGTGAAAAAGGGTTGTTTTCGCGCAAGCAAAAAGACGGTCTTTATCTTGTTGCAACGCGCGAGCGCCTTGAGTCATTGTAGTCACTTGCGCCACGCGAGAAGCGGTCTATACTTCTTCGCGATGCGCGAATGACTCAGATTTCGCTGAAAATATTGTATATTTTCATATTTTATATATTATTATAATTTAAGTTTATTGTATAGTTTTTGGTATATTAATTTGTGTATATCTCTTCCATTTTTCTTAAATCGAGTCTGTAATTATTTCTTCTGTAATTATTTCGTACATTGCGTCAGTTTAAGTGTGGGGATGGCCGATGTTTCTTCATTGCTCGATCGATCTTCTCGCCCGTACTCAATCTCCATTCGGGCAAAAGCGATCTTAAAGAAAGTCTTTTATGAAAACGACCATTCCAAGAAATTTAAAGTCCATATGGACGAGTCCATAAA
The DNA here is from genome assembly GCA_028751855.1 of Ambrosia trifida. Lineage (NCBI taxonomy): Eukaryota > Viridiplantae > Streptophyta > Magnoliopsida > Asterales > Asteraceae > Ambrosia > Ambrosia trifida. The sequence goes on along the minus strand of CM054123.1, from coordinate 90,253,585 downwards.
TCAAAATGGACTAAGTTTAAAAGTCAACGGTCATCGCTTAAAAGCTTACATTGATGGACCGGTTGACCGGACTGTGGAGGTACTTGAACTCCATGCTCCGCGCGCCTAGAGAAGCGTGGGGAAGTGAGTCTAGCTAGCGACTCGTTAATAAAATTAGCGCGGCGTGTATGGGCGCGCCAAAGGGTAAATATGTAAATAGTGTTAATATTTCTTTGTTAATTTTAAATTTCGTAGTTTAACGTTTTTTCGAGTCTTGTGCAGGTTCGTACCGGTTTTGAGCGGAGCGGGAATGAGCAATGGAGCGAAAAGGGTCTACAAACAGGTTATATTTACTTAAAATGATGTTTTCAGACAAAAGAGGGCCGCTGCGCGGAAAAATGCAGCTGCAGGCTGCATTTCTGCAAGTCTGCAGGTTGTGCACGGCCGTGCGACCTTTGTGCACGGCCGTGCAGCCCGAGCTGATCAGCATGCCTAATCAGCACTAGGGTGCAAGTGGTAGTTCAGAGCTTGTGCACGGCCGTGCGACCTTTGTGCACGGCCGTGCGAGCCGAGCTGTTGAGCATGCCTGATCAGCACTGGGGTGCAAGGGCTAGTGCAAGGAGGTGGCACGGTCAAGCGCACTACCGTGCAGCTGACCGTGCGGGCCAAAAAAAAAAAAAAAAAAAAAAACTAGCCCAGAAATGGGCCTATATAAGCATCTTTAACTTCTAAAACATAACCCTAACCCTTGCACACCCGGCTGCACCCTCATTCCACCTATTTTTGGCCGAGAACACAATCTTTTGGTCTAGATTCTTCACTCCTCACTTGCTAATCCTTCAAGGTATGATCCCCTTCATAATATTGCACATCTTTTACATGTTTTTAGTTTTGAATCCGTATGTTTTCTGATTTCTAGGTCAAGATTTGGGGGTTTTTCTTCATAAATCTTTAACAAACCCACAAATCTTATTGTTTTAGTTTTAAGATTTTTACTTTCTTTTGATTTTTGTTGAAACCGTGCACTTCCCCACCTAAATATGTTGTTTTATGAGTTTGAATGTAGATGATTTGGGTGATTGTTGTTGAAAATTTTTGAAAATCTACAGGGAGGGCACGCCCGTGCACCTAACCCGCACGACCGTGCATGGTGAGGTGCATTGGCTCATGCACTGGCACTGTAGCTTGGAATCACCGAGCTGAACTGACCTGCACGGCCGTGCAACTTAAGTGCATGACTGTGCGTGCCGAGAAACTAATGTTGCACTGCTAGTGCACAAGGCAGTGCAGCCTCTGACCTGCAAACCAAACAGACCCGCACGACCGTGCACCTCATGTGCACGGCCGTGCAGGCTAACTAGAATCAGGTCTTAACTTACGCAGGTCCGTTTTGCGCAACCAGGACCTCATTTTTGATATTACTAACAGCTGGAACTTTGTTTTTTGTATGCAAATGGCCCACGACTTTGTTTTTGTACCTTTTTTCTGGCTTGGAGTCGGTTCATCCGGGTTCGTTCCGTAACCCGCCCTCGTTCCCATATGGAGCACCACCTGGCGACCAGCCAGGCAGCTCCGGTCACAACCACAGGGACGGGGATGACCAGTAGCCGATTCCACTGCATTTCCAGCGATTGTTAGTAGTTTTTTTTATCTGCTTTTAGTACTTTTGTTTTGAACATTTTGCTTTGTTATGTATTTTGAATTTAGTATTTACATTTTTAATTTTAGTTTGCTTATGTTTATGATGATGATGAGTGGGTTTGATGTGTGTGTTGTGTCAAGAATGTTGACTTTGCAGGTAACTGGCGAGCACCGTTGTCGATGCTCTCGCCGTTCATTTACTCGACAGTTTCTTCGACACTAGGGGAGTATTATTCTCCTTTTTCCCACAAATAGTTAGCTATTTCATAAATGCTATCTATTTTTCACATTGGGGACAATGTGACGTTTAAGTTTATGGTTTGATCTATAAACTTTTAAGTAGTTCAAATCTGAATATTTTGGCTTGTTTGTGATGTTTATTTAGTTAATCGTACGCCTACGGGCAAGAACACTGGTATGTAGTATGTTAAACTATCGTTTGTATAGTTAATCATGTCTTGTATGAATTTGGCGTTTTTCATGTTTAGATCTTGATGATCATAGCGCAACCTTGTTTCGTTGTTGATGGATTTGTAGCTGTATTTGAATGACTTTAGCGATTGTCGAATGTGTTAGGCGGATACATGTTGAAAAACCGTCCGTTTAATCGTCCGGTAGTAGACTAGTTAACTTGTTAAATAGTTTATGCCATGAAACTGTAACCGGGTATTGGTTTGGTTAAAGTCAGTCGAATAACGGTTAAAAATGCTTACCGGCACGTAAAAGGGTTTAAAAAGCCTAATGGTGTCGTTACTAGTCTTTGACACGGTTAATGATCTTTGGTAGTTATTTTGGTAAAAATAGCGATCTTAGTAGATCTGGGTTCAAAGTTGGTAAAATGGAATAGGTTGTGAAATGCTCTACTTTATGCTAGTTTAGGTGGCTGTGTTGTGTATTCAGTATCGCTTCCCTGAATTAGTGAGGTTAGAAAACTCTTAACGGATGACTAACTTATCTTTAGAAGATCTGCGTGAGATCATATCAGCTGCTCGCTAATAAACGACTTGAAGCGGTTAACGTGTGTATTCGTGTTAGCTTTCTGTATAGTTGTCATGTTAGGATGCCCGAAAGGGACACTAACTGTCGGAAAATGGGAATGTTGATCACGCCTTTATTTCTTATATAGATGACATGCTAGGATTGGCGTATTATAGCTTATATAGTTATATTTTCTATTTGGAGTCGTAGTTAAGTTATTTACATGTTTTAGAATTAATTTAGTCTTAAACAAAACTCAAACTTATCTTTTCCTACTGGTAGATCGGGGACAGAGTTTTAGTACAATTGCTCCGCGCGCGTCCATGGATCGATATCTGGTTCTTATCTGTACGTTACTACATATATGACAGGGTACACTTGCCCTATTGTGTGTGTTTTAATATTAAGGTCTAAACCATTTTTATAAATATTAAAGCAAAACGTGTGTTAAAATCCATTGTAAAATATGTATAGTTACGCACACGTCATCTTCCCCACCCCTTTGAATTGAAAAGGACAAAATAACTTCCACAATTCTTTGGCCAATGAAGATTCCCATGCTCACCACACGTCGTGGTGGTGTAGCCGTCCTACGGCCCATGTGGCATGGCCATGGGCCTCCCACTACCCTCCATACCACACAGCCTTACCATATCTGGAGAACTTTGAGCTGGAATATGTACCGATTCACCAATTATTTTCGCTTTTAATACATGTCACAATGACAAGAAAGTTCTCCGGACTGGGTATTTGGTTTCTATGGTGGGTTCGGTTTGTGGGTGCAGATTCTTGATAATGGCTCTTGTGAATTTGGCTCAGATCAAGCTTGGGACTTTGGGATGTGGGAGTTCTCATACTTATGTTTATGTTGTTCCTCTTTTGACCTTTGTTCCTTTGGGCCTGTTGACTTATGTTTTGTTTGTTTTATTTGCTTTCACTCATTAATCAAATAATTTGACATCCAAGTGATTGTAAATTTGTAATTATGTCTTGAGTTTGAATCCTTTTATAAGATATTGTTTGATATTACCCAACTGAGATCATGCTTAGTTTGTCACCATTTAGCATATGCACTCATTTCACTACTTTTGCTGATAAAAATATTCATCATCATACCCGGTTAATCCACCAATAACAAAAGCTAAGGTAGGGTCTGAGGAGGGTAAGATGTAGACAACCTTAGCTCTACCCCGTGGGAATAGAGAGGCTGCTTCCAGTGAGACCCCCGACTCAATAGTGGTTTTGTATCAAGCCTTAGACAATAAGGCACATAACACTTAGCAATCAGGACAAACCCGATTGGTGCATGTACCCCCTTGTCTTTTGGCTATCAACGTTACCACCTAATGCATGATTAACCTTCCGCCATTTTTAACGTTATTTTCACGAAATTAGTAAAATAACGTTAAAATTAGTGCAACTTTACTTTTGGCCCCCAAGGGCCACACATATATACATTATGTGTGCACAACAGTAAGCGGGGCTGGGTGATAAAAAATATTGTTTTTGTGAAAGTGTGAAATTGGGAGTGTTTATATATACAAGTTCATAGGGGGTAATGGGGTTGGTGAGCTGAGGTCTAGTGAGAAATATATGTATAATAATTGTTCAAGCATCATGATTTGAGGTCAATTATAATAGTGTTAGTGGTGCAAGTTCTTGATGGTGCTTCCACCATTCAAGATAGTGTAAGCTACGTGTAAACAACTTTCATGCTAGCTACATTACTATAAAGCCCTGTGAGCCTGCAAGTGATTCTCGCATTCGGTTAAGGAGAAAACAACTTAAGACAACATGGAAGGTTCAATGAAGAATATGTGCTTGTTGGGGCTTCTTCTGGCTCTTCTGATTGCTGGATTGGGTGAAGTGAATGGAGCCCATGAGTGCGGGAGAGCAGACCCTAATATGGAAGCATTCAAGCTTGCCCCTTGTGCGTCGGCTGCACAAGATGAGAATGCTTCGGTTTCTGGCAGTTGCTGTGCCGCTGTGAGGAAGTTGGGTCAGAATCCTAAATGCCTTTGTGCAGTTATGCTCTCTAGAACTGCTAAGAGTTCTGGGGTCAAGCCGGAGATAGCAATGACCATTCCAAAACGGTGCAATATAGCTGACCGTCCTGTTGGTTATCAATGTGGAGGTCGGTTTAACTTCGTTTCTTTTACAAGCATTATCTGATATATATATTTTTTTGTCTATGCTGACATATTTTATGTTTTGCGTTGCGTTGCAGCTTATACGTTGCCTTGAGAACATGAAGTCTGCCTTGTAACTAGTTTCAATGGGAGATGTACCATTGAGTTTGAAGAGTATCTTTTGCTCATGTGTTTAGTAAATAAGTTATTGGCAGTTTAATTGTGTCTTGAATAAATTCCATGTTGTTTGGTGTCTTTTGTTCATGGGTCAAGATATTGTTCTTTCTCTTGTGTTGACTTTTATATGGTCAATACTTGTTATGCAACTTTAAAAGGATATGAAATATGGTATTTGGATTAGACATGGTTTTCTAACTTTAAGATGATGGAATCTGGTTCTTAATAGCTATTTGCTAAAACAAGTTGGCTAATTTTTATTAAAGAAGATGTTATGCTGGTTCTTCTTATGGCACTTATGCGCCAATGTTGCATATTCCATCCTACATGGTTGGATTTGATTGCATAAAGAGTACAAATGCAGATCAACCCGAATAGACACGTGGGGTCTGAGTTCTAACTCAGACCCTGCTTCGGATGTCAGTGACTGGATAGAGTTCTTAAAGAACCTTGACCATTGGTTCTTAAAGAACGTCGTTTATGCATCTCAATAGATAAGGATATTAACACACACCTAGGGCTGCAAACGAACTGAACTTTCAGCGAACAATTCATGAACCGTTCGGCGGGAAGTTCGTTTAATAAATGAATGAACATGAACAAAAAATTTTGTTCGTTTAATTAAACGAACGAACATGAACAGAGGCTACGTTCGTTCGTTTATGTTCGTGAACGTTTGGTAACGTGTTCGTTTATGTTCGATAGTTTAATAGGGTTTATAATTTTTTATTTTCTTTTATTTACCCAAATAAATAATATATGTGAATTATATCTTAAGAATTATATCTTATTGCAAAGTTAATATATGTTCGTTTGTGTTTGTTTCTGTTCATGAACATTTCTTTGTGTTCGTTTGTGTTCATGAACAATTGTTTGTGTTCATTAATGCCTGTTTGTGTTCGTATGCGTTCATGAACAAAATTAACAAACGAACACAAACACAAGTGTTTTCTTAATAAACGAACACGAACAAAAAATCTCGTTCAGCAAGGGTTCATGAACTCTTCGTGAACACATGATTTCCTTAACAAACGAACACGAACAAGGCCTTGTTCGTGTTCGTTCGGTTCGTTTGCAGCCCTACACACACCCCACCGGTTCAAAATGGCACGAGAGAAAGATGATCCGAGCATATTACATCATTATCTCATGGAATAGCCAACTTTCAGAATACATGAATCAAAGAAAAAAGCAAATTATCTTCAACAGAATAATGCTACATACTAAATCTTATTTGGCACATCCAAAAGAAGGTAAGGTATATTACTAGTAAAATACCAACTATATTAATTAGGTACACAAAGAAAGTTTACATATTCCATATTTCCATGTCCATAGATAGACCAGTAAGAGAGTTGACCATACATTCAACTTCAAACACTTGTTTAAGACTTATATATCATGACCCTGCTAGACCAAAAACTTTAGGACTATTTACTAGCATTCCATACATAGAAAGGCATCTCATTTAGTAGTAGAGAGATCCTGCATGATCACAGAAACACAATCTTTATCTGGCTTGAAAAACTAAACAACTTTTTAGTTTTAGCGATACCAAAAGTCCAATGAATTAAGTTGTTACCTTGCCACCAGTTTCCCCTTGAAGCACTGCTCCCATTTGGATCAGTATCACCTCTATCTTTCTTGGCCTAATCAAACAAAACGCGTACAAAGATATAGTTAGTTCTAACTCTTTTAGCGTTAATATGTAACGAAAGGCGGGGATGCTCACTGGTGTTGAAGGTTTGCCACTTCCATATGGATCTCCAAATTCCTGCTTTTTCGACGACCCTATATTATTATAGTTAGATGGATGTCTTCCAAGACCCTGAAAACAAAAAGGAAAAAAATCTAACGTATAAGATTCTGCGATTCGGTTATGAGTTAAAAAGGATAGTGTAATATGTGCTTTTGGTTTCAAAGTCACTAAAAACAGATTGAGAAAGAGGGACAAGGATACCGTGGAGGAAGGACCGAAAACCGAGCTGAAAAGGCTAGACGAAGTGGCCGAGGATGCATCTTTGGGGCCAAACAGATTCTCCGTAAACGAAGAAGAACCTCCGGGTTGCTGTTTGTTGTGATCCATTATCAGTTGACAGTTGGTTAGTTGATGGTATGTAATAAGTTACAAAACAATCTCTATTGATTGGATGATGAAGTACAAATACTAGTGCTTGGATGGATGTAGATATAATGAAAGGGGGAATAACGGTTATTTATAGGGGCCAAAACATGTTACTGAAGTGTGAAGATGACACTTAACCGCAAAGATAAAAGGTTCGTTTGTCCTATCCAACTTGGGTTGATTCGGATGACACATTGAAGCCATCTAATAAACAGTTTAGTGTTGACCCCCACGTCTTTAATTATCTTTATCTTCCAAGTCTATTTCTTTTTAAAGTTTCGAACATTCGTAGGATACCGACAAGTTAAACCATCAAACACGCCTACCTAAATGACATATTCACTAATCTAAAACTCAATCGATACTCGCTTTTTAAGCTTATCTTGAATGATATGTAACAAAATATAAGATTTGGTTTACCAAAAGGTCTAGAATCAATGGATTGAGTATTAGATTCTTTGGGGATCATCTTTGACACCGGTCTAATCTTTGTATTGAAAAATTATTTGGACAAAGAATATAGTCTTGTGGTGGAGGATAGACTATTTCTTCATTCATTTGGCACTTTCAAAGTTGTTAATTATTGTTTTTACTAGAGAAAAACATCTTGACATGTTACAATGTTTACTAAAGTATGTATAACTAGGTTATGGTAAATATTTGATTAGCACCTGTAGGATCGATTTCGGACAACCCGACAATCACGAGCTTGTTCTTTTAGAGTGCGGAATCCACTAAACGATCTTCGGACAACAAAAACGCCAACAAACAGTAATAAATGAGTTATCAAACACACAATAATAAGGTTAAAAGGTTGTTATTGCATTGAAAACAGAGCTCGGGTGTTACAAGACAATCAACAAACCTGAAACCTATGACCTGGGTGCTTGGAATATGTGATGTGACAACTAAGAATGATTAGGGCAATCATTGGAAGTATTTATACCCTCTGCTAGTCGTCCAGGGCCCTAGGGGCAACTAGCATGCAACAGGCGACTACGAGGGGCAATTGGGAACCCAATCGTCTTATTTCCTAGGCGACTAGCTAAGCTAGTCGCCACTTAACGTCCTAGTCTCATGTCGACTGATAAACAACCCAAAATCATTCGAAACACATCTAAGCACGTACAATACATCAAAATTAACACCTATACTAGGCTAGGGACATACGTGTACTAACAGACTCCCCCTTGGACCTAGCTAGTATGTTTATAAAAGACATAAAACTTCAAAAACAGCAATAACAAACTACAAAAGCTTCAAAACAAAAATAGCAACATCTTGATCTTCATGTCTTTGTAGTCCTGATCCTGGTGAGCTTCGACCAGTCGCATCCAGCATGTATCTTGTAAGCATGGCAGAACCGAATCACACGTTGATACTTGATTGCTTGATCGGCTTCTGACTGAAGATGCTGGATCGGATACGTGAACAAAGTCTCAACATCTTGTTCCGACAGGTTGATCAGCCACATAGGATCCCAGATTCTTATCTTCCTTCAAAGCTTTGGTGCATTGTCAAGTACGATCATTGCTTCCGTCGTGATCGAATCATAGTGCCAGAACCAGAACTTCGGTGTGAAGTTCTGTTCTAAAGGAACGATCAGTATCCTCGACATGCAATCTGGAGGATTGATCTTGTGCTGCCATATCGGGTGCTTGGTGACATGATGTAGCACTTTGGTCTTGTAGGATAACGGATATTGTGGTGTGAAGGTTTTCCATTGACTGGTGCACTCTCTCTTTAGGATGCTCACAAATGCCTCGAAACCTGGACATTTTTCATAATAGAAAGGGTGAAGACGTGCGAGATCTCGAACATACCAGAATGGGAGGCTCTTGATCTTCGTGTACCAATCAAAATATAACAACCCTTCTTGCAATTTGATGTTGGGAACCTTGGCATGTTCTATGTAAGCCCAAGCAATGACGTTCCCACGCATCTTTAACAACCTCTTCTTGAACACAGTAGCTTGCTCAGGCCCTTTCTTCACTATACATTCAGCCACTGATGGGTACCAATGAGAGCACAGTCTCATAATACGTTCGGTTCTACAGATTACCTCATCAGGGATAGGAGTCGGCTCAGAGTGAAGCTTTTCCTCAGCCTTGTTCATCATGTCTTCATTAATATCTGGAATCCTGGTTGAATCTTTATCAAAGCAGTATTCTGGATAGACTTCATGCGTGGTGTCTTCCATTTCCACCTCTGGGATCCAGCTTGATCGATGTCGTTGGGTCAATCAAAAATAATGTAAAGAGTAGTATATGGAAGTTGAGTCGTCTCCACAGGGAATTGGTGGAAAGAGTAGTTTTGCAAATTAACTAATAAATTAAAAATCTAATTGGTTTGTTGTTTGTTTTGAGTTTTAAGAAAACGAATTTTATAAGTTGTAAACAATGATATTAAAGAAGTAACCCCCTCCAGGTTTCCGGTTTAATGATTCACCCTACCCTTGGTTAGATGATTGGATACCACATAGACATAGTTTTGTTGAACGGTTTAAGTTAAGTGATAATCAAACACAAGTTTTTAATAATAACTCGTACAATTTAATTACCAACCCACGAATAACAACTACCTTCCCGTTAATCAAACTACTCACGATGCAAGAAAACCGCGAATGCGAATGACTAAAAGATAAGCAATTGCACAAACGTGACTTGTTTAAATAACTCAAACCACAAATATCTTTCAAACAATTAAAAGACAATCCATAAACCAAACCAAACAAGAGTTAGAGTTTCACAAATAAACCTTACACCCGGAGGTGGTTACAAAGATGTTTAGCCACTCATGATAGCAAGAAATAACTCAAAAGTATGAATAATAATACCGAACATGTTGATGGAAACCGAAGGAATGGATGAATGATGATGAACAATGGTGTTTGTAGCTTCAAAAGTCTCCAAAAGATGGTAAAATTTCGTGATAATGGGGTTAGGAGGCTGCTAGGTTTGATAAAAATCATTTTATTCATGAAAAACAACCTCTCCTAATTTTGCTCTTCAGCCAGCCGTAAGGTACTGATCAGGCCCGTAGCTTACAGTTCAGTCAATCTATCAGCATTGCTTTATTCAGCAGTACCTTACAGATCAGCCCTGTACCTTACTATTCTAACCCACGTGAAAATGCTCCAATTGCCTTGTAATTCATCAGTAAGCTACAGATGGAAGGCATAGCTTACACATTGTTTCTTCAACTTCTTTCCAAAACATTTTTTCTTCAAATCCTTGCATCCAAACACACTCTAATCTTCACTTCTTCATCATAAACATCCTTCAAACATCCAATTCTCTTCCACAAGCTCTCGAACACTTTCCACTTCTTCAATTCTTTAACTTGGACACCACGCTTCACACTTTTCGGCTCTAATTCCATCTGTTTAGCCAGTTATCCTGAAACGATCAAATCTCACGTAGTTATCCCATTCATCATATATTGTCAACACAAACATAGCAAAAACACACAAAATGGGCTTATTATTAACCATTCATTTACCCTCTCATCACATTCCCACACTTACCTTTGATTGTCCCCAATCAAACCATCACAAAACACTACTCGCTTTGTTAACAAGCCACCTTCAATTCCCTTACCGAAACTACTCTTCAAGGCCCCGAATCATACCCAATCCCATAGACTTACACAATCGAGATTGACAAACTGACAAGCAATATTGCATATTTTAAAAATCAAGATTTGCCTAACTAAACCTAACATGCTTATCATCATACACATATACTACACACCCCTCACAATGGTCGCTCCTCTCGGTTTATATCTGGACTAGCTTGTAATGTGCTAGTATAAATCACTCAAGAACCAAGAATGTAACCTTGCTATCATAGGTTTGTATGACAATCACACAGGAGCTGTAAACTATGCACACATCGAAAGGTCTTACGGGTTTTGGGCTTAGGGTAAAGGTAGGAATGATTTGGCTAACAATTGGTTTAACAAGGGTTTCAACACGCTTGAATGACTATCCTTATTCATACTACACAATAATACACTAAACAAACAACTTTGGGCATATTTATCCCATAATACATACTTCTTTTTTTTTTCTTTTTTTTTCTTTCTCTTTTCTTTTTCTTTTTTTTTTCTTTTTTCTTTTTTTTTTTCACAAATTAAACATACTCAATCACTTAAACGAAACACAAACACAATGGATGTCATCAATTTATTACACAAAGGTAAACGGGTCAATTTGGGTGATGTTTTAGGTTTAATCAAATGAAAGGGTGTAGGCTCAACATGGGCTACTAAAGGTAATTTTGGATAAACGGGTCAACAAAACACGAAGTGGCTTCAAACACAACAAAGGGGTATTCCTAAATTGCCTTTCTCATCTATGCGCATATTTTGCCTACAGCTCTAGCACGTATCAAATCACACAAATTCTGCAGCAAGGAAACATTTGGCCTACTCTCAATAAATGAACATATATATCAATTTCTATCAATCTAGTAGGCTCAAAGTCTCACAAAGTAGGGATATAGGTTGCCGACATGTAGCATATGCAATTCCTATAAGCATGTTACCCCTAGTTAGGCATCTCTTTTCAGTTCTTATGAAAACGCTTGTCAGAAAAACTCTCATGAAACTTAAAGGGATGACCATGATAAAGGGTCTCATTTTTCATACTCGGCAAAAGACTCGTTAGCAACTGAAAACGCGGCTTTTATGCCTGCTCAAGTGAAAAAGGTGACATTTTTGCAAGAAATTTTTTTCTTGATTCATATTTTTCTTTTAAAATTTCAAAAATTTCTCAATTTTTCTCACAAATATGTAAGTGTTCCCCCCAACCGTCCTAGGGCTACCCATCCCCACACTTGGGATACATTGTCCCCAATGTATGGTGTTTTTGCTTGTTTTCAATCCTTCCTCACTCAACATATTCACCCTTCAATGCTATCCATCCAAACGACTAACATCCCAAAACAATAAAACAAAACACACTAAAAAGAAAACAACGAAATAAATGCAAAAGTACAAAACTATACAAGATGAGGGACAGCACATGACCTGATAAGGAGGAGGGCGCGCATCAGTAAGATGGACCAGGTGGTCCACCATAGAATCCCCCCAAGTGCTCATAAAACTCAGTCATGTCGAAAATGCTGCCCAAGCCTTGGTCCTGACGCTGCTGTGATGCTGATGATGATGCTGATGATTGAGGCGGCGGCTGCTGCTGGGACGGGTACTGATAAGGTGGTGGCTGGTATGGATACGAGCTCTGAAAATGGGGAGCAGTATACTCCCGTGGCAGCCACATCGACCCATGAACTAAGGGTGAAGGGGGCCTCGGCACACCTGGTCCGAGTGGTGACATGGTGCTGTAATCCACATAAGGTGGGTTCTCAACATAGGGAACCCCAGCACAAAGATCCAGATGCCTCCGATACTGATTTTCATCGAAAGCTCGCATGTTCAACTCCATCCGTGACTCTAAGTGTCTAACCCGCTCACACCTCATCAATTGCGCATGCTCCCTCTTTCGGTTTTCGTCTATCCGCGTATTTTGATCATAAATGCTCTGTTGATAGAGGTCCCACCCATTATATTGTGGTGGTCGCATGCTCATTACCCTTGCCTGCATCTCATCATCCTCGACTCCCCAAAAATACCCCGGTGTACCCATCTGAGGCTGGCTAGGCCCCTCGTCCATTTCAATACCTGCTTCTCTTTGCTGCCTCACAAACTCTTCATCACTCGAGTCAAGATCATCCATCTCGCCTTCCTTAGGCGCTTCCTTTCCCCATTGTAAAACTTTCACCTTACTTCCATCACCCATATTCAGCTTTTGCCAAACCTTCGTCTTTTTGTACTTCCATGGATCTTTGGCCAAAGCTTGAATTGAGAATATGGTGTGTGTTTTACAATACTCTGGCTCCGGGATGGCCATTGCATCATATTTTTCCATTAATGCGCTCAATAGTCTAGCATGCGGGATTAGTTTCTTCCCTCTTTGATTCCTTGCTTGCCAGACGTGCATAAGTACCAATTGACGAAAGGAAAGCCTCAGTCGAGCAGTCATGATAGCATACATTAATGGAACTTCCCACTTTCGGAGATGCACCTTATCACCGGTCCTAGGGGCTACATTATGGATCACAAATTGCAACAAAACCCTCACAATCGGCTTCAAGTTGGCTCTTTTTAACTCTACACCCTTCCTTAGATCAAAGATTTCAGAAAACATGGCGGTTTGATTTGCTAATTTGTAAGCGTTGTTCCAATAGTCCTTTTCCTCGATGTATTGATACCATGAATCGTCCTTTGAATCGAACTTCGCAATCCATCGCATTGTAGCAAATGACAAAACCACTTCTTTTCCTTCAACAATCCCAGTGAGTTTAGTGGTTTGTGGAGGGTTCCTACCGTCATCCCTTTTCAATGTGCTCAGCCATTGCATGATGCTATTCACGTGTACTCTCCCATCCTTAGCACCTTTGAAATCCACAACCGCTTCCCAACCCAATTCTTGAAATTTCTCCATGAGTCCCAAGGATCTGAAATCATCCTTCAGCACCTGTTTTTCAAAACGCATGTTTTTTATGATTGAATGCCTGTCGCCCATCTTTTTGTAAAACAATTCAGCTTGGTGTTCCTCTGGTTGCGCTGACAACGGTCCTCTTGGCCAACCGGGGATATATGGGACATCGGTATGGGGGTTGGGTGGTTGCTGAAACCCATGATCCTCTGGTTCTTCTTCTTGGACCGGTGCGTCCCGAATCACAATTTCTCCTGCCGTCTTTCGTTTTTTAGAGGCCCTTGTTGCAGCTGATGATGCCGCTGCCTTCCCCTTGCCCTTTCCAAAAGTCTTTGACTTCGTCATCTACACACATAAACAATCAAACACCTCAAGTTAGTGTCTAGAATTTGAGTTATAAACAAGTGTGTTCACAACTTCCTTCCCATACTTGTTTATTGCCATGTTTTGCCTATGCATCACCAATTGTTGTATAAAGTCCATGAAAAAGAATTTAAATCAATAGTTGATACCAAATTCATGTTCTTATTAATCACAATATGTTACTAACAATTCAATGTTTTACACATTTATGAACAAAAACTCATCTTTGGTGATGATTCATAGCAAAACCATAACAATGTAGACAACCAATCACAATCAAACTCAACAACTAAGGCTTTCAACACAACCACTTGTTCCTTTACCCTCCTAATTCATCATGTACCGAGCAATATCAACATTATAAGCAATGAACATAGTAAAAGAGAGTAGAACATACCTTAGCTTGATGATAATAAACAATAGAAAGACAAGATTGCAACTTTAAAGAACACTCCTCACAACACCCCACGACCTCGATGAAAGAAGCCCAGAAATCTCAAAAACCGTGGCGAATTAGCACAAAAGAAGTTAGGGGTTTTGTAGATCTCGAAAAATTAGTCAAGTTAGACTCAAGAATTGTTCGATTTGGTTAAGGATTGAGTGAGTTATGGATGCTTGAAGATTTAGGGTTCTTGAGGATTTTTGAAGAAGAAAGGTGTAGATGAAGAGATAATGATCGATGGATGCTGAAATTTTTGTTTAGGTAGGTTAAAATTAAAGTTGGACCGGTTCATTTGTTTAATTTGGTTAAAAAAAACCGGTTCAGAAGGGTAATACGTGGACCCGGTTCATTTTAATCGAGCACCCGTAAGGAACAGATGCAACTCGTAAGGTACAGTTGAAACTCTCGCTACTTTTGTTTTTCTGTAGCTGTTGAATCCGTAACTTACAGGTACCATCCGTACCTTACGAATGAAACTCTCGAATTTTTTTTTTTTTTTTTTTGACAACCCGTAAGATACGGGTGGGACTCGTAAGCTACGAATAGGAGGCTCGCACTTTTTGGGACTGTTTGACCCGTACCTTACAGATGGACTCGTAAGGTACTAATGAGAGCTTTGGCATTTTGTCTTTGTTTTAGCTGAACAACCCGTAAGTTACAAGTGTAACCCGTACCTTACGAATGAAAGGGTCGCAAGTTTTGCTTGTTTTTGGCTTGACAACCTGTAAGCTACGGGCGGGACTCGTAAGGTGCAAACCGAAGGCTCGCACATTCTCTTGTTTCTTTGGCTGACAACCCGTAAGCTACGGGTGCAACCTGTACCTTACGAACCAAAGCTTCGCAATTTTTTTTTTTTTTTTTTGCAAAACTTTTAAAGCTTTAACTCTCTACTCGCCCTCTCCGCCCCCTAAAAAAAAAAATTCTTAGGCGTCCTCGACTTCGGTTCGGGTTAGAACAACGTACCTTAGCGATCAAACGTTCCCACACTTGTGTGAGACACCGGGCGTGCTTCAACAGCTTGCAAGCGGTTAAAACGAAAATAAACAAAAGCAATAATATATACAAAAATTCCGGGCTGCCTCCCGGTAGCGCTAAGTTTATTAGTCTTTAGCCAGACTTGTACCTCGGATGCTCATTCTGAATCATAGGTCAGAGTGCTTAAAGCGAAGCTCTCTGACTGTTTGTCCGGTCCATTGATGTCATTTGGCTCGATGTAAGGTTTCAATCGGTGGCCATTCACCACTTGCCTCAAATGATCATCAAAGTCTTCAATCTCCACATCTCCATAGTTCCCCACACGTGTGACCAGATACGGTCCAGTCCACTTGCTCCTCAGCTTACCTGGGAATAACTTCAATCTAGAATTGTATAACTAAACTCTATTACCTACCTCAATGTTTTTCAACCGGATCTTGGCATCATGCACCTTTTTGACCTTGTCTTTATATGCCTCTGCACTCTCATATGCTTCGTTTCTCAGCTCTTCTAGCTCTCCCAATGCCAACTTTCTTGCCTTTCCTGCAGCATCATAGTCCATATTAACCTGTTTAATAGCCCATAAAGCACGATGTGTAAGTTCAACAGGTAAATGACACCCCTTCCCGTAAACCAACCGATAAGGTGTGGTTCCAATAGGCGTTTTGTAGGCAGTGCGATACGCCCACAAAGCATCGTCCAATTTGGTGGACCAGTCCTTGCGGTCGGGTCGCACAGTTTTCTGTAGAATTTCCTTAATCTGCCTATTGGACACCTCAACTTGCCCACTAGTTTGTGGGTGATACGGTGTCGCGATACGGTGGTCTACACCATAATTTTTAAGAAGCTTGCCAAAGTAAAAGTTTTTAAAGTGGGACCCCCCATCACTAATGATCACACGAGGGATTCCAAAGCGAGTAAAGATGTTACTTTGGACAAACTTGCACACCACTTTGTGATCATTTGTCTTGGTGGCAATGGCTTCGATCCATTTGGACACGTAATCCACTGCCACTAAGATGTACAAGTTACCGAATGAATTCGGGAACGGGCCCATAAAGTCGATTCCCCAAACATCAAATATGTCGACAACTAGAATCGGCTACATGGGCATCTCGTTCCGTTTTGAGATGCTACCCATCTGTTGACATCTTAAGCAGTTTTTAGCGAACTCGAAAGCATCTTTAAAAATGGTAGGCCAATATAGGCCGCATGAAAGCACTTTGTGGCCCGTCTTTTGACCACTGAAATAGCCACCACATGCTGATGTGTGCACCATGCTCAGCACACATTGAACTTCATCATCTGGTACACATCGTCGGATGAGCTGGTCTGATCCAACTTTGAAGAGGTATGGGTCATCCCATATGTAGTACTTTGCTTGGGAAAGAAAATGTTGTTTCTTCCTCTTTGACCAGTGCTCTGGTGTGGTTCCTGTAACTGCATAATTAGCAAAATCAGCAAACCATGGTTTAGTGGAAATAGATAATAATTGCTCATCTGGGAATTTGTCATTGATTTCCACTTCCGGTGCTTGTGTCTCATGCACCACCCGTGACAAGTGGTCGGCTACCACGTTCTCACTCCCCTTCTTGTCTCGAATCTCAAGGTCGAATTCTTGCAACAGTAAGATCCAACGAATCAACCTTGGCTTAGCATCCTTCTTTTCCATGAGGTACCTGACAGCACTGTGGTCAGAATAAACAATAACTTTGCTACCCCATAAATAAGATCTAAATTTATCCAATGCATACACAACTGCAAGCAACTCTTTCTCAGTAGTGGTATAATTTAACTGAGCATCAGAAAGAGTTTTGCTTGCATAGTAAATAGCTACAGGCTTTTTATCCACTCGTTGTCCCAGAACCGCCCCAACTGCATAGTCACTAGCATCACACATTATCTCAAAAGGGGTGGACCAGTCTGGTGATTGTAAAACAGGAGCCTCAATTAGTTTCTGTTTTAAGGTGGTAAAAGCTTTCATACATTCTTCATCAAAAACAAACGGGACATCTTTCAGTAAAAGGTTACATAGCGGTTTAGTAATAACAGAAAATCCTTTTATGAACCGTCTATAAAACCCAGCATGTCCAAGAAAGGAACGGACGCCTTTAACATTTGTAGGTGGAGGTAAAGTTGAAATCACTTGAATTTTAGCATGGTCCACCTCGATTCCCCTACTTGAGATTACATGTCCCAACACAATCCCTTCCTGAACCATAAAGTGGCTCTTTTCCCAACTTAAAACCAGATTTGTTTCGACACATCTTTTCAAAACTTTTGTTAGTTGTGTTAAACATGACTCAAAAGATGTGCCAAAAATGGAAAAGTCATCCATGAAGATCTCTAGAGAGTCCCCGACCATATCTGAGAAGATACTCATCATGCACCTTTGAAAGGTGGCCGGGGCATTACAAAGGCCAAATGGCATTCGCCTGAATGCGAAAGTGCCATATGGACATGTAAACGTAGTCTTCTGTTGATCCTCAGGATGTATGGCAATCTGGTTATATCCTGAATATCCATCTAGAAAGTAGTAAAATTTCTGACCTGCGAGTTTCTCAACTATCTAATCAACAAAAGGTAATGGAAAGTGATCTTTGGAAGTCGTAGAGTTCAACTTCCGGTAATCAATGCAAATACGCCACCCGGTCACGGGCCGGGTAGCACTTTGCTCACCATCCTCACCTGTAACAATCTGTATACCTGCTTTCTTGGGCACTGTCTGTGTTGGACTCACCCACTCACTATCTGAAATTGGGTAGACAATACCTGCATCAAGCCACTTTAAGACCTCCTTTTTCACCACTTCCCGCATATTCGGGTTCAACCTTCTCTGAGCATCCCTAGCCGGCTTTGCACCTTCTTCAGTAATGATCCTGTGCATCACAATGGATGGACTAATTCCCTTCAGGTCTGCAATGGTCCATCCAATCGCCGCTTTATGCTCCACCAACAATTCCATCAATGCTTTTTCCTGCACATCAGACAAAGTAGAAGCAATAATAACAGGAAGAGTTTTATTCTCACCCACAAAAGCATATTTCAAATGCTTTGGTAATTCTTTCAGTTCCAGCTGTGGAGGTGATTCCAATGATGGCTTCAGTTGCGTGTCAATGTGCTCTGGTAGGCTTTCCACCTGACGTGTCCAAGTGGGTTTCCCTTCTTTGACTGCCATCACCTCCAACTCATCCTCCATCTCTTTCAGAACCTCCCTGTATTCATCATCCTTCCTGTCACAAACAAAACACGTCTCTGTTGCGTCCTCCTCATTGACATGGGGGTGACACGTGTCAATAATGTCTGCCATAAAGCATTCATCACTGACCAGAGAGTTAGATGTATGGGGAAAAACGCTTAAACGAACTTTCCTATTCCCGAATGCCATGTCAACTGTCCCGTTTCTACAATCAATTAAAGCATTTGCAGTTGCTAAAAACGGTCTACCAAGTATCACATTAGGTTTTTTAGTTGTATTTGAAGAGACATAATCCAACACTAGAAAATCAACTGGGTAGTAAAAGTCCTCAATTTTGACAATGACATCATATACTATCCCCCGGGGAAGTTTCAAAGTCAAGTCGGCCAACACCACAGTAGTGTCGGCTTTCTGTAAAGGCCCAAAATCGTACTGGTCGTATAAACTCCCCGGTAAGATGCTAACACTAGCTCCGAAATCCAGTAAAGCTCGGTCTATCCTACATTCACCCACTTGAATGGGTATCAAAGGAGTTCCTGGATCCCTGAGCTTAGGAGGAAGTATACCCGACAAAACGGCACTGACACTTTCTGAAAAATCAATTTTCTTTGGAACTTTATTTTGCCGTTTTTGAGTACACAACTCCTTCAAATACTTAGCATAAGCGGGAATCTGTTTAATAGCATCCAACAAAGGTATGTTAATCTTTACCTGCTTAAAAATTTCCCACATCTCCTCCTGTTGTGGGCTCCTTCTTTTTACCTTTGTTTCTGGTGGTACCAAAGCTTCAGGAAACGGGATGGTATTACCCTCCACACCCTTTTCCTTAGCTTCAGTGTTATTGTGACAACCGTCACCCTTAACTTTTTGCAGGTTGTCAGATCTAGTCCGTGTACTTTCAATGTTTTGAATCTAATAAAATTTGAGTTCTTTCGATTATTTTTTTTTTATTTGGAAACGTTTACATTTTTGACCGAACGCGTACATGAATACATTATTTTAATCAAGATATAATTTAGCATCTATACCAAAATATATATATTACTGAGATTAACAAAATGTTTTGGAAGTTTAAGATTTATAAAATTTAAAAACATTTTAGTTAACCTAGTTTAACTAAGTTAAAGTTTTATAAAGAAATTATTAACCAAGTTAATCATAATATCAACATAGTTAAGTAAGGGAGGGACCTAAATTGCCAAATATCGAAAGTTATTTAAATCTGTTTCTTTTCCCCCCCTGGACCACGTTTTTCCGGCGAGGGTTTGGCCGGAATCCGGCCACCCGCCCGACGAAGTGAAACCCCATCTTTAATACATTAAAACGTGCTATCTTCTTTCCCTTACGTTTCTTCTTCAGTTTTTGACTGTTAGACTGATTAAAAACGAGCATTTACACGAGCTTTGAATGGGTGTAATCATGGATTAAAGAGTGTAACCGCCGGAGACCCAAAGCGAATTAAAACATGCGTTTTGCTCAACCATCATATAAACCAACCCTACCATCTTGTTCCTGTATCATTACTCGACTTAAACCCACATGTAAATCCAACAGAGCGTGACCAAAAAGACCCTACGATTGTAAATACGCGCGGCTCTGTTCTTCGTCGTTTCGGTCCGATTTCGCATTTTAAGTGTTCAATTTTTTTGTGCCATTTCATTTATCGAGTCCTTATGATCATAAGCCCCATCCTTTAGTTACCTGAACAGGTCTTACGCGGGTGATTGAAACTTCTAGGGTTAGGGTTCTTGACTTGTTAATTGGGGAAGAAGATGAGCTTTAACTAAATGTTTAAAAACAATTCTGTTTAATCAAAATAACAAAAAGCCTCATTTGGTGTAGTGGTTGTAGAGTTGTTGGATGTGGACGGGAACCCGAGTTTGAATCCCTACAGCAGCAAAAGTGTGTTTTTATTTCAGATTTTTGGATTTTTTTGTTGTTTTCCTTCCTTATTTATTTTTTTTTCTTAAACAAATACATTTATATCTTGAAATAATCATAATAAATTTATTTTTGATCCAAAAATTATGAAAATTTAGGCATAGCATCTTGACACCATAAAGGAAATTATCATACTTTTATTTTCTGAAAAATGTTTTATTTTTATATTTTTATTGAATTTATTTGTTTTATTCGTATTTAATTGATAAAAAATTCATTTTTAATGATTTTAATCTCAAAATTTTAGGATAATTATTTCTAAGCATTTTAATCTGAAATAAAAATTATTGGTTCAGAAAACATTTATTTTTATTGATTTTCCTATTTTTAGTCATTTAAACATGATTTAATCTCATTAAATCAGTTTTAAATATACATAAGTTTATATAAATTATGAGAAAATTATTCTAATTTTTTTACATCAGAAATCATCCATTTTCTATAAAACTAGTATTTTTGGATCATGTATGGTATTATTAGTCTTATTTACGTTTAATTTGACATAATAAAACATTTATTTATTTATACAATTTAAACATCTATTTTATAAATATGTTCTTATAAAATAGAAATACTCATATGGTTTAATGTCTTTATTATCTTTTGTTGAATCATTGTGTAAACTCAAAATTATTTATTTATATTCTTGTGATTATTGTATTTATTTTAATTTAGTTAAAGTAACTAACTATATTCTGTCTTAATTATTCAAACATATTTTTTTTATCTAAATATTCAATAGGTAATAATTATATTACTTAAACCACGTTTACAACCTTTCATATATTATTTGTGATATACAACTTTTACATTAACGCGTCTTATCATAAAAAAACTCTAATTCCCCAGATTGACTTAGCAAACCCTAATGCCTTAGACCCTAGTTACCTTAGACTTTTTAGACACTTCCTTATTAGTATTATTACATATTTTAGGTTGAATTCCTCGGAATTCCTATTACTTAGCTCACGAACGCTTAAGTTGGATTTTGCTCGCTTTCGCAAACTGTGAGTATATCTTTCCCCTTTTTACCGTTTTACTACTTTGGGGTGACTCATGTACTTATATATTAATCAAGTTTCAATTTCTTATACTTAATGCAATTCTCATGTGTGTTTGCTTTATGATAATTGGTGTGTCTATGACTTGTCAAAATCATTAACCGCTGGGCGGCCTAGCTTTTCAATGAATAGTACTATGGTATACCCCTTTGAGACTCTGTTGAGAGAATCTTGGTCATTGTCTTGTTAATTCATTATTCAGTTGGTTAGTCATGTGTTAGTCATTATTCTCAGGTTTGGTTTTGAACGGATATTACTTATTACATAATTGCAAATGGTACCGCACATGAATTGCTAAACATTTTTCTACTATATTTATTTAAACAGGGTATGCTCACCAATACAATTTTTGTATTGACCAAAATATTTTGTACATGTTTCAGGTGGTTTTGAGATGCATTCTTTAAGCTTTCGGATTTATATTTAGATTTTGATTCATTGTATTTCAATTTAGTTGGCAGTTAGTATCATTGTATTTCATTTCAATGTAATAAATTATTTAATCAATGTATTCAAATTTACACTTTAGTCCATGTGCTATTGAGCAATCGTCACTACGTGACGCCTCGATGTTTCCGCCATCGGTTGGGGTGTTACAGATTGGTATCAGAGCCATGGTTATAGGGAATTAGGTTATTAGAATGCCTTTTAGCCTAGTCTATAACTAGGCTTACTTTCACGAGTCCTCTCGTTTATATTTCTCTTATTTCCAATTATTTTCTTTCAAGATATTTTCGTTATGATTATTTCTTGTTATTCTTTCGATATTTTTCTTGGCGAAGAAAACACTCGTATTTTACAAACGAAACGATATCATCAAGTTAGGAGTGGTATCCATACCTTGGTGATTAGTTTCACTCCCCTATAGGTTATTCATCTTAGGAACATATCTTTGAGATAGGAGTGACATCCACACCTCAAAGAGTATTTCCTTCAAAAAGAAACTTAACTACTAAGCTGGGAGTGACATCCTTAACTTAGTGATTGGTTTCATTCCACAATCGTTTTCAATTTTGAAATACATCTTTGAGTTAGGAGTGAAATCCACATCTCAAGGATCTATTTCTACATCTCGTTGATTATGAATTTTCTTAAATGTTGGTAATCTATTACATACTTTAATATTATCATTCACGTCATTTTAAATCATGGTCTTTTAAAGCACATTAGAATTACACATAGTTCATGAAATGGTTTCATTTTACATTTTATAAACTTGTACTGCATATTTTAAAGGACAAATGTAACCCTTTGTTTTCATATGATATAACCAATATATATTTTTGAGAGAAATTTACAACTAATAATAAGCCTTATAACATTTTTCAAACTCGACTTCTCGTGAACACATGAAATGTGTATTTACGAAGATTTTGCAAATGAACCTGTTTTGAATCTAAAACACTCTTCGATTTCTAAAAATTTATTCTCATGCATCACTAACTATTCTTTCAACAATATCACAAAGTCGAGTAAACTGCGAAAATTTACCTTTTACACTTGCACTCTTTCAGTCGCAAAACTTTTGGTTTAAACAATGGACATATCCTCTTATCAGAATGTTGGTAAATGTCTTTTATTTTATAATACATATATGTAAAATTACTAGATTACACCTATTCTGTGCACTCTCACTTGCCGTAAATTTCATTATTTTATTCTTGCACCGTTTTTATTCATAGTTATTTCTAACACGTTATTTGTGACTACTTTCACATTGACTATTTGCATTAATACAACTTGTTTACTTCCATTTTGTGCAATCGTGCGATTTACTTGATTTATGTTATATTATCCTTTCAGTCGGAATTTTATACTATACTTATATACTTACTTGAACGCATATTTGGTATGCATATTTTCTTTCCTGTTTTGAGCAAAACCCTGTTATACTTTACATTATTTTGTTCATCATCATGGCCAACGAACATACTAGTTGATAACTCGTATGAGATCTAAGCCAGTGCCCACGTACGACTCGGATTAGAGTACTTCTTCAATCCGAGGGGAACGGTGTAAACCTCAGAGTTTATCAATATGAGTGTTTAGAGCTAACGATATGAACAAAAGTTTCTGGTTAAGGGTGAACCCGAAAGGGAAGAACCTCTAACCATGTCTTATACTTACATGTTATTCACATTACGGTTAAAGGGAAAACCCGTAAGGAAAGAACCTCTAACTATGTCATGATTGAACGTTATTCATTACAGTGACTATTACATATTGTTTGCACGCATTTATTTCTTGTTAAGGTTATGGAAAAGCATAACACCTTAGTGTAAGGTAAATCGGTGATTACGGTCCGGAACGCAATCATGGGTTTACAGGTACATGAGGGTGGTGTGTAATTCTATTTAGGCTATTGGTAGACAATCAGTACGAGTCCAAAGTATCGGGAGTGTGGTGGGTCAGCTGCGGTACACCCTATATATAAGCATAAACGATACTGCGGGAGCGGACTAGGAGTCTAACCAAGAACCGACCCATTAGTTTACATTTACCTCTTCATTAGATCAATGACTGTAGATAGCATTTTCAATAAGAACATTTTGCATAAGCTTCAATTAGTTTCTTTGGAGCCTTCTTTGTTGACCACCTCTACTGAAAACCTTAAACCTTGTAAACGCTTACACTTCTGTTACGTTCAGTCAGAAACCTTTCTAAAGTAGGGGAGACTGCTTCATTAGTACTTTTGCCCCTCACCAGCTACACATTCCCAAAGCCTTTCTCATTTAAACTCTCAATTTTTTTTTTTACTTTGGGTTAACTGTCAAAAAAAAAAAAATTTAAAAACTTTTACTTCGGATATTAGACAACTATATTTTAAATTTTGTCAAATCATAAATGATGAAATTACTTTTAAAACACACTTAGCTTTTACAACACCTTTTGGTTTCCTAGTAACCTCCACTTGAGAGAAATTTCGAGACGAAATTTTCTAAAGTAGGGGAGACTGTGACAACCGTCACCCTTAACTTTTTGCAGGTTGTCAGATCTAGTCCGTGTACTTTCAATGTTTTGAATCTAATAAAATTTGAGTTCTTTCGATTATTATTTTTTTTTATTTATTTGGAAACGTTTACATTTTTGACCGAACGCGTACATGAATACATTATTTTAATCAAGATATAATTTAGCATCTATACCAAAATATATATATTACTGAGATTAACAAAATGTTTTGGAAGTTTAAGATTTATAAAATTTAAAAACATTTTAGTTAACCTAGTTTAACTAAGTTAAAGTTTTATAAAGAAATTATTAACCAAGTTAATCATAATATCAACATAGTTAAGTAAGGGAGGGACCTAAATTGCCAAATATCGAAAGTTATTTAAATCTGTTTCTTTTCCCCCCTGGACCACGTTTTTCCGGCGAGGGTTTGGCCGGAATCCGGCCACCCGCCCAGCGAAGTGAAACCCCATCTTTAATACATTAAAACGTGCTATCTTCTTTCCCTTACGTTTCTTCTTCAGTTTTTGACTGTTAGACTGATTAAAAACGAGCATTTACACGAGCTTTGAATGGGTGTAATCATGGATTAAAGAGTGTAACCGCCGGAGACCCAAAGCGAATTAAAACATGCGTTTTGCTCAACCATCATATAAACCAACCCTACCATCTTGTTCCTGTATCATTACTCGACTTAAACCCACATGTAAATCCAACAGAGCGTGACCAAAAAGACCCTACGATTGTAAATACGCGTGGCTCTGTTCTTCGTCGTTTCGGTCCGATTTCGCATTTTAAGTGTTCAATTTTTTGTGCCATTTCATTTATCGAGTCCTTATGATCATAAGCCCCATCCTTTAGTTACCTGAACAGGTCTTACGCGGGTGATTGAAACTTCTAGGGTTAGGGTTCTTGACTTGTTAATTGGGGAAGAAGATGAGCTTTAACTAAATGTTTAAAAACAATTCTGTTTAATCAAAATAACAAAAAGCCTCATTTGGTGTAGTGGTTGTAGAGTTGTTGGATGTGGACGGGAACCCGAGTTCGAATCCCTACAGCAGCAAAAGTGTGTTTTTATTTCAGATTTTTGGATTTTTTTGTTGTTTTCCTTCCTTATTTATTTTTTTTCTTAAACAAATACATTTATATCTTGAAATAATCATAATAAATTTATTTTTGATCCAAAAATTATGAAAATTTAGGCATAGCATCTTGACACCATAAAGGAAATTATCATACTTTTATTTTCTGAAAAATGTTTTATTTTTATATTTTTATTGAATTTATTTGTTTTAATCGTATTTAATTGATAAAAAATTCATTTTTAATGATTTTAATCTCAAAATTTTAGGATAATTATTTCTAAGCATTTTAATCTGAAATAAAAATTATTGGTTCAGAAAACATTTATTTTTATTGATTTTCCTATTTTTAGTCATTTAAACATGATTTAATCTCATTAAATCAGTTTTAAATATACATAAGTTTATATAAATTATGAGAAAATTATTCTAATTTTTTTACATCAGAAATCATCCATTTTCTATAAAACTAGTATTTTTGGATCATGTATGGTATTATTAGTCTTATTTACGTTTAATTTGACATAATAAAACATTTATTTATTTATACAATTTAAACATCTATTTTATAAATATGTTCTTATAAAATAGAAATACTCATATGGTTTAATGTCTTTATTATCTTTTGTTGAATCATTGTGTAAACTCAAAATTATTTATTTATATTCTTGTGATTATTGTATTTATTTTAATTTAGTTAAAGTAACTAACTAAATTATTCTGTCTTAATTATTCAAACATATTTTTTTATCTAAATATTCAATAGGTAATAATTATATTACTTAAACCACGTTTACAACCTTTCATATATTATTTGTGATATACAACTTTTACATTAACGCGTCTTATCATAAAAAAACTCTAATTCCCCAAATTGACTTAGCAAACCCTAATGCCTTAGACCCTAGTTACCTTAGACTTTTTAGACACTTCCTTATTAGTATTATTACATATTATAGGTTGAATTCCTCGGAATTCCTATTACTTAGCTCACGAACGCTTAAGTTGGATTTTGCTCGCTTTCGCAAACTGTGAGTATATCTTTCCCCTTTTTACCGTTTTACTACTTTGGGGTGACTCATGTACTTATATATTAATCAAGTTTCAATTTCTTATACTTAATGCAATTCTCATGTGTGTTTGCTTTATGATAATTGGTGTGTCTATGACTTGTCAAAATCATTAACCGTTGGGCGGCCTAGCTTTTCAATGAATAGTACTATGGTATACCCCCTTGAGACTCTGTTGAGAGAATCTTGGTCATTGTCTTGTTAATTCATTATTCAGTTGGTTAGTCATGTGTTAGTCATTATTCTCAGGTTTGGTTTTGAACGGATATTACTTATTACATAATTGCAAATGGTACCGCACATGAATTGCTAAACATTTTTCTACTATATTTATTTAAACAGGGTATGCTCATCAATACAATTTTTGTATTGACCAAAATATTTTGTACATGTTTCAGGTGGTTTTGAGATGCATTCTTTAAGCTTTCGGATTTATATTTAGATTTTGATTCATTGTATTTCAATTTAGTTGGCAGTTAGTATCATTGTATTTCATTTCAATGTAATAAATTATTTAATCAATGTATTCAAATTTACACTTTAGTCCATGTGCTATTGAGCAATCGTCACTACGTGACGCCTCGATGTTTCCGCCATCGGTTGGGGTGTTACAGTTATTCTCTAATACCCTATTTGGTGATTCAGCAAAAGTTACTTTCTTAGTCTTTTTAGGGCTAACAGATGTTTTCACAGATTCCCCCTCATCATCATCATCACTAACATCCTCCACCACCCCCTCTACAAATGGTGGTGGAGACCCTACCTTATTGTCATAAATCTTACCTGAGCGAAGAATACTTACCTGATTAATCTCTGCATTCTTGCCATGTCTCGAGCTGGATGACTGGTGTGCAGGATTCACTGTGGTGGTGCTCGGTAGCTTACCTGGATCTTGACGTATAGTGGACAACTCTTCTGCAATTTGGCCAACTTGCTTCGAAAGGGCCTTGTACTCCTTGTCTCTGATTTCATTGTCCTTTCTGATCTCTTTCATGAAATCGCCCGTTGACTTCATGAATTCTCCTGTTGACTTCATAAACTCAGTCAACATATCCTTCACTGATACATCCTGTCCCGAAGATCCACCCTGTTGATTGCCTTGACTTCTCCAGTTGCCTTGAGAACTCCCTTGATTGCTTCCAGCTCCTTGCTGATAATTTCTTTGATTGTTGTAGTTCCCTTGGCCTGAATATCTTCTTTGATTGTTTTGATTAGGTACCTGTGATGGAGGATTCAACTGGTTAGAAGTATTACTGTAACTAAAATTAGGATGATTTCACAAACCTGGGTGATATGAATTAGAATTCATATCATATGGCTTTCGCTGTCCATAAAGCTGATTTACTTCTTCAGATTTCCCTTGTTGAGTAGGACAATCAGCATCCATATGTCCCAGATCATCACAAATGGAACAAACTGTAAAAGAATTAGCTGCCTTTGCTCCATCACTCCTTCCTGTGCCTCTACCAGCTGTCAACTGTGCAATCTGTCGTTCTAAGCTTGCTATTCGCTTTTCAGCCTCTACATCAACGCCCCTAGTTGCACCTGTTCGGCTTCTTCTACTAGCACGAGCCTGTCTCTTTGATGTCACTGCCAACCTCTCCATGTACTCCCAATCCACATCCTCATGGTTAGTCAAAAAGGTACCATTACTGTTGGCGTTCAAATCTCTCACATCCTCGGGTAATAAGCCGTCATAAAACGACTTAATCAGTTCCCACATAGGTATATCATGATGTGGACACTTTCTTAACAACTCCTTAAACCTCGTGAAGGCTTCATGAAATGGTTCCCCCGAGTGTTGTTGGAAAGTTCTAATAGCCTCCCGAGCCTCAGTAGTGCGAGTCATAGTATAATATTCCTCTAAGAACTGCTGTTGAAGCTCTTGCCATGTGAATATACTCCCAGCAGGCAATGAATGGTACCACAACTTCACTTGATCTTTGAGGGTGAACTGAAACATCATCAATCTCACCTCATCCGGACTAAACCCATGGCCCCCAATGGTGTTACAAATACTCACAAACTCCGCAAGATGTAGATAGGGTTCCTCTGTTGCCTTACCATAGAAACTCGGAAGGTGATTCAAATATTGTGGTCTAACCTCAAAGCTCCTTCCATTCTGATGTGGTGGTACTACAGGTGAAGTGTGCTCGGTGGCCACTGGAATAAAATGGCTCCCAACGCCATTTACAGGAGGTCTGTAGTTCACCCGAGGTACTCCATCTACATATTGCCTCTGCCCATTCCCTCGCACTTGATTTCTTGGTTGATTCTGAGGGACCCCTCTCTGTCCCTGATTATGCCCCCTCATATTAAACCCTTGCTGATGTTGCTGCTGATATTGTGGACCAAACTCATCTTGCTCATCATAGTCAAACTGATCCTGATTCATGTAGTATCCATCATCAGCAACTCCTCCATCCCAATCAGCAACTCTACCATTAAAAGTGCCCGCTGTACCATGCATACTGTCATCTCCATGAAGTGACTCCGTTGCTCGATTACTGTTAGATCTCGGGTTCCGGTTTTGTGGTGGTTGTTGGTTTAAGGCTAATGGGCGGTTGGGTTGTTGTTGCTGTTGTGGGGCCTCAAAAGCTTGATCATTTTCATAATGTTCGTCCCACTCATCATGCTCTTGATGGCCTTGCTGAAATTGTCTAGAACCACCAGCGTTCGGATCTGGGTTAAATTGTGGGAATGGTGGTTGTTGTCTTGGAGCTGGTGCTGTTTGAAATGGTCGTGGAGGCATATTGCCCAATGGGTTTGGTTGTGGTGGTATTGGGTCAGGTTGGTTCGGTGGAGGTTGGTTATCTTGGTTACTGGGATGGCTCATGTTTGGTGTTGGTCGGGTTTGATGAATGGCTCTGTTCTTTCTAGCTGTCTTTTCAATTTCCGGATCGTAAATTAGCGGTGAAGTCTTGCCTGAATAACGTGTATGATGCATGCAACTGAATTACCTGCACAGACACAAACAAGCAAACCACGCGTAATACTGAACTAAAGAAAACAAAACTTGAAATAAAAGACTAGAAAAAGAAAATATTTTTGGTTTTTTTTTTTTTTTTAAGAAAAGCAATAAAAACTAAAACAAAACTATCTAACTAAGCGCACCGATTCCCCGGCAACGGCGCCATTTTGATCGATGTCGTTGGGTCAATCAAAAATAATGAAAAGAGTAGTATATGGAAGTTGAGTCGTCTCCACAGGGAATTGGTGGAAAGAGTAGTTTTGCAAATTAACTAATAAATTAAAAATCTAATTGGTTTGTTGTTTGTTTTGAGTTTTAAGAAAACGAATTTTATAAGTTGTAAACAATGATATTAAAGAAGTAACCCCCTCCAGGTTTCCGGTTTAATGATTCACCCTACCCTTGGTTAGATGATTGGATACCACATAGACATAGTTTTGTTGAACGGTTTAAGTTAAGTGATAATCAAACACAAGTTTTTAATAATAACTCGTACAATTTAATTACCAACCCACGAATAACAACTACCTTCCCGTTAATCAAACTACTCACGATGCAAGAAAACCGAATGCGAATGACTAAAAGATAAGCAATTGCACAAACGTGACTTGTTTAAATAACTCAAACCACAAATATCTTTCAAACAATTAAAAGACAATCCATAAACCAAACCAAACAAGAGTTAGAGTTTCACAAATAAACCTTACACCCGGAGGTGGTTACAAAGATGTTTAGCCACTCATGATAGCAAGAAATAACTCAAAAGTATGAATAATAATACCGAACATGTTGATGGAAACCGAAGGAATGGATGAATGATGATGAACAATGGTGTTTGTAGCTTCAAAAGTCTCCAAAAGATGGTAAAATTTCGTGATAATGGGGTTAGGAGGCTGCTAGGTTTGATAAAAATCATTTTATTCATGAAAAACAACCTCTCCTAATTTTGCTCTTCAGCCAGCCGTAAGGTACTGATCAGGCCCGTAGCTTACAGTTCAGTCAATCTATCAGCATTGCTTTATTCAACAGTACCTTACAGATCAGCCCTGTACCTTACTATTCTAACCCACGTGAAAATGCTCCAATTGCCTTGTAATTCATTAGTAAGCTACAGATGGAAGGCATAGCTTACACATTGTTTCTTCAACTTCTTTCCAAAACATTTTTTCTTCAAATCCTTGCATCCAAACACACTCTAATCTTCACTTCTTCATCATAAACATCCTTCAAACATCCAATTCTCTTCCACAAGCTCTCGAACACTTTCCACTTCTTCAATTCTTTAACTTGGACACCACGCTTCACACTTTTCGGCTCTAATTCCATCCGTTTAGCCAGTTATCCTGAAACGATCAAATCTCACGTAGTTATCCCATTCATCATATATTGTCAACACAAACATAGCAAAAACACACAAAATGGGCTTATTATTAACCATTCATTTACCCTCTCATCACAGCTCTAGAGGAGTATGACTTGCACTGGAAGATTCTCCAAGTGTCAAGCCGTATATAGCCTTCATATCTTCCCGAGAGAGTTATGGTGGTATCTTTCCCTACTCCAGATCATCCAACGGTAGAGGAATGGTTCTCGGATTGCCTTCATCATCATAGAGAAACAGATTCCGTAACGGTTCAACCACATCCAATGGAACCGATCTGGTCTAAATAAAATCCTTCAACCTCTCTAGTGTGTCAGCTATGGACTCCCCCTTAGTGGATGATCCACTTTTGGGATCCTTGCCCTTGGTGTTATGTTCTCGTTTGGCGCCACGTTCTTGTGCGCCAGACGATGAACCTGCACCCGGTTCACCTGTACCATCACCCCCACCTTTACCATCACCATTACCATTACCATCATCATCATCATCATCATCATCATCATCATTGTCATCATCACTACTCTCTTCGTCATCATCATCTTCTTCATCATCGCCATCCTTATCCTCTTCCTCTTCATTCAAATAACAGTTCAAATCAAATTGTTCATACAAAATCACAATTGAAATTCATAACGAAACAATCACAAATTCAATTCAATGTTTAAAAATCACACAAACCTTAGCTACGTAACTAACCATTCACCCGGAGAGGATCACGGGTGGATTAGCCGCTCATCTTGGTGGAATATGCGTTAATGGTTGAAGGAAAAATCGAAGACATGATGAATCGGATCAAAGGAATGATTATGATATGTTTCTCCTTGTTGTTGCAGCCCAAAATCTCCCCAAAAGATGAATATTATTGACTATGGACGGCTTAATATCGAATAGGGTTTAAAATTATCTTTTATAGCTCATAAAAAACAACATTCCTTTTTCTTCTCAACACCCGCTGTAAGTTACGGAATGGTGGCCGTAGCTTACGGCGACCACACGCTGGTCATACTTTTGCCTTTGAACCGCCCGACGCTTGGAATACACTCCCTTACGGTTGCAAGCTTCTGATGTAAAGCTCCTCATTTAACACATACAATCAGCAACCTACGATAATAAGGCCGTAAGCTACGGCGTGGTCATCCACATCTTCATCTTCAACTTGTAAAGTGCACTTGTGATCCGAACAACTTCCCGAACATTATTCCTTCTCAATCCTAACCATTATTAACCTTGTTCCACTATGCTAAACATCCTGAATACTTCAAGATCTTCGACTCCTCATCCATGCTCGATATGATACACTTTAACCTTTAAATACTTTAACTTCCACCATTTAACCTACAATCACACGAAATCGCGTAGTTATCTTATTCACACAAATAAAGCATTCAAAACACATTAAAAACACTCAATTACGTTCATTAATAACCCGATTTAACCCCGTCCATCAACTCCAACTATCACTTTGACCACCAATACTCCCAACCTTACACTTTGTTGGTTATGTCACCCCTAAACTAACCAAACACTAACTCCGTTAGTTTTTTTGATGACGCGACATTTTTTTGCCTACAAGGCACGCTAACGTGTAAGAACGATGTGGACTATTGATTAAAGAAATCGATGCTGGGATTTAAGTGTAGGTAAAAAAGGGGCCCAATTAATGAGCATTAAAAAAAACTACAATTGTCGACCTATTTAATAAAGAGTTGTGTTAGGTTTAACCTGTTTAATTAAACTGGTCATGTTTAGGTTGACCCATTTAGTTAAACATGTTCACTTGGAAACCTATTAACTAAATAGATTAATCAATTAACATTAGTATGTCTCATTTAACCCAAGTTTATAACATGTTTACTACTTGGTTATGTATCTCCCATCAACCCATCTGACATGTTCAGATAAATGTGTTAAACGGCATTCAGGTTACATGATTTAAGTTTATGCAAGTCATGGGTGATGTTTTTTGCACGATTAGAAATGTTCCGATGAGCAATTTTACCCACCAACCGAACACGATTGATACCTCTATAATCGCAACTTTTGAAATTTATGTAATGAACAATCAAATGATAGATAAATGTTTTTAAGATAGAATATATATTTTACCTATCATCCAAAAGACAAATTGTATCCAGTCTCGAAAGATGGCCAACCCATGGAATAGCCAACTTTCAGAATATAAGGACACTTAAATGTCTATCTCACGGATCATATCCTTCGAAACAGTGGGGTCATCGGGATAGACCCGGACTATCAACAGGCGCTCGAACACTTAAATGTCTATCTCCCGGACGTTGATATTGGCAGTTTTTCTAATAAGGACACCGCCCCCTCAAAGCCACAAAAAACTTTGGTGAATGCTCTGTTTAGCAAAACTGCTCAGAGCCTGGGAGAAGTTTTTGAGTTGTCATCCCGCCAGATAACGGTGATTGAATGCCTGAAGGGTCCTCATCCTTAGGATTTTTTGACCGTTATCCCGATTGAGGGTTTGGGTCAATGCATGTCCGCAGTGGAGTATAGGGCTATACTCAAGTACCGGTTGATGATCCCTATGTACCCGGAAGATGAAACATGTCCCATCTGCCGTAAAGCTTGCATGGATAAATATGGAGAGCACGCAATTCATTGCAAAGAGCTTCCTGGTTTCAAATACCGGTATGACGGGGCGAGGAACGTTTTGTGAGACATCCTGAGAAGAGCTGAGATTTCTGCCAAAAAGGAGGCCCATGTAAATTTTCTCACAGACCCTGCGACCAGCGGATCTGCTTGTCTTTGGTTGGGAGTGGGGGAAACATGCTTGCGTGGACCTCACAAGGGTATCTCCTTTGGTTGGTTAAAGGAAACAGGGTTTGTAGCTGGGCAAGTATCGAGAAAGGCGGAATTGAAGAAAGTAGATAAGCATGCTAAAGCTTATGTAAAGAATCAACATGTCTTTATCCTCTTGGCCTTTAATACCTTTAGCTCCCTAGCTCCAGAAACTATTCGTTTATTGACCAGGGTCTAACGGGTCGTTCACAACAATAGTTTATCTCCAGGGGGCAAAGATTTGTCTTTAGTAGGCTAGGATTCGCAATTCAGAAAGGGGTGGCAGCGCAGCTTGTTGCCCGTCTACCTTCTATTGTGATGTAACTTTCGTATTTCGTTTTAATAAAAATTATTATTTATCCTTCAAAAAAAAAAAAATATGAATCAAAGAAAACGCATATTATCTTCAATAGAAGGATGCTACATATTAAATCTTATTTGGCATATCCAAAAGAGAGTATATATATTACTAGTAAAAACCAACTAAATTAGACACATAAAGTAGATTTACATATTCCGTAGATATGATAACCACTAAGAGAGTTGATTGGTGAACATAGAGATCGACATTCAACTCCAAAGTGACCACTTGTTAAGACTAACAAAAAAGCCTTGAAACAAACATATATCATGACCCTGCCTGAGCACACCAACATCAGCTCTGGCAAAACTTTAGGACTATATACTGTCTTGCCACTCCCAAATCTTAATCCTCATCCATGCATAGAAAGGCATGCCATTTAGTAGTAGAGAGATCCTGAATGATCACATAAATCTTTATTTGGCTTGAAAAACTAAATAGCGTTTTTTATTTTTTAGCAGCACCAAAAGTGTTATAAAGTTGTTATATACCTTGCCACCAGTTTCCCCTTGAAGCACTGCTCCCATTTGGATCAGTATCACCTCCATCTTTCTTCGCCTAATCAACCAAACGCATACAAAGATATAGTTAGTTCTAACGCTTTTAATTAGCATCAATATGTAACAAACAGGCGGATATGCTCACTGTGTTGTTAATGTGTGATGGATGTCTTCCTAGACCCTGAACACAAACAAATTCTCCAACGTTTAAGATTCTACGATTCGGTTATGAGTTAATGGAGATATAGTAACATGTGCTTTTGGTTTCAAAATCCATAAAAAATAGATCCAGAAAGAGGGAGGCGGATACCGTGGAAGAGGGACCGAATATAGAGCTGAAAAGGTCCAAAGACGTGGCGGAGGATGCATCCTTGGGGCCAAACAGATTATCAGTTGACAGTTGGTTAGGTGATGGGATGTTACAAAATCAAATCCAAAACAATCTTGATTGATTTGATGATGAAGTATGAGTACAAGTGCTTGGATGGATGCCGGTTATTTATAGCCTTATAGGGACCAAAACATATTATTGAAGACGACACTTAATTAACCAGCCAGTGTTGATCACATGTAGTTGTTGGGTGAGAGGTCCCAGAATAGACAAC
Source organism: Ambrosia trifida (assembly GCA_028751855.1). NCBI lineage: Eukaryota > Viridiplantae > Streptophyta > Magnoliopsida > Asterales > Asteraceae > Ambrosia > Ambrosia trifida. The sequence continues at coordinate 90,218,349 of CM054123.1, read as the reverse complement.
CTGAAAGATAAAAAGGTAGTTTGTCTTGTCCAACTTTGGTTGATTCGGACATTATCTCCAAGTCTGTTTATTTCTAAAGTTTCGAACATTCGTTGGCTACCGACGAGTTAAGCATCTGACTGATTGACTAATGTACGTGAAACTCAATTAGTATGCGTTATTCAAGATTATCTTGAATATTACGCAATAGAGTCATAGAGATAAGATTTGGTATTACAAAAAGATTAAACATCAATGGATTGCGTATTAGATTTGACACCGGTCTAATCTTTGTATCGAGAAATTATTTCGACACAATATAGTCTTGTGGTCAAGGGATTAGACTATTTCTCCATTCATTCGGCACTTTCAAACTTCTAGACATGTTAAGTTAAGAGTGTTTACTAAAATAAGCGCAACTAGGTTAAAACCTCGTATATTCCACAGTTTGAAAAAAGAAAATGTTATTGTTCAAAAATCTATAAATATTTTATATTTAACTGAAATTACTTATTACATACTAGGTTACAACCTCGTGCATTACATGGGTTGAATATAAACCACCCACTTTATGGTGGAGTGGTATGGAGACTCAGTGATAGAAGACATATGGCTGAAAGATCATAGGATTGATTTTTGGGAGCGTCGGGTTTTACCGATTATTCCATTGTCGTGCCTTCGGGCGAGTGGATGGTCGGGTTTTCCCCGAAACCAGTGGCTGGTGGGCCAGGTGCTCCATCCATCTGGGTAAGGGCCGGCTAGTTCTTCTTTGGCCATTGGGAACCACGTACGGAGTACCCGGCTTCTACTTAGTTGTACGTTAAAAAAACAGGGGTTGAATATATGTATATTTATACACTAAGTAGTAAAACGATTATATCTTTAAAAAACCCATGTATTGCAAGGGCTTAACAAACCAGTGTCTTACACGAGTTGAATATATGTATTTTTATATACCAAGCATAAAACGACTTTATTTTAAAAAGCCTCATGTATTGCACGGGTTGAATAAACTCGTGTCTCATACGAGTTGAATAAATATGATATTATAATGTAATCGGTTAACACAAATAATCGATAAGATTTGTCTTCAAAGAATAAACGTTGATGTACCATTTACTTATAACATTTTACTTTATTTATTTAATACATGTTAAAAACATAAGCAATTCATGGATTGACTTAATAAAATATTAAATGGTTATAAATACGTAAACAAATAGAATAATGACAAAAAATGTTAAATTAATAAGAAAGAATTGAAAAATTATGATTCAATAAGAAAAAATACAAAAATATTATAATTTAATATCATTATTTAATTGGAGAGATGAAAAAATTATTAAAGATAAAGATAAAAATAAAGATTATATATTATTGGATACGAATAATCTATATATATTACAATAAAAGAAAATGGGTGTGACAGATGACACTTGGCGTCACACCTCGCCCAGGCAGGGGCACTTATGGTGACCAGTTGACGCAAACTTATAGTGAAAACATAATATTATTAGATAGGGTCAAGTTATTTTACACAGTGTAACAAAAATGAGAAGGGTGAGAATGATACAAAAAACACAATAGATCATGAAATATAACACAATGAGCCACAAAATATAATACAGTGCCGAAAAACATAACACAATGCTGAAGAAAAAAGACACAATGAATTGAAAAAATGACACAATGATGAAAATAAGAAAAATACACAATGCTACATAAAAGACACAATGATATAACACATATTCTAAAAACTACAAGCTAAAACCCCAAAAAACGAAGACCTAAAAACTAACATCGTAAAGCTCGATAAGACGGTTTCAATGTCGCTTGAATGAGTTCAATTGGGGTCCGTTTGATACCATTCCTACGACTTCCTATTTTTCATTCACTGTGTATTTGATCTTAACCCTTATTAGATAACTTAAGTATTTATTACAGCACAAAATAACAAAAGTACACAAAAACTACACACAGGCTCGAGTAATAAAAATACATCAGCACTAAGCTGGCGAGCCACATAAACCGACTCATCAGTAAAACAACTATATAAACATTCATATTGATCAAGTATGAGTTCCTTGTATGTCACCATAATCCGGACTAAGCATTATATATTCACACATACAATCTAAACCCACCCTATGAGGTTGTAAGTGTATATCCATGCTTGGAAAATATAATGATCCCATTATGATATATATAACACCTTGGATGTGACACCTATGGTTCGATGCATATACATGATCAATTACAGTCAAAACAATTTTGTAAAGAAGTATCAGGTGTAAACATAGTTTAAGTAACTCACCTTTTTAACAGTTGCCTTAGCAGCTGACAACATTAATATGACTAGATATATCTCAGGATCCTAATACAATTATACAACCCTAGGTTAGGTAATGGTATGCCTATTTAATTATTATTACAGTTGGATATTAGTTATCGCTACCTTGTTTAAGCATGGATGATCAGTCCATGCATAATTAAGGCTTGGCTACTCAATACCTACCCTTAACAATAATCCAAATACCTAAAAATAATAACACCAATACTACTAAGAAATAATACTAACATATAATTAATTAAACATAACTTAAACGAAAACATACCTCAAAACTATCTAGGCAAGTTGGTGTGGAGTATCCACTACTCGTGCTCATACCCGTGATCTAAAAACGACTAATAACATCTAACAAGGTATTATAGACTAGGGATTCTCTTATACTAGATCGTTCCCTTTAACTTTTATATACTCAATTGAGACATTAAAGGCTATATTTACAAAGGATGAGAAGCTACTCAAATATAGCTTCGATGTGGGATGAGATTGTCCTACTTTCTTTGTTGCTTGCTTGCTAGCTCATGTTTCCTTTTATAATTTTTAAATGTTAATATCTTTTATATACAAGATTTTTTAAAGAAAAAAATTACACCAAATTAACGAGCGTTTTATTATCTTTTCAACGAGTACCATAGTGTTATATAAAAATGGAGAAAAAAACCGACTATTTTTGTGGGGTTTTGTTCATACAGGAAAAAAACACAAAGTATTCAGGTTATTCATTAATCAAATATATGCAAGTCATTAATTATGTTCAAACCAGTAAATATGAATTCTATTTACAACATATGTTAGCATTGGAGTTGTACATTGTTTTAGGATAGGTTTTAATATTAGAGTTATACATTGTTTAAGGTTAGGCGTTAACATTGGAAATACATTGTTAATTGTTTTAGGTTAGGTGCTACCCGAAACTTTCCTGCATGTAACTGTAAAGCGCATCAGTCTATTTCGTATGTAAAATTGATATGTCATATTAGATTTCTCAACCCCGGGACGCTCCCAGGGTATAAATCTAGTTATATTTTACATATTATAATTAATTCAGCTGCTTAACTCGTTTTTCGATTTTAACTTCTAAACTATAATGTTTTATAAATTATCAAATTTCGACTATATCGCTGGAACAAACTCATTATTCTCTATGCTTTGACTAAACTTTCATTAAAAACGGAGTATGGACAAATATAATATAATATAATTTATTAAGCGGTCTCCTATAATACTTATTACTCGCCTAGATCTCATATCTCAAATAATCATATTATCTGTCACTTGCCCGTTAACTATTTCTAAATATAGGAGTATCCAGGTCGCATGCTATTGGTTCATTTTACCGATCAAAGACCAGTTTCATTCACTAATAAATATGAAAAATATGTTTTATTTATTTAACAAAACGGGATGTTACAAATATATCCTATCAATTTAGGGTTTCGTTCTCGAAACTGTTTAAGTAGAGAATAAGTGAGGATAATGCTCTCACATTTCTTGTTCAGACTTCAAGTCGCCTCGGACTTTTACCTATGTTTCCATTGTATTTTAACTTGGGCAATTTCTTTATTCCTGAGCTTCTTTACTTTCCGATCTAGGACAGCTACGGGTGACACTTTCATTAAATGTGTGCGAATTAAGGGTAATGTTTTTGGCACGATTAGAAATATGGTTGTGTTAGGGTTAACAATTCTACCCAACATAATCCAACACGATTGGTACCACTACAATCAACTTTTGGAATTTATGTAATGAACCATCAAATGATACGTAAATGTTTTTAAGATAGCATGTTAGACCTTTAGATATTTTACCTTTCATCTAGGGGCGGATCTTTGTTGGGGCTAGGTTGGGCCCTGCCCCCTAGTTTGTCGATTCGTAGTGTAAATTTTATCGAAAATTTTATATAGACTGCATGTAGACAGTCTGGCCCTCCATATTTTACCGAAAACTAAGATTAAGATCCGCCAATGCTTTAATCTAATAGACAGTGGCGAAGCTTGACCCGAAGGTTCGGGGGGTCGGAAGTCACCGAGGGTTCGGAAGTCACTGGTTTCGGGGGGTCGAAAACCAGTTTCGGGGGTCGAAACCCTATATTTTCAAAATTTTCTATACGGATACTATATAATCGAAACTTCTGCGCGAAAATCCGGGGGGGTCGGCCGCCCCTCCCCGCCCCTACAAACCTTCGCCAGTGCTAATAGACAATGTTGATCAACACATGTAGCTAAACCAAGCCATGTTATTAAGATAACGATATAGAACGCACCCGGTTAACAAATTAAATGTGGCACTAAAGAGAAAGATGATCCGAACATATTACATCATTATCTCATGGAATAGCCAACTTTCAGAATATATGAATCAAAGAAAACGCATATTATCTTCAACAGAATGATGCTACATACCATATCTTATTTGGCACATGCAAAAGGGGTATATATTACTAGTTCAAAACCAACTAATTAGATACAGCCATACAGGGAAAGTAGGATTACATATTCCAAAGATATGATAGATAGACCATTAAGAGTGTTGAGGCTAGAAACATTCTATTCCAAGTGAGCACTTGTTAAGACCAACAAAAAAAAGCCTTGAAACAAACAGATATTTGACCCCTTTTGAGCTGTGAGGACACCAACATCAACATCAGCTCATTTACAATCACAACCATAACTAACACTCCAACAAAGAAAATCTAAGAACCTTAAGCAAAACTTTAGGACTATATTTTACGGTTTTGCCATTCGCTTATCATTATCTTCATCCATGCATAAAAAGCATGCCATTTAGTAGTAGAGAGATCCTGCATAATCATAGGAACACAATCTTTAATTAGCTTGAACAATTGAACAACATTTTAGAAGCAAAAAATGTCATAAAAGTGTCACCTTTCCACCAGTTTCCCCTTGAAGCACTGCTCCCATTTGTATCAGTATCACCTCCATCTTTCTTCGCCTAATCAACCAAAACGCATACAAAGATATAGTTAGTTCTAACGCTTTTAGCGTTAATATGTAACGAAAAGGCGGGGATGCTCACTGTATGAGGAGGGCGAGTGGTTTGGGTGTTTGGAGAATAATGTTCTTGGCCACCATAATAAATGGATGAACTCAGATAGCTTGGTTCGGTTGTTCCATTTTGACTCTTGTAATCTATATTGCCGAAAAATGATCTAATTAGTAAGTAACCTCACATTGGTTTACATTCTTGGATTAATATTTCATAAAAAAGTTATAAACCTGTTGTTGAAGTTTTGCCATTTCCATATGGACCTCCATATTCCTGTTGTTTGGACAATCCTATGTTGTTAGAGTGTGATGGATGTCTTCCTAGACCCTGAACACAAACAAATTCTAACGTTTAAGATTCCACGATTTGGTTATGAGTTAATGAAGATAGTAATCCATAAAGAGGAGGCGGGGGGGGGGGGGGGGGGGGGGGGTGTACCGTGGAAGAGGGACCAAAAACTGTACTGAAAAGGCCCGAAGAGGAGGCGGCAGATGCATCCTTGGGGCCAAATAGATTCTCCGTAAATGACGAAGACGAAGAAGAACCTCCAGGTTGCTGATTTTTGTGATCCATGATCAGTTGACAGTTAGTTTAGTTAGTTAGTTAGGTAATGGTAATGAAATAGTAGTAGTGATGGGATGGAGGAAATGAAAGGGGGATAGTAGTTATTTATAGGGGCTAAAAGCCTAAAACATTCCTTTATTGAAGACGACACTTGACCCATAAAAAATACATGACCCCCAACCTCGTATATATCTTGGTTCAAAGTGTCCCTAACCGTAGATATATAAACAGAAGCCAAGGGGAGTTAATTTAATTTGGCATCTTGATCACGTGTAGGTGGTAGGGGGTGAAGTGGTCCTACATAAGAAATCGAACAGTTGAGCCAACTTGGGTTGATTCGGATAATATTATTGCATATGGCCGCTTTCTAATAAATAGTTTTGTTGACCCCCACACCACATTTTATCTTCCCATGATTCTATTCCGTTTGAAGTCTCCAACATTTGATGAGTTATAAAGGGTATTTGCATGTTCTAATAACTTGCTATTTTTAAAAAAAAAATTTAAAATTTCATATGACAAGAATTTAGGGCTGCATAACAGGTTACACGAACCTGTTAAGACACGAACACGAAACTTGTAAACACGAACACGAACCTGTGTATAACAAGATCATCATCATCATCATCATCATCATCATACTCAGTTAATCCCACCTATAGCAAAGCTAAGGTAGGGTCTGAGGAGGGTAAGATGTAGACAGTCTTACCTCTACCCCTAAGAATAGAGAGGCTGCTTCCAGTGTATAACAAGATACGATGTTAATACTTTTTGGGGTAAATCATAAGTGGTTCTGGTCGTAAAGGGTTTCACACATTAATTATACAATTAAAAATGTGTCCAAAGAGTAAAAATTAGGGTGCAAATGAGCCGAGCGGCTAGCAAGCTACTCGAGATCGGCTTGAAAAAGCTTGAAATGAGCCGAGCTCGAGCTTGGCTTGTGAAGCTCGTCGAGCCTATTGAGCCTCAGTGTAATATTAGTTTTATTAATATTTGATAAAACGTATCCCTCATTTAAAGTTGTTTAGTAAATGAGCCGAGCCCAAGCCTCAATTATCGATCTTGTGAGCCTAAACGAGCTTACTATTTATATTATTTTTATCTAATATATTAAATAATAAATGAGCCAAGCCCGAGCCGAGCTTGACCTCGATCTTGAGAAAGTACCAACGAGCCGAGCTCGAGCTTTGAAAACAAAGCTCGATTCGAGCCAAGCACGAGCTTTGAGAAATAAATCGAGCTCGAGCTTAGCTAGGCTCGTTTGCACTCCTGGTAAAGACTAAAGAGGTGTAAGTAACGCGTAATTAACTCGCTTGCACACGTAACAAGCTTAAAGGTTAATAGGTTTTCCTTGATTTGAAAACATGTTTATTTTATTTATTTTTTTCAATATATTCTTAGAATATTTTCCTTAAAACAAATATATTGAATATCATGGTTTCAAAATTGGTACCCGGCCAAACTCAATTAAGTTGTCTCACCCCCTTTTCAAGCCTAACTTGAATAATATGCAAGACAACTTAAGATTTGGTCCACTAAAAGGTTTAAAATTAAGGGATTGCGCATTAGATTCTTCCTGGGTCATCTTTATCTTTGATCTAATCTTTGTAGGAAGCTACTGAGATATTATTTGACATAGAATATGGTCTTGTGGTGATAAGGATAGACTAATCGTCTATTCCTAATAGCACTTTAAAAGGCATTCTTACTAGAAAAATTAAAACATGTCCAAACTCTTAGAATATGCCTTTGTCAAGGATCATTATTTTTGTATGTAGGGACGTTCAACGTATCAAATGCGAGAATTTAGAAATATTTAGTTTAACCTAAATATATCGTGCACGTTATTGCTATATTATATTAATCACTCATTTGTTTTTAACATCTTTTTTCAGGAACTATAACAAGTTTTATTATAAGTTTTGTATTTTTTGAAATGCACACTCATTTGCATGATCGAATCAAGAGAGGTCAACAGGTGATCAACTATGTGAACAATACTAGTGCAGGTCGGTACGCAAGCCAAACACACGGGAAGGTAAAATTGCACGTCTTAGGGGGTGTTTGGGATTGATTATTCAAAATAGATTATGCGTTTTGGAAAAGCAGGGGTGGAGGTGCTTATAGATTATTGCGTTTTGATAGCCTAAAAAACTGATTATCTGCGTTTTCAAAACGCAATCAAAACACTAAATACTGATTATTTGCTTTTTCAAAACGCAATAATCTAAAAATCTGATTCAAAACGCAATCCCAAACACCCTCTTAAACTATACACACACACATCTATACTGTGTTAAATAATAATATTTGACGCGTCTGGCACGTCGACTTTAGCTCTTAACGAGTTAACATTAAAATAATGACTACGGTGGTTCTTGGTAAATATGTTGTTGATGAGTGAGCGATCATTCAAGCTAGATAATTATTTAGACAAATTATATTTTGAGCATTAGTTGTAAAGCGAATACGTAAATATAAAAAGTTGTAACATTATAAAGTTTATTATCAAAAATAGGTAGATTTGGAATTCTAAAATGATAAATTTTTAATAAGTCAATAATCATGAAAAATAGTTCTATTTTTGAATTTATGTGAACTAATCAGTTGTATTTTAGAAAAATAAGTCATAGAAAGGAGTATATGTGTTCTTGATATATAAAATGTGATTTACAAAATATTATATTGTTAAAACTTCATTATTTTGTGCTCGTAAACAAAAGTGTAGAGGTATTCTTAGAATTAAACTAAAGCCCAATGTGTTAAGCCCAATCCAAACAGATCATTTCATAGTAGTTCCAGGCTAAGGGTGACCTATTAGGATCAAGCCCTCTTACACTTTCTCTACACCATCTTATTTATACCATGAGCCCTGTATTGACTTGAGCATTTAATATCTCTCGAGCCCTCTAACGAGCTTCTCTTGTGGTTACAGTGAGCATGACAATGTGGGAAGAAGAAACCAACATAACGACACCACTATCGTTCTGGTGGGAAGGGGCACTACCCTGAAATACCCTCTCACACACCAATCCTACACTGCCATCTCATTTTTACCTTCAAACCATAAATCACTTGTAGCACTAAAAAAATTAAAATAAATTAAAAAATTGAAAAAACATAACTCAAATAAAAATAAATAAATTTAACATTTACACAAATAAAAAAAAACTTATTTCTTTTCACTCTAAATACATATATTTCAAATTCTTTAATCCAAGCCTATGTTTCATCATTATCATCATACTCAGTTAATCCCTCCAATAGTAAAAGCTAAGGTAGGGTCTGAGGAGGGTAAGATGTAGACAGCCTTACCTCTACCCTGTGGGGATAGAGAGGCTGCTTCCAATGAGAACCCCGGCTCGATAGTGGTTTTGTATCAAGCCTTGGACATAAGGCACATAACACTTAGCAACCGGGACAAACCCGATTGGTGCATGTACCCCCTTGTCTCTTGGCTATCAACGTCACCACCTGGTGCTTGATTAACCGTCCGTCATTTTTAAGGTTATTTTCACAAAATTAGTAAAATAACGTTAAAATTAGTGCAATTTTACTTTTGCCCCCCGAGGGCCACACATATATACATTATATGTGCACAGCCGTAAGCGGGACTTTAATCCAAGCCTATGTAAATTACATAAACCCATGCCTAATGAAATATAACTCAAACCCATTGAAATAAGGCCAATAGGTTTTGCACATCCTTTTCTTTCCCAAAATCCCCAGCCGAATATAACTTTGTTGGAGATTAAATGTTGAACAAAATATAAACTGATCTGCACATAAAAGACTTTGTGGACATTTATATTCATACGGTAAGCAGAAAAGAAATGGATAGAACACTTTTGTATATATTGATTACATCTTATACAACACACACTTAATCAGATTACATTACAAGCATATATTTTATATGGTTCCAATCGGTAACACTAACCATTGCGCAACCCCTTAGAAGAGATGGCAGTTGGAAAACAATATAAAGTTCTTGATTAATATTTTATCAACCGACACTATGTTAAATGGAGCTAATTGTTTGATCAGAAGAAAACACAGAAATGAAACTCTTTTGAGAAAGAAACGCAACAATCGGGCTCGTAACATTGTGAACTCCATCACTCCAAACCAATGAACCAGATAGCATCTTTGATCCAATTGTGGCATCCACTGTCACCACAAAAGATTGCTTCTCTCCAACTGCTTTGAACGCAAGCGTGCTCGGGTTAACCTTCACCACCAGCCCAGATGGTGCAACCACATTAGCTTGGTATGTAGAACTTGCTGCACCTACATTAGTAACTGTTCTGTTAAAGGTTCGGCTTATGCTGCCTTGTGGAGCCGAGAGAGCAAATGATGGATAGTTTAGGTTCCAAACAGTTGCATTGTTCGCGGCAGAACAAGCGCTAGAATCACCAGTGATGATTTTTAAATTGGTAGCGCTGTAACCTTGCCCACATAAAAATGACACGAAATCTTGTTCTCCAGCGTCATAGACTAGACCTGGGTCGACGGCCTTTAGTGGATTGATATGGCCCGAACCATATGCAAATTCAGCATCAGTGTTTTTGGTTGGGCTCAATGGTGTAGCTGTAGTCATAAGGGCCGACTTTATGGCTGCAGGGGACCAAGTGGGATGGAATGATTTAACGTAAGCAGCGACACCAGTGGCGTGGGGACAAGACATGGATGTTCCAGAGATAATATTAAATGGAACAACGCGTGTGTCTCCCTCGTCTCCAGTGACAGTTTTACTTGTTGACCACGCGGCTAAAATGTCCACTCCAGGTGCGGTTAAATCGGGCTAGAGCAAGATTACAACCGTGTTAGTAAGGGGTCCTTGGGGGATTCTAGTTCAAACAGTAGATAACACAAAACAAATATTTTTGCAAATTATGTCTTTAAAATATAAGAAAGTACTTCAAATGTAATGTTTATTCATTTCTTTTAAAAGTAAAGAAAAAAATAATAATAATACATTTCTTTTATGTATAACACCCACACATGCGTAAGGTATGTGTAGATTATTTTACCTAGACATGTATATGTAAACTAAAATTTAAAGGGAAATGTGATTATAGTAATAACAACTATCACCTATTGGCAGATAACAATTAATCTATGTATACCTACAGTTTGACCAATGATACTTCTAACTTTTACATTCGTTGCCATAAGCAATCCCAAGAGCATAATTATCATGGATTTATACTTGATTCTCACTCGATTTCTCTCACAACGATGATTATGAACGAAATGCATAAATGTACAAGTGACACGAGTATAATTTAAGTATAAATCGAGTTGAGAGCACCATTGATCAAATTGTAATCATGAATTTTATTGGCCAATGAGTCCTAGTTTTAATTATTAAAATCCAATTTTACAAAATTAAAACTAAACATATGAAGAAATTAGTTTGATGATTAGATATACACACACATATGTAAACAAGTAATTAAAATATATGAACCATTGGCATAAAAATGATTTAGTTTGGATTTTAATCTCACAACAATTTAAATTTTAGACTAATTAGTGTTATGTAAGGAAACTCACTTTAAATCTAATATATTTACTTTTATGTGAAACCCATAAATATACCTTGAGAATGTCATGTGTGATTTGGTTTGGGCCTCTAGATGAGAAGGAAACAACAGTTGGTGATGCTTTGTCTACAGGTTCATGACTCTTTAGGATGTTTGCAGTTGGATTTCTATCAAATTCAGTCATAAAAGGTTGGTTATAATGCCTATGATCATAAGATGTAATTCGTCTATCAGGGAATATATATGGTAGACTTACGTGGTCGAGTTTATGTAACTTAGAACCGCGCTACCATCCTTGCTGCTCAAATATGTTGTTGGTAGAGGGAAAGCAAATGCCACATCTTGGAACCCTAAATCACCTATAACAACAACACCACTTGCACCTGATTGTAGCGCATACTCCGGCGCATCAAAACTCTGGCATACAACAATTTTATTTTGTACCAAAGTTGGGTCCAAGGAATCAGGTTGGCAGTATCTGTGATACAATGGTGATGTTTAGTTTTAGTTATATAGCATGTATTGTTTTTAAGATTGTAAATGTAATAAATATGCACTGATTTCAGTCACTATAAGGTTATGATACTAAAGGAAATAATTACTTAGAGTCGTCTGATGTAAATCCTTTCTTTGTATTAGGCACTGATGCACCATCAACTATCGGATGAATCTCACCATCGAAAGTATTTATTGCCGGTCCCTACAAAATATATAATTACGTTAAGGGAAACTATAATGAAAAACTAGTTATTTGATCGGCTGATAAGCAATTGTTTGGAGTATTTAAATCAAATTTTCTTTTTTATTTACCAAATTGTTGTTTGACTTATATTTTAAATTAGGAAAAGTATTATCTTTTATCTATTTAACGAATCAAATTAAAATTAAAATTTATATTTATAATTGTTATATTTTTTTTTGTTTACCTTTATATATTTGTTGTTTTTATTGCTTTATTATATAAAAACAATTACTAAAGCAAAAGTGTTGTTTATAAAAATTAAAAGTTAAATAATAATTAAAAATAAATTACAAATATACTTAATTATCAAAAGATTTTTTAATATATTTAATTAAAAAATAATTTTACCAAACATTGTTGCAAAAATTGGCTTGGTGGACCATTGGTGCACAAAAGTATACATCTACTCCATACATGAATATGTTGCACTAAGCACTAACTGCTAATTGTTAAAAGGCAAAGTCATTTGGTCTGCTAACCTCATAAGTCATATTGTTGCCCAACACAATTTGAGCTAGAAACTTCCTGTCAATGCTGCTAGCCGCAACCGATAATGACCAAGGCGAAATATTAGAAATCGATCCAGGACTAGGGCCGCTATTTCCAGCCGAATTAGATGTAAGAATCCCATTCTTCATGGAATGGAAAGCTCCAATCGCGATAGAATCCTGAAAGTAATCTATTGGGAATGAACCTCCTACTGAAAGTGAAATGATATCAACTCCATCAGCAATTGCATCATCAAAAGCTGCTAAGATATCAACATCTGAACAACCCCCTGGAAAACATATCTTGTACACAGCTATTCGCGCTGAAGGAACACCGCCTCTAGCTGTCCCGTTTGCTAGGCCTAACAAACTTGCGTTTTTAACTTCGTGTCCAGCCACTGTGGATGCAGTGTGTGTGCCATGGCCCTCTGTGTCTCTTGCTGAAAGCTCTTTGTATCGGGCTTCACTCGCCTCACTGTTGTAGAATTTTGCTCCAATGAGTTTGCTGAAGAAAAAAGACACAAATCTAAATCAATTATTTTTTTTATTAGTTGTTTATATTTTTTAATTTTGTATATCTTAGTTACAAAAATGTATGTTATAAGATGACCTTGATTAATAATATGTATAGGAAATAATGAAATGATGAAGTAGATCATTTTATTACTTGTTGCAAGTGAAGTTGGTGGATGTGCATGATCCCTTCCATTTGGATGGTGGAGGACCTAATCCGTCGTCCTTGAAACTGTCTGATTCCGGCCAGACTCCAGTGTCTAGCATGGCGACTATGACGTCGCTTTCAAGAGGTGCTCTTTTGACATCTTGAGGGAAGCCTAAGAAGTCCCATGACCTTGTGGTATGTGGTTGCTTTAGTTGGCTAGGGAATACTGACACTACACCCTCCATTTCTAAGTGCCAACAACAATTATAATAAGTATGTTTATGTGACATGTATAAATGCAAGTAATCTAGAAATGGAGGTTAACAGGTAATTAAGTTGGTAATAAAATTAAAATAAGTTACTCACGAGCTATCTGGTTTTTTTCATCTTCTGTTAGCTTGGCGGCGAAGCCATTAAAGCTCCTCTTGTAGCTCCAAAGTAAAGATTTTTCTGCCCGGCTGCGCGAATTCCATCAAAGGTGTTGGTGATCATCATCATGTCATAAAATAAAGTAAAATGTAAACATGCCAAAAACTTCTTGGTATAGTTCCCATGAGAATGAGGGTTCATGTCCCATAGCGGACAAAAGTGTACATTTAGGACTAGAAGTAGGATAGCGTACGCGTTAGCCAGTAAAAAAAATACATAAATTAAAACGACATTTGGTGACAAACTAGCGAAGAAATAATAATTAAAAATGTAAACCTGCCGGTAACTTCTTGTAGCATGTTAGTGTGAAGTGAAGCAACGGAGAAATCAGTCTTTGGAAGGTGACCCATGTACACAATGTATGTCTGCCAAACACAAAAATATATTAACCAAAAGACAACGAAAACACATAAAACTTTGATATCTAGTTTAATTGTTTATCTTGTTAGAAAAAGGAAATGCCTTAAGATCATTGGAATCAGCTGCTAGAATATTGCTAAAGATGAAAGAATATGTGACAGTTAGTAAGAAGAGAAGCTTTAATGAATATGCCATTGATTACAAGATGGTGTATGTTGTGTAGACAAAACGGAGACTTTGTTTATATCTATATATATAGCAAACGAAACCTCATCGTCGGATGGATTGCAAGTCTGCAAAAAGCCGTCTTTAAGGTTAAGTTGACAATGATACATTAAGAATCCCGCACGTTATGTTTTAATTTAGTCAAAACTGTCTTCATCGTCCAACTAAAATTTTCAAATTCTTAAGATTCTTTTCTGTTGCATATGTTTCTTTAAATTTTGTTACATAGCATTAGAGTTTATAGCCTCATTTTATACATTTATATATAGTCCTTATGTTACAATCCAATAAGAATAAGTATATGAGGTATGTTATTTACACAATAACAAAAAGTAAGTTTGCACAGCCCTCTACGGCCCGTAGAGGGCTCTACGGGCCGTAGAGAGTGTCAGTGTAATAAATGCGAACACCCTCTACGGCCCGTAAAGCCCTCTACGGCCCGTAGAGGTGGTTTGGTGGAGTGCATTTAAACCCTATACGGGCCGTAGAGGTCTCTACGGCCCGTAGGCCATACAAGGTACGAGGTCATTGAATGAACAGTCTGACATTCAGTGTGTCAGTCTGAAAAATCAAACCCTCTACAGGCCGTAGAGGCCTATACGGCCCGTAGAAAAGCTGGTTGTTGGGAGCATTAAACCCTCTACGGCCCGTATAGACCTCTACGGCCCGTAGAGGTCCAGATATATTCTTCTGCCTTGTCTTCTTTCTTCGGTATACGAAACAAAATCAAAAACACGGGTGCACAAAAAATCCGACCAAAACCAAGCTACCGCGATGTCTTCGGGTCCTCGCAGCAGCCCGGGACGTCGCCGCCGCCTGACTCTACAATGTTTTATTTCTGATCATCTTATGTATTTAAACAATCTTTATTTTGAACGCTTCTGTTAACGTTTAGTTTTATCTTTTTGCGTATATAAACGATTAGTTTTATTTTGAACGCTTCTGTTAACGCTTAGTTTTATTTAAACAATCTTTATTTTACACGCTTATCGAGACGACATTGGTTTATATTGGTTTATGTTATAAACAATTGTGTTCACGTTTTACACGCTTATCGTGACGATGTTTGTGTGATAATGTCCCCAAGATCGAACCTCGTCCCAACCCTTTTATGTTTTTTTATGTCTACGGCCCGTAGAGGTCTATACGGGCCGTAGGCCACACATTAACATCCATCCTTCCCCTCCCCATTGTCAAAAAATAATATCACTTCTTCTATGGGCCGTAGAGACCTCTACGGCCTGTAGGTAATCATTACCAATGATTGACAATCATTCAATCATTGTAATGATTACCTACGAGCCGTAGAGGTCTCTACGGCCCGTAGAAAAAGCAAAAATGTGGTATACGGGCCGTAGAGATCTCTACGGCCCGTATAGGGTTGTCTGGATAAAATTTGAGATTGTGCAAATAGTGGGAGATGTTCAATGGAAGCAATTTAGAGGAGTTTGGCATAGCAAACGTCCTCCCCACTAAACTTGGCCCCCATTGGAGGTGATGATGTGGATGAGTACACTTTATATAATTGAAAAAATCTGTAATGCTTTAATTTAAAAAAAAAAAAAAAAAAACCTTAAATTGATTCAACTTTATTGATTTAATAAAACTAATATTACAAATAACTTTAATAAATATTATACAATAAAAAACATAAATTTATTTTATTTTATTTTATATATGTTTCTTTTTTTGTTTTCAATGAAGTTTTTAATTTATTTTATTTAATATACATACTTTTTTTATTATCAATATATAAAATAAGTTTGTATTCATTTTGTTAAATGAAATAACAAAAATAAAGACAATGCTCATTTATTTATGTTCTTGAACGTTCGTTAACATTGCCGTATGTATTCGTTAATATATATACATCAAGTAGAAAGATATATAATTTTTTTAATAAAAAGAAATAATATTGTTATTTAAATAAATTGGATATAGATTAAATAAAAGGAAAAATATGTAATGAAGTGGAGGTTGGGTGTGGTATATTGTTAAAGGAAAGAGTGAGTTTGAAATGGTAAGTTTGGAATGATGTGACATGCTAATGAGAAATGATGGATGACTCCTCGTATATCGTTATGAGTTTGAGTCCTAATCTTGCCCGGGTTTTACCAATCCTTCACCGTCGTGCCTATAGACGGGTGAAGGGTTGGGTTTTCCCCGGTTTCGGGAACTGAACGGGCGGGCCTAACTACGTCAGCCGCCCGAGGTACATATGGGCCCTTCATTAGGTTGGTCGTGGGGGTCTGTCCATAGTGTGGGGACTCCACTGAATAGTCAGGCAGAAATGTTTGTTAGTCGTTCAAAAAAAAAAAAAAAAGTGTCATACTAATGTGACATATGGTTTGTTTATTGGAAGGGCATAACTATTCGAGATGCTCCAAACTTAACCCACTTTAACTTGCCTTAGGGATGAGCCGGTAAGGATAGGTTGGTACCATTCTATCATTGGAAAAATCATTTTTTTGCCTTTTAGATGTTTATATATAACTAATTCATTTCACTTGTAAACGTTCAGTTAACATAAAGATAGTTTGGCAAGTTCAGGTATAACTGCCAACTTTAAACCTAAGTGGGTGTTAATTAAACCTAATTTCATAAATCCAACATAATTTTCCCTACTAGATAATTCGTCCAATCGTTATCGTTCCAAATATCAAAAGCTTTGTGATATTTTGGACTTCATATCATAGGTGGCGCATATTGTTACTTATCTTTAAATCCACTCTATGTAAGAAGGTATGGCATGCTTTTTTGTTCTTCTTTTGGCCACATCATAAAGAAAAGATAGATATATAAAGATAATGAGTCCTATACTATTATTATTTATTAGACCTTACAACATCATAATCGTATTTTAAGTTGGCAAGTCACGATTTTACCGTTCCGTCTAAGCCTCAAAGCACGCTTATCATAGTTGATGTCAATGTCAATAACAACATTCCACTTGTTCATAAATCAGAATAATTGTTTAATTATAGAATACAGAATTACATATGTAGTGATGCATGTATACAACATAGAGAATACTTGTGTATGTAGGTTGGGCCAAAAATAGATTTTGGAGAATATATTGAAGGCCACAATTGCTCACATTTTTAGATTTTTTTTTCTTTTTTAACTTTTTGTTTGTTTTTCTCATATAATTGAGAAAGGTTACTAATTTCATTGATCACACTCCTATATATACAATCATCTAATCGACTTTATCAACTAACCTTTCTAACTAACTACTGAATGAACAAGAATAGAAGCCATGTGTATAAGTGTATAACTAACTATAACTATCTAATTTAATTAAACCAACACCCCCCCCCCCCCCCCCCTCAAGTTGGAGGATCTGAAAGTCCCAACTTGGATAGTAAAGCATCCATCTTGTGTTTAGGAAGACTTTAAGTAAATAAATCAGTTGGTCGGTTCTGAGTAGTAACATGGGTCAATGAAATAAATCCTTCTTGTAGTTTTTCAAGAACAAAATGACAATCAATTTCAATGTGCTTAGTACGTTCATGGTAAACATGATTTTTAGCGATGTGAATAGTTGCCTGACTGTCACATTTTAAAGATATAGGAGTTATTGTTGGAACAGAAAGCACATCGAGTATCCTAGTTAACCAAGTTAGCTTTGCTGTAACTCTTCTCATTTAACGATATTCAGTTTCAGCTGAACTTAGAGAAACAGTAGCTTGTTTCTTTGATTTCCATGAAATAGGACTGCCTCCTAAAAGGATAAAAAAAAATCCAGTAACGGATCTTCTAATGTTAGGACAAGACGCCCAATCCAAGTCACGAAAAGCTTCCATTTTGACATCGGAATTGTTGTTAAAAAATAAACCTTGAGCAAAAGTTCCTTATATATAACCAAGTGTATGTAAAACAGCTTCTCAATGAGGAATATGAGGCTTGTTCATGAACTGACTTAAGAACTGTACAACAAAAGAGAGATTTGGTCTATTATGAGTAAGATAGTTCAGTTTTTCCACCACTCTTCTATACAACAAAGGATCATGAAATAAAGGTCCACTGTCATTTGATAACTGTAAATCAGCTAGAAGAGGACAAGATTTTGAAGAAGAGGGGATAAATTCTTTGAACTCTTCTAACATTTCTTTAGCAAATTATCTTTGTGTCATGATGCAACCTTTAGAAACCTGTAGAACTTCTATTCCTAGGAAGTAATTAAGAATACCAAGATCTTTGATTTCAAAAGTGGAATAAAGAAAAGACTTTAAGGCACTCGTTTCTTCAACATTGTTTCTTGTGAGCAGAATATCATCAACATACACAACAATGTGTACAATAGAAGAGCCCATTCTTTTTGTGAATAAAGAATGATCATTTTGTGATCTAATATATCCCTTAGTCTTAAGAGCATTAGAAAGCTTTCCATAACATTGGCTTGAAGCTTGTTTAAGACCATATACGGATTTTTGAAGCTTTAGGGTATGAGTTGAATCTAGCAAGACCATTCCAGTAAGAGGTAACACACACACACATATATACACACACACACACACACACACACACACATATATATATATATATATATATCTTCATCTAAATTTCCATGCAAAAATGCATTATTGATATCCAATTGATGTAAAGGCCAATCCGTCTTAGTGTTATTAGCAGCAAGACATCTTATAGTTGTCATTTTGACAACAAGAGAGAATGTTTCATGATAATCAATTCCTGCTTGTTGTGTATCACCTCTCACAACAAGCCTTGCTTTGTATCTTTCCACAGTTCCATTGCTTTGTAGACCCATTTGAATTTGATTGGTTGCTTTCCTTTAGGAAGAGAAGTAGGGACCTAAGTATGAGTTGCAGCCAAAGCATCAAGCTCTTGCTTCATGGGAAGTTGTCATTCTAGTGAAACATCAGCCTCTTTGTAGGAATTAGGTTCAAGAATGTAATTAAGGCTAGGATTGAGAATAGTTGAAGAATGAATATGATTAACAACAGAAAAACGGGTGATTATGTGTGTAACACCCCAAATCTCGTAAATGCGCTTATTATCAAAACACAAGTAATTCAGGGCTTAGCGAATAAATTAAATAAAACACGTTAGTTAACTCATAAATAGTTTCGTTAGTCCCATTAATTACAAACACATGTGGGAACCTTCCAAGAACTAAGTTAGTAAAATACTTGCACTAAAACCATGGAGGGGCTGAATATGACAATTGTGCAAAGTTAAAATGAAGTGGGGGTTAAAATGAAAAAGTGTGTGATGACACACAGACACACACTAAAAAACATACACATAAGAGTTTCATCCAATCCAGCTAAAAATCAAAGGTTCTTACTAATGCATGATGGAATTCTTGCTAAATTAGTGTCCTAAACTTCCTAAGGTAACTCTAGAGTTCTTTTGGTTCATCCAAATCCATGGATTATGGAAGAAGATGATTCTAGGGTTTTTATAAAAACATGGTTTGTTGTTTTTTAAAGGTTTCTATATGCTAGTAGACATTATAGGGACTATAATATGTGATAAAAAGTGTGTATTGATGAATCCATGTGATATAGACTAAGTTTTGTATGTGTAAGTAATGGGTTTTAACCCAAATGATGAATTGCACATGTATATGAGGAATTGTTGCAATATGATATGTTAATTTATCATGTTAAAGCACTAATGGATAATTTGAACTCGTAATGAGGTCTAATTGATGGATTAGTAAACTATGATTGTGTAGGTTCAATAGTAACAAGACTATGCACACAGGATGTATGATAAAATGCTTGAAAGAAAATTAGCATTGAACTTGTGAAATTAGCTAAAATATGTGTTTAAATTCAATCAATGTGGAACCATGTGATGGATGCGCAATGAATGAGTAACTAAACATCTATATATGTGAAACATGAAATAGGTGTAAAGGTGGACTGCTTGGGAAGCAGAAGTGGTGCTAGTTTGAAGTTGAAAGGCTCGGAGTAAGGAAGGTTGTTCTACAACTTTAATTCATGTAAATGTGTAGTCAAGTATAGCGTAGAGATTCAAATTCAGAAACTTGATTAGGTTAAATATAAGATGGTTGGAAACGGGTCTTAATAGCCTGAAGAAACAATAAGTAACTCGGAGATTATCACTAATCACCGAGGGATAAATACTTATGTAACTACAAGTAAGATCCTTTACCCAAACCTTTGGTTCAACCCGAGAGCAGAAATATATGTGAGTGTGTGTGTGGTGAAAGTATAAACACGAAGATGTAGGTGGTTTGGTCGAGCAAGACCTACATCCACTGTGAAGAGTCGGTTCTCTTATTACTTTGGAGAGTATAAAGTGTTACAAATAGACCTAGCTCTAAGTTACAAGTGAGTATTTTCGGATCCTTTGCTAAGGAGTTAATGTCTTCTATTTATAGTGGAGATCGTGGGCTTGGTAGGAATCCCACGAGAATTCTTGTATTTCTTGTGACTAGCCTTGGCCCAACTGCTTTTGGCCCCTGGAAAGGGCGGGAAAAGGACGGTCCTGTAGCTGACGTCATTGGCAGTTGAGAATGCCTTGCCTGGAGGACACGTGGCGGCTTGTGACTGGCCGACGGTGGTATGTCGTTCTGACACAGCATGGTTGACTTACCTGCTGGTGTCTAACGCGACCCCTGACAGCAGGTAAGCATGCCTGGTCAGTACTGTTGGAGCAGCATGGTGGAAGCATGGAAACAGTCACGTCACTGTTGAACGTCAGTGGTTGTTGGACCACTGCGGACACGTGTCGCCTTCCGCTTGGTGGTACTTATGATCCTCTGCAGGTGGATCTTCCTGATCCTTGATCTTCCGTACCTCGTACCTGAAGCTAGTATGTAGTGGAATATTCCGCGCGTTGGTGGATGCGTGTCTGCTCTTCCCATGTGAAGTGTATAAGACTATTTTGTGTGTAGTCCCTCCGCTCCCCGCGGACTGCATTCCGCGTGAATGCTTCCGCGGATCGTTATGAAGAGGGATAGGGATGCCGCCTCCGCGCGGATTAGGCTTCCTATCCCTTCATAGCCGAACCTTGTTAAGATGTTTACCAGGCATATGAAACCTAGTTAAATGGCCTAAGAGACCATGGACACAATGGTATTGCCAAACAGTAACAAGCGAGAAGTTCGGCTAGGTGATGATCCTCCATCTTGTAGGTTTTAGCATTCCTTAAGAAGTAAGTGTGTGGAGGTAAATTTCGAGGTACGAATTGGCGAAGGTAAGTTGTATAAGCTCCTTAGACTAATTGGATATACGGACTTACGCATACGCATCCTAAGGGGATTTTGATTGCAAAGAAAGGGTCTAGATACATCGCAATTGGCTAAGGGGTTGAAAACAATAAAAACCATGCACATGGAATTCACTCGAAAGGAACCTTGGCACACCGAGTTCTTAACGAGTCAAACAAAATAACATGATATGGGAAAAAGGAACCGAGTTTTGGTCCATGGGTAATTACACAAATCGAGTCACTAATGGTGGACGTAGGATTCCCAAGCATGTTCCAGCTCAAACAGTAAAAACATGTTACAACAGCACTAGACCGTAACCTATGGCTTGCAACCGTTGGCTACGGCCCAAATCATCTTTTGGGATCAGCAGCTGGCAGCCGTAGGCTACGGCCAAGTTTGAAATCGACAAACAACATAAACTGTAGCCTACGGTTCGATGACTGTAGGCTATGGCGGGTTCCCCACCAATAATTTTTTTTATTTTGTTTCAAATTTTGTTTCAAATTTCGATTCGACTAACGAGATTATATGGGTTTATCTTTTGTGTTGGACCCTAGGTATGATCCTCTTTAAGGATGCATAGAGATCAAGCTATAATTTTGAAGAACCAATGTCGTATCTCACTGCTTCTGCAATGCCGCGAATTACCCGAAGGACTTATCTTTTGTTTTCAAACATTGTTAAGCTTACGACTCACGTTTTTAACTATCCTTGAAGTTGTAGTTAACTATGTAAGTCCCGCTATGGCGGTGAATCCTTGTTAAACTCTAAACATCTTTTAACGTTATGTAAATAGTAATGTAAAGCTTGTCTAATCACAAAGTTAGTCTTAGTTAAGGGTAATTTTTATTAAAACAGGGACGGGTCTTACAGTGTAGGGACAAAAAAAGCTGAATTACATTCATAATCAGCTAAGTATGCTGGTTTAGTAATGGTTCTAGAAGATCTTCTTAATTCAGGTGGTTGAATAGGTGGTGGTTAAGAATGAGAGGAATCAGAAGAAGATGATATAGAAAGAATAAAATCAGAAGAAGGTGGAGTCAATGAAGAGGGAATGGAGCCAAAAAAAAATATTTAGTGACATTAATTGTGGGAAACAAAACAAAAGTAGTAGGAGAAATGGATGGGAACAAGGTTTTAAATAAAACATCTCTAAAAACAAAAGGACGATGAGTATGAAGAGTATAAAGTTTGTATCCTTTCTTATTCATTGAGTAACCAATGAATAAACAAGGATCAGCCTTTGGTTGAAATTTATCTCTTCCTTGTGAAAGAGACGATGCATAGCACAAACCAAAAGCCTTGAGATGTGGTGTTTTTCCTTTAGATTATTTTTTTCGATAGATTAGGTATCATATCAGTCAACATATCGGTAAACAGCAACAAGTATCAATGTCACCTTCGATCGTTTACAAGGTTTTTACTAAGTCTATCCGGAGTGGGGGGGAGGGGGCGGGGAAAAGTGGTCCAAGCCCAAAACACCGTTCCTGTATGGCGTGGGGGGGAAGCCCCTTAGGCGGGGAGATCTTAAGGAAGAGTGACGGCTAAGATAGTCATTTTCATTTTCGTACAAATTAAGAAGCAACATGCACAAGTGATTTATGCTTACATAATGAGGGTATAATTGGAACTTTGTGGAACATTAAGACACTTAGAAGGGTATAATAGTAAATTTGTAATGACATTTTAGTTAAAAGTAAAAAATGTTTCCCTTAATGCCCCTATAATCCACTATACTATTAATTCTATTTCAATCATTAAACTTCCTAACCCCCAACCAATTTAATTTAATGTTTTAATGGCAACATGAAAGAATTGAAGTATTAATCCCAAATTCAATTTCGATGGCCATTGGCCTTCTCCCTTGAAACTCTAAAATATTGACAACAGTGACCGATCAATATGTATTTCTTCTAGGGTAATGCACTTCTTTATGCACCTGTATTAATAATATTTTACTTTATGTTTTGTTAATGTTTAGTATCTTTTTTTTTTGTGCAGAGCATACCGTTCGTTTTACATTTTGAACTGGATATACCGTTATTTCACAGAACCTCATTATGTCCATTGGATCAGTAAGTCCCATCCTTATTTTCATGAGATGTTATGAACATTCCTGGTTTCCCATGATTTTATTTTTCTTATTTTCTGGAACTTGCATATAATTTACTTGTTTCGGTTACTATAATAAGAACGGGAAGAACTTTGTGCATAGAAAAGGCTTTGGCTCAATCTGGGGTTGCTAGAGAAGATGTAAATTACATAAATGCTCATGCTACATCGACACAGTCTGGTGATCTAAATGAATATGAAGCTATCATTCGCTGTTTTGGAGACAATTCTGAGGTAAAGTTTATTTAATTAGCTTATTCCTGTATCAATGCATCATCCCACTATTCAATTAGGGGTGTTCATCGGTTCGGTTTACGGTTTATTTGGTTTATTCGATTCGGTTTATTCGGTTTTCAAAATTTTGTACCTCAAACCAAAAACCAAACCAAACCAAATTAGGAATATGAAAACCAAACCAAATTCAACCAAAAAAACCAAATTGAAATGAAGTTTTTTTTTCTAACTTATATACCTATATGTTTCAAAATCCGAAAATGCAATAAATATAAACCAAAAAATCAAACCATGCAAACAGAAACATCATAAAAATTAGAAATAGTAAAATGAACCCTAGTTTACTAGTTTATACTCATATTATTACCTCTATAAATTGGTAGGCTTTATTTATTTTGGGTTGGGTTTAATATTTTGGGCTTATATATTATATATGAGTTATTAAATATTATTATTTTTATTTAATAATTAATTATTTTACCGGTTTATTCGGTTATCCAAATAAACCAAATAAAAAAAATGTAGAACCAAAAACCAAACCAAACACCGAATAAGCAATTCAGTTTCGGTTAAAATCAAACCAAACACCAAATTCGTTGTTCGGATTGGTTTTTCGGTTACGGTTACGGTTCGGTTTTCGGTTTTTATTTGGTTTGCGGTTTTTCTGAACATCCCTATATTCAATGGTTTAATTTTGAGTTCTAATCTGGTTTTGTTAAATCATGTAGTTGAAGATAAACTCCACGAAATCCATGGTAGGTCACCTGCTTAGGGCTGCTGGTGCTATTGAAGCGGTAGCTACCGTATATGCTGGTGTATCATTCAATCGACCATTCATTGAATCTCAAATTCAATTTCGATGGCCATTGGCCTTCTCCCTTGAAACTCTAAAATGATAGTATAACTGTTCATTAGATGCCTTTATAGCCATCTCCTCTTTCAATTTCCATTCAAAACTCCCGATGTCCCCTCAAGAAACATGACCACCTTTCCCGCATGTGGCCCCCGACGAAGTTCACCATAATCGGCATCCATATTCTCGTTCCAATCGATTTGCTAATGACAGCCATGGTTCGTTCTATGTGGTCGTTTTCAGGGAAGCACTACCGCCGACGATTCGAACGGTAGCACAAACGTTGGCGGTTTGTATCGGTAAAAAATTTAGTGATGTATGCATCTGTTTTTCACAAAATGTTTAATTGGGCGTATCTTGATATTTACTCTGAGATGAATAATTTCTTATTTTGGGTTTGATTGAACTATTCATAATGGATGTGATTTTTGTTTTACTCAGTAGGATTTCTTCAATTATACACTAAATTGTGGATGTTGGCTCACCATCAAAACTAAAATTGTTCTTCAATGTTCCAAACTAAAACATAAACCCACTGCATTTTAGAAAATATATAACTCTAACAATTTGATAGCTAAAAATTAACATTTATAAATTGTCTACCCTTGTGTTACCTAACAACAATTCTCATCTTTTGGAGCTATGAAGGAGTAATGTGGTCGTATTTTACACCCGCTGCGAAGCGCGGGCTTTCCTGCTAGTTATCTTATTAAGGAGGAGTGATGGCTAAGATAGTCATTTTCATTTCCGTACAACTTAACAAACAAGATGTACAACATATTTAAGCAAAAAAATTAAGGGTATTATTGGCATACTTGTGACTATTAAGACACTTAGGAGGGTAGATTAGTAAATTTAACATAATCCAATACCTCACATACTAAAATCTTATCCCAATTATGCCCTTATGTCCAACTTTTAAAACACAAAATACAACCTAACCTATGATGCATCTTAAATGTGAGACCTTTCAACCCCATCTATATTATTATATATAATTCATTATAATCAATTTCTTGAATGCTAATAGTCTTTTCATAACCTCAAACAAAATCTTAGAGCTAATTTCATGCTTTGAAACATTGTTTTGTCCAAAAATTTATGTCTTCATTAGATGAGAAGAGAAAAAAATCAATGAGAAGTTAAGACGCTTGGAAGATATGGTTCCCGAATGCTACAAGGTATAAAGATATGAGTTAATCTTTATATACATATATACATTTTTTTTCTACTTGTTCGTATGTTCTTTGACAATTACAAAATTTATCTTCATAATATATCATTGTTTTGCTCCATTTAAATTTAGTTATTTACTATAGACAACGGGAATGCCAGTGATGTTGGATGTAATAATTAATTATGTTGGATCGTTGCAGAATCAAATTGAGGTAATTTAGTTGTGCAACTAACAATTAAAACAATAAACAAACAATATTCAGAATTATGGATGAGAAAATATTTTTCTTTGTGTATTTTTAGTTTCTCTCTATGAAGCTTTTAGAAGCCAGCATGCTTTATGACCTATTGACCTCAACTCTACTGAATTGGATGATATGACCCATATGAAGGTGACAGATCGTTTTCCTAACTATCTTTGTTAAGAAGTTGTGTATCTTGAATCATATATATTGTTAACTAAATAAAACGGACAAAATTATAAATATAACATTCTAGATTTGCTAATATGTTTCTAATATATTATAAATATTACTTCCACTTACTGCATGGGATGAAAACTGATGTTGCATGGAACAAATGGACATGAATGACAGATGATGGAGAGGATGGTTGGAGAAGGGTATGGAGACTTTCCTCAATTTCAATCAACATGGTCTCCTTGAACGTCATGAAATAGTTAACTCGATCTATACGTAAAGGTATTTGTTGATCTATTTAATGTTCTTGTTAAACGTTGTATGAAGTGTGGTTCACAATATTATTTTGCTTTCGGCAAATGTATATTGTTTAAGTTCTAATTCTAATTAATAAAATAAATTAAACACTAGCATAAAGAGAAAACAAAAACTTAACTATGTGTTAATTACTTATGTTATTTGTGTTAAGAAATAAGAAATCGAAAATCCATAAATTCATGCTCACGCTAATGAAACAACCCGAATCTTTATCTTCTATACTATATTATAAAGCATCAATGAAGGATACCCGCAAAATTTAAGTAAATACAACCTTTATTGCTTATAGTACAATGCTTATTGAAGTCATTTAGGGGGTAAAATTGTCTTTCTACTTAAATATTAAATTGTTGAAGAAATTAATTTAAACATAATTATAAAATTGATGAGGAAATTAACAATAATATGGTGACTCTTTACATTCATAACCTCCATGTCTTTATTATGTTTGTATCAATGTTATAGACTTATAAATAGTGGTCATGTATTTGGTATATAAATAATGTAGTGATTCTTCACATACATAACTTACATATCCTTCAATGTTTACAGTAAATAAATTACATCATATATTATGTATTTATATCTTCTTTTTAAATTTATGTGGTTGCAGGATGGTATGATGTGACACTTCTACACACAAATGAATATGTAGGCTTGAAGTTTGCCAACACACCCAACCCATGACACGTTTCAACCCATTAAAGTGGGCGATATATGTAGGCTTGATGTTTATACAAGCAAATATGGTAGAGATACTTCATGAACAACGTCATCGTCTTCCTCGATGGTTTTTTGTTTTCTCTACTACTATAAGCTTCTAGGAATAGAATTTAAGTTTCTGATCTCACGAAGTCACAAAATTGTTTACATATCCAAAAGAAGACAAGTTCTTATCAGTCGATTTGGTAGTTTTAACTATATTGATTAGTAATTTGTTTGGTCTAATATATTTGTTACGGCGCTTGTCAAACTAACATAAAACGAGAGTATCTATGCAAATCATTGACTCCGCTGCATCTCGCGGGTGCCCTAAAATAATAAAGATATGTTGCACACTACAAATTGCATTTTAGTAATTACATCACTTCCACTACAATCTTATGGTCATTAAGAGATACAACGCCACTTCACTGCGCTAAGCACCGCTCTACGATGGCATACTTATCTGCCTTCGAGATACATAAAAGGGTCCCACCGAAGGACGTGGGACAATCTAAGGGTGTTGCAAGGAATAGTACGGCCTATTGTTATGTACCGATTTAAAATTTTCAGAAGATATACTTATGAGTTTCAGTTTTTAATAACATATATTTTATGCATCGTTGTTTTCTACTTCATCATAACGAATAACCAACAAATACGATACACGAGGGGCAAAACAGTTGCACCCGCCGCAACGCGCGGGCAAACCTTCTAGTAATAGACAAAAGATAAGTTTTAAAGTTTATAGTAAGCACTTGTGATGGCTCGGTATCTCTCATATGAAAAGATAAGTTTTAAAGTTTATTAGGTCTAAAAAAATATTAGGCAAAGTTTATTAAATTTATTGCCATATGACAACCCACTCATATCTACATATGTGCTTTACACATCGTTAACTAGAATGAATGAATATTGTCAATTTGCTTTTCGTTCAACGTCCAATTATTTCTCCTTACTTCATTGAATAACTAGAACTAGAATGAATGAACGAATGAATATTGTTTGCTTTTGTTCCACGTCCAATTGTTTCTCCTTATTTCATTGATGGAAATTAATCATTGTTTAATCGTAAATACTCTTGCTATTACAAACACAATATTCAAAATCAACATCATTACAAAATAATAATAATAATAATAATAAAATAAAAATTGGACCGTCATTTATTTCTTTTTATGTTGAACTTTATAAATCGAGAAAGTTTACTATAAAAATAACCTTAACCTAAAAGGGATAAGAAGGATTTTGTGCTACTGATATAAATAAATCAATGGATATATTAAAATGGTGAATATATACATTGGATTTTCCAAAAGGAAAAGGTAAGGGCAAAATAGGTATAACCTACCATTGTTGAGTTTCACCCCAATTTTAAACGTTCATAACTTTTTAATACGATATTAGTTTTTTTTTTAAATACACCATAAAAACAAGCTTTTTATCCTCTTTCATTTGCATACCGTATTGCTATACTTTAAAAAAATTGATGGGTTGATAACTACGTATAACTTGCGTTTTTTTATCAAATATAACTTGCATCTTTTTTTTATCAGGTATAACTTGTGTTTTATCATGTATAACTTGCGTTTTAGCAGATCGTCTTATCAGGTATAACTTGCGTTTCTAAAACGTAAGTATACCATCAACAAAATGCAAGTTATCAACCTAGATTTTTTTTTTTAAAGTATAGCAATAGGGTATACAAATGAAAGAGGATAAAAACACTTGTTTTTATGGTATAGTTTTATAAAAAAAATGTCGTATGAAAAGTTACGGCCGTTTTAAAAATGGGGGTGAAACTTTAATGACGCGGTAATTTTACCATTGTGCCCCTTATGATCTAGTTTAATCTATGGCTAATAATCATTCTTATACATTTTACACTAAGGTAGCGTTTGGTACGATGGAATGGAAGAGGGAATGGAATGGACCATTACAAGGTAATGAAAAATAGTGTTTTTGGTTGGTTAAAGTAATGGAATCACTCATTCCACAAGGCATTCCATTCCCTCAAAATCATTCCATCCACCCTCATGTTCTTTTTTTCATTCCATCTCTCATTCACCCTTTACTAATAGCACCATAACCCACCACCACCACCCACCACCATCGTAACCACCCACCACCTCTGTCACCACCCACCACCGCCGCCTCTACCACCTGCCACCGTTACTCACCACAATTTCCTTTACCCACAACTACCGCCACCACCACCCACCACCACCACCGCCACTTCCACCCACCACCGCCACTACTCACCAGCGTCACTCACCCATCATAACCGCCATCCACCTCCACCCATCGCCACCGTTGCCGCCACCCCCACCACCATCGTCGCCACCGCCACACACCACCACCATTTAACATCATCACCACCACCAACCACCAACCACCAACCACCACCGCCACTACTCACCATCATCGCCCACCCACCATCACGACTATCCACCTCCACCTTCCACCACCGCCGCCACCCACCACCGCCGCTATCGCCACATATCACTACCCACCATCACCGCCACTGACCACCAATCACCACCGCCACTAACCACCAATTTTATTTGTTCGTCTTTTCCAGCCTATCCAACAACACAAAGTAATGTTTTGTTTCATTCTTACAAGACAACCAAACAAGGCATGGAATGGTAATGATTTATTCCACCATTACCATGTCCAATCCATTACCTCATCCATTCCATTCCCTCGTCCATTCCATTACCCCACACCAAGCAGACCCTAAGCTCCTTTTTACGTTATTCTTACCCATTATATATATATATATATATATCTTTTTGGCTACATCTTTGGTTTAAGTTCATATCGGTAATTAATACAGCCTATAATCGTGCCTTAGAAAAATAGAAAGAATGTAGAGTATATGATATCTAACCATTCAAATAATGTATTGTCATTATCAATGCTTCATTTAAACCTTAAAGAAATAGAACAATAAGAGTGAACGCAAGGTATTTCTACAAATCCAACCATGGAAGTAAGCAAGCAATGCCATTATCTTTCAATTCTTTCCACATATAGGGTGTCCATTAAGTATCATTAGTCATTGGAGTCCATAAGATTGTGATGGGCCTTCATTTGAATTATTCTAAAAGAAACCCCCACAATAATATAGAATAATAAAAGTTTTAGAAAACAGAAATCAGTTACATGATAGAATATTGCATAGGTAACATTTTAACATTCTATATTGAAATTATAGTTTTAGTCCAAACTATTTTGCTCAACAGAAAATATTACACGAATGATCAATAAATTTGTTTTCTATTGTTTCAAACACGAGTAAACGAAACATAACCAAACTAAATACAAGGAACAAAGCGAAATTGACTATAACTGAACCGACCTGTTAGATACCCCCAAAACCGACCACTTCAGTTCTGGTTCCGCTAAAGAATAAAACAACTAAACCTGCTCATGCATACCCTTACCTAGATTCATGTATGGATCACCCCTACACCGCTACACGACTATTGGTTCATTTTATCCCCCTTTTAATTCATAAACAATTTGCGAATGTGTTATGTAATTTCAACATATTTCAAGGGGGGTTTAGTGACATATTTCAAATAAAATAATTTTCCATTCAAAGATCCTATTCATTCGGGTATTCTGTTTCATCGTATTCGATTTGCTCATACATTTCTCTTAATCATCTGCAAATCTGTCTTCATCGATCAGTCACGCATGGTTAGCTTCTTGGATTTAGTTTATGTACAAAAACATGTATCTCACAATTGTTATTATTTATATATGACTAAAATTTATTGTTATCTACATTTTTTTTCAGGTTTTGTGACAAACACAAAGAAAAAGAATGGCATATAAGGTAGATCACGAATACGATTACTTGTTCAAGATTGTCTTGATTGGCGATTCAGGTGTCGGAAAATCTAACATTCTTTCTAGATTTACCCGAAATGAGTTTTCTTTGGAATCTAAATCCACCATTGGAGTCGAATTCGCGACAAGGACTCTTCAGGTTGGTTATTTACATTTATTTACATTGGTATATCATGAATTCATGATTGTTAGTCTTGGTACAATGAAAAAGTTTGCTTTCGTTCCTTTGGCCTTTGACGCTTTCGGCTCCCTGGCACCAGAGGCAGTCCGTTTCCTAAATAGAGTTCAACGGGTGCTCCATGCAAACTTTTCTACTCCCTAGGGGCGTGGATTTGTGTTCAATAGATTAGGGTTCTGTATTAAGAAAAGGGTGGCGGCGCAGCTTGTTGCCTGCCTACCTGCTATCCTTATGTAATTTGTATCGTGGATATGAAACTGAAATGTTTTCTTTTTAAAAAATATGAAAGTTGTATGCAATGTGGTGTAGGTTGAAGGGAAGACAGTGAAGGCACAAATATGGGACACAGCCGGTCAGGAGAGATACCGAGCGATCACAAGCGCTTACTATAGAGGAGCAGTAGGTGCGTTTTTGGTTTATGATATAACGAAGAAGCAATCGTTTGAAAATGTGACGAGGTGGCTTCGTGAGCTAAGGGACCATGCGGATGCCAACATTGTCCTGATGTTGACTGGAAACAAATGTGATTTGAAGCATCTTAGAGCCGTTTCAGAGCATGATGCTCAAGCGTTTGCGGAGAAAGAAGGGCTTTCGTTCCTAGAGACTTCTGCACTTGATGCACATAATGTTGAGAAGGCGTTTCAGTCGATTTTGCTTGATATTTATCATGTGGTAAGCAAGAAAGCCTTGGCTGCCCAGGAAGCCGAATCTTTTGTTCCTTCAAAAGGCACCGCCATTAAAGTTGAGAATAATGCTTCCAAAGGGACTTGTTGTTCTCATTAAGTGTGTGTTCTTTTCTAAAACATTTTGGTACTTAAAAAAGGCACTTGGCGCGATGTTTTGGTTGTAAGTTTGTCGCATGGTTGCAAGTTTGAGCCTTGTGTTTAACACAAGAAAATCAAAGAGAGAAAGAAAGGGAGGAAGGATTGATAAGAGCATTGGGCTTTTCTGTAAGTAAGTGGAACTTGATTCTAAGAAAGTTTATATGCGATATTTGTTGACGTTAAAATCATGTAATTTGAACGTGGCCTGTTTGATTGTCATGTCGACATGTGGTATGTTTATTAAATGGTTTAGATATGATAACTTATTATTCTTGTGTCGCGTTGGAAATTGCCACCTCTAGGCATCTCTTGGTATTGTATTAGTGTTATTGTGGATTATTACAACAAATTCATAGTGTGCTTATAATATGTCTTTATGCTCCACGACATGAGCTCCACCACGAATCGAATCTTGCACCAAATGATTTACAATTCATGTACATTCAAGTATGATTACAAGTAATATTACTTCTAGTTATAGTTAGTGTTGGCCATATTTTGATTTTTGGTCCATAACAACCGAATGGGAACCAACCTTGATAGTTATTTATGGTCTGGTCATTTAAACTATACCTTTGTTATATTATACTAGCCGTTTGTGCCTCAAACCCCACACCTAACGATCGATTTTCTCATTCATGCTCATGACTCTACCAAAGAGGAGCCAACACGCGGACTACCGGTGTGGTGTACCGTGTCGTGGAGCAACCTAATGAATATATACATGTCAACTTAGTAACATAACATATGGTGTTGAGGTAGGGATGTTCTAGGTTGATCCGCCAATGAAAATATACATGTCAACTTAGTTCTGAATTAAACGGATAAAACAAGACTAATTAGCAACCCAAGCCCAACAAGCACTTTCAATTTCGTATGGCTAATCTATACTTCTATACTTATATATTTACTATATAGTGCATTCTAGATGGACAACAAGGTAATTTAACTTCATTATAGAAGGACATCATTGTAATTTACATCAAATCATTAATACATTATTTAATATAAACTTCTAACTAATTAATACTTTATTTAATAAACTTATAATTATAATTAAATGAACTAAATGCATTTGCTCTAACAATAATTTTTATACTTATAAATAAAAAATAGGGTAGATATATATATATATATAGGGGATGGTTCTAGAGTAAACTCTAAATATTTGAGTAAACTCCATAAACTCTATCACAACCATTGATCAAGCATGATCAATGGTTGTGAATCATGGTCCCACCTTTTGATTAAACCAATGACTCTTTTATTATATTATAATGCAATAAGGGTAAAGATGGTATTTGGCTTTGTCCTATCATGTCACACTCTCTCTCTTACTTCTATATTATATTCATATTTTCAATTTAAAGTCTCTTTTCTCTCTCTATGTATATAAGATCTTTGCATCTTATCCCTCTTCTCTCTCTATATTCTCTGTAATCCCAACCATAACCATCTTCTATCCCTTACCACCATAGCACCATCTAACCACCACCATACAATATGATTCCTATATCTAAGCACCCAGATCGAAGGTATGTTATTCACATGGAGCCTGTTGTTGAATAGTAACCTGAAATCTCATCGTTCATCTTCAAGGTATGTTATTTCTAGGTTATTGCTTTGTTTCATCGTTTTGTGTGTCACACAAGCTTCATAATTTAAAATCAAAACTCACTTTCATCTATATCATCTTTATCGTCCCTGTTGAATAAGCTTCATGGCAGGTATGTTTTGGGGGTTTGGGTGTAGGATTATGGTGTTACTGATCCAGATCAGAGAGGATTATGGTGTTACTGATCGTGATCTGAGATGGGAATCAATGTACAGTGGTAAGCTCGTTTGTTTTTTTATGTTTTTGTTTCAAAACTGATATGGGAATTTGCTTTTTGGTGCTTCTTTTATGTTTTGTTTTAAATCCGCGTGTTGAAACATAAACAAAATGGTTATAATATATACGATTTTGGGGGATTTTCATTCCTGATTATTGATTTATTTGATAAAAATGCATAAAAGTAGTTGGTTGAGATGTTAAATACAGAAGAAAAAAAGATCTGGTAACATGTGTTAATAATTTCGCTAATTATTTTGTGTCCATGGATTGGGTGATGATGATATTTTGTGTCCATGGATTGGTGTGTTGTTATAATGGATAGATTGAAAACCCTTACAAATTAACCTGTGTTAATAATTTGCTAACTTGTGTTAATAATTTTGCTATCCTGTGTTAATTTGTAGCTTGCATATGTTGATAATGTTTGTTGAATGGGGCCTACGTGATGAAGCAAGTAGCTGAGGCTAATTTGTAAGTTATAGAGTTGTCCAGCAGAATTCTATTTTCATCACAAAAATGCCTATTATCATACGTTGAATACCGGTGTATTTTTGTTTAATAGGAGGGAAAGAGGCAAACCGGTCGACAAAGAGAGTATTAGCGACGAGGTGGCTGGTGACCCACTTGCTAAGCAAGTGTTATTTTTAATAATACCGTCTACCGAAATTCTTAACTTATGTTAATTACTTATGTTAATTGCTTACGTTAATGTCATCTACCCACGAATGCAGTGACCTTTTGTATTAGTAAAGAAGCTGCATGTCTTGTTTAACAGTTTGGTGACATATGTATTAGTAAACTTTGACCACAAACTTATGGTAGGTGACATATTTATTAGTACACTGTTAACATATGTGTATTGTCTTGTGTAAGATTTGGTAAAATATGCATGTCTTTCCCCCTTTACCAACATATGCATTGTGACCAATGTGTTTGCTAACATATGCATTGTGATCTGTGTATGTTTTGGTAACATGTGTTGGTAGCTTGGGAAAACGTCATTTCCGGTAAGTGGGACAAGTTTGGTTTGATAAGGATCCTTGTGCGAAGTAGCCGGCTTGAAGTCCGGTGGTTGTTCATAGAACCTCCTACATTAATTATTTTTAATAATTAAACATTTGTAACTAGTAAATGTTAACTGGGTCAATTTGGGTGTTAGTTGGACATATACTAACATGTGTTAGCATCACTAACACATGTTAATTGAACCCTAACACGTGTTAGTTGGACATATACTAACATGTGTTAGCATCACTAACACATGTTAATTGAACACTAACACGTGTTAGTTGGGCATATACTAACATGTGTTAGCATCACTAACACATATTAACTGAACCCTGACACATTAGTAAGCACCAATACAAAAAAATCAAAACCTTAACACATGTTATATATTGAATTAGTAAATTAGTTAAACTCAAATAATTATCATGTTAATTTCTGAACATCATATTAATAACGTATGCCACATGAGACCTTTAAACCGTGTTAGTTGGAATCCTTAAACACATATTAACACATCAGTAACATGTTAAAAAAACATTAAGACTACACCTTCATGCCCCTCTACTAACACATGCATTGTGACCTGTGTGTTTGCTAACATATGCATTATGACTTGTGTATGTTTTGGTAACATGTGTTGGTAGCTTGAGAAAACGTCAAGTTTGGTTTTATAAGGATCTCATGTTTTAGTTACCTAACGACCAAATGTATGTCTTTTAGAAATCTACTAACGTATATATGTGGGACAAGTTTAGTTTGATAAGGATCTCATGTTTTATTTACCTAACAACCATATGTATGTCTTTTAGAAACCTACTAACGTATATATGTCTTTTTTTGGATACACGACCTAAAAATTTAAGCTACATGGATCTCCATATGTATGTCTTTTAGAAACATACTAAAGTACATATGTGGTAACAAAAACAAAGTACATGGATCTCCAAATTTGAATCTATTCAAAAGTAAAAAACTTAAAAAGGTAAACATAATTATTTATGAATGATAAAAAAAACTATCCTAACAACATAAAAAAAATCTTGCTATGCTTCGTTCTTGGTACCTATCTTCATCTTTAACACAAACATCTCTTCACCTACAAAAAGGATAACACATGTTAGTTAGGCATATGCTAACATGTGTTAATTGAACCCTGACACATCAGTAAGCATTAATACAAAAAATCAAAACCTTCACACAGAATAGCATATATACAAGAAATATAAAGTAAAAATTAGTAGAGAAAAATCAAAAGATATACCAAGAAAATAAAAACACATTTGCTATTTAACACATGTTAACTAAACCTTAACACATGTTAATTGGGATAGATTTAGCTCCTAATTCAGAACTAAAAACCTTAAACCAAAAATATTCAATAAAAACACATTTACCCAATTCAAAAAAGATGATCTTTTTAACATCCAATCTAATATAAAGAACATAATAATAATAAAAAAAATAAAAAAGGTTAACATAAGTTTTTTTTTTTTTTTCATTCAAGCATTTGATCAAACACATGGTGTGCAGACAAACTATCCCCAAAATTGTTTAACATGGCAAACAAACTATCCCCATACAAAAACATCTCAATCTGTTTATATCAAGAATAAATGTTATAGATTCATCAGTAGCACTAATACAAAATCAAAACCTTCAAACCTTCACAAATAAGGTAACTAGAAAAAACAATAAACAAAACAAATAATATTTTTTTCTATTTACTAAATCAAAGAAATTAATAAATAAATGTTGAAACTTAATAAATAAATCTAGAAACTTACATGGAAATTTAGATGACTTTCTTCAACATCTCACCACCTCTGCCGCATCACCCCTCTGCAACCTCTCACCACCACCGGTAACAAAAACCTAAATTAAAGAAACCAAGACCATACAAAAACCACAGATCTGAAAACCACGGCTCCATCACCACTGTGTACTGTCACCATCACCGTCCTTCTCCACCTTACACCCACACCTAATCCCTCGTCAACATCACTAGACCACCACCAATACTAAACACCATCTACCACCGTTTTCACCAAACCACCAAGAGAAGGAAACAAGATCTCTGACGACCTTATGGATCAGATTTTGTATACCATTGTTAAGAAACGATTCCAGATCGAGGATTAGATGGGGGGTTAATGGAGATGTAATACTGATTTTGTATTCCATCTCATTAATGAGGATCGATTTACTGATTTTGTAATTGTGGAGAGAAGGTAATAATGGAGGGTTGGGGGGTTAATGGAGATGTAATACTGATTTTGTAATTGTGGTGAAGAAAGAGGGGATTATAGTGGTTATAATAAGAAAGTGTTGAAGAGAGAGAGGATGATAGTGATTAGTAGTACAAGTCTCTCTCCATCAAATCAACCTCAATAAATATCTTCTCTACAAAATTACCTTTATAACCTTGATAATATAATAATAAGAAGATGCTTAGTGGTGATGTGGATCAACCATAACCACTCATTGGGTTTACTAGAGTTTACTCATTTTAGAGGGTTTACTATGGATACTTCCCCTATATATATATATATATATATATATATATATATATATATATAATTAGAACAAAACAAAATTATAAAAAATTATAAAAACAAAATAAGTAATAGTATTATGTTATTATATACAACTAAGGGGCAAATAAAAAGACTTAATGTTACCTATTTCTAAATATTATAACGTTGATACGACACATAAAATTGAAAATATTATATTCTTTAAATTAATATTACATTATTAAAATAGACTTAGAGTATGTTATTTAACATTTTATCAAATGCATTATATTTCTTTAAATTAAAATAGCAATATTTAATATGATATTTAATAATATTAAGTTATTTAGTTGTTTATCAAATGTTTAAAAACTATAATTTGTTGAGTAAATCGAACTATAGATTATACTTCTTTTTCTTTTTTTTTTGAACGGCAAATTTCTACTCCTTATGGGACTTGAACCCATGACATCCCTTAGGTGTTCCTAGAAGCTTTGCTTCTACCATTGGGCCACCAACCCCAATACTTATACTTCTTTTTCTACCGACGGCCCTAAAAAACATTGTATTACTTATTAAAAACATTATATAAAAAATTACCCTTGCACAGAATATATTCATATTGGTTCAAGTTCTCTATTCGTGCTTCCGAATAAATGAATTATTCAGACTAAATGGATATTGAAGTGTTTTTTAGGAAACTTATATTTCAACGTCTTTGACAACAAAATAGAGTAAAAAAGGCTCGAAAAAGTGTCCATTACATTAAATTAGCATAGAGATAACCCCTTTTTTTATCAAACCAGTTTGGGTTTAAAACAAGTTTGGGTTCTTTTAAGTTCTTTGGTCAAATCGACACGGGCTAGAAACCACGATGGGCCAAAAATAAACCAAGCCTCCTAGAACCGATTGGCGTTGGGGAAAACTAAAGATTTTTTTTATTTTTACAATATTTTAGTTTTAGGATTTTTTTTTATTAGCGTTATTACTACTATTTCGTCTACATTTCCATTTAACTTTCATTCAAAATTGGTTGTCCCGCTGCGTAGCGCGGGATCACTTCTAGTTTCAGATAAGTAGTAGTGTAGCCCAATAACTCAGCCCAAAATTGAGCCCAAAGTCATTTCGTGGAGGTCTCTATCCAATCAGTCTAAATCGGCTCCAAGTAGAGGTGCACATATCAACATCTTTGTGAATCAAACCGGTTCTTAACCTGAACCAAAACCGATTTGGTGGAAAGTGGTTCAGCCTTCTAATCAAGATCTTCTATTTGTATTATTATGATACAAATTTATTCCCGATTTGACTCTCTCCATAAGGCTAAGTGTTACGCAATTAGCCAATCACATTTAGTCACATCAGGTGTTTTGACTGGATGAGAAATTAATTCTATGCATATATCCGCCAATGGTGGTGACCGTACTCACCCTTAAGAATTTCACAAACCACTCACGCCCATGGATGAGTAAATGATACGGGGTACTAGTATCGGTACTGATACTTTCGGTATCGGTACTGTGCTTATCCCTACTCACGCTCGTTGGAGACGGTATTTAATGCCCTTCTAGACTGATATGGTGTTGGGTGGAATGGCGAAGCTTGGCTTGGGCCAGGTGGGGCCCTGGCCCTGGCCTGGCCAGCTTATTCACTCAAAAGTGTTAAATTACTGAAAAACTTTTAAATTTTTTTTATTTGTTAAGTCCGACCCGCCCTTATTTTTTTAAATATTTACTGAAATCCACATTTTTTAGTACGGCGTAACCTTATTTTTTTCAGTCTAGCCCAAAGAATTACTTAGTCCATAAACATCAATAAGAATTAGTCCAAACTCCAAAGTGATTAACCTATTATTGTTAGCCAAAGAAAACACTATCCTAATTCCTGAATGAATCGTGAATATAGTATCCACCACACCCCAATGAGCACTCGATGGAGTTATTTAGTCTTAGTTTAATTTCTAAAGAATACATAAAAGTGATTGATATGATAATATTAGTTTTCTTGTTAAGAAGTATTGTCCTGAAGATTTTATAGAATAAGAAAGAATTCAATAAGGATGTCAATTGAAGAATTTTAATTTTGATAGGCCAAAGAATCCCAAACTAAGTGGTGTATCATATATTGGTGATCTATGCTAAATTCTTTTGGGGACTATTATTTGCTTCATATAGTGGTTTGGCTAATCTTGACACTTCCTGTTTCTACTTCGACAACAGAGAGGGGATTTTCAGCAATGAAGATTTTCAATGACCGTCTTCGCAATAAGATGTCAGATATTGCGAATAACTTGGTGATTTACATAGAAAGAGAAATTGCTGAAAGTTTTTATTCGAAATCAATAATTGATGAGTTTAAATAACTTAAAGAACGACAAAGTGAGTTGTTATACCTTTTTCAGGTATTATCATTTCTCTCGCATTTTCATTTATATTTTTGGCATTTGTTCATTAAAAATTTGGTTTCTTTTTTGTGTGTGATAGTAATTTGAATTAGTGTTTAACCCGAAAGTTTGGTTTATGTTTATTAAAAAATGAATATTTAGAGATCTTATTGTTTGATCCGATTCGAACTGGATCGTCTGTCCAAAACTTAGTAGTAGGAAAAAAAATTAGGTTCCGTGACTTTCGACCCAACCTAGTCAAAAGTTTAAGATCTGTCACTGGTTGGGTATAGTGAAAACACTAAAGATGCTTATGTGTACCGAAATAAAATATATAGCTTAATCTAGATTCTAGTGGTTCATGTAATAAGAGCAATATCATGGTAACGAAATAGGAAAAACTATATACAGTTTAATCTAGTGGTTGTTAGTGTCTCAAGATTACGTCACTTGTTGGGTTAGAAGGCAAAGAATATCTCATCATGTGGCCTAGGAATATTCTTCAATTATCTTGGTCCTAAAATTTTTTATGTTTCTTTTTATCATTTCAAAAAGCGTTACGCGTCATGAATGTAACGTTATATCCTTAATAATTTCTGAACAAAACAAATGCTTGCTCTTGGATTATTGTTCATCATTCTTCATCATGACATAAACGGTATTATTTTTATTAGAAAAGATTCAGATATTCTAAGACTATAAGGAGTGTGTGTGGGGAGGAATGAAGCGTTATTTGACACTTGTAGGACCATGGGAGGGATTGTGGGGAGTGGAAGAGAGGGGGGGGGGGGGGGTAGTGACACGTGACGCTTCATTTATTTTTTATTTTCTTTTAAAAAAAGTTTAATAAATTAATAAACTTAATAAAAATAATAAATTTAAATATTTAAAAAGTATTTAAAATAATAATCTGAAAATTTTTAGTTAAAAATTTATATTAAAATATTTAAAAACATTTATTTAAATGGTTATTTTATGTTTTTATGTAATGTTTTTATTAATTTTAATAGGGTTAATTATGTAATGTTTTTTTTAAATTTTTTATTTTTTAATTTTTTCTTTTATTTTTTCATATCCAACATTGTAAATTTTTAATTTTAATTTGTTTTTCTTTTTTCTTTTTAAGTTCGGATGAGTTTTTTTTTTTTTTTTTTTTTTTTAATTTATAAACCCCAACCATAAATCTCCTACATGTGGCAAACCAAACCCCCCACGCCCGTCCCTCCTTCCCCGCCACCCCCCCCCCCCCCCGGCCCCTCTCCACACCAATATGGCGGTGGTGTTCCCGCCCAAAAAGGTGCCCCCGCCCAAGCCCCCCTCCCCCCACTCCGTCCAGTCTAATATAATTAAGACAAACAATTTTTAGAATATATTAAATTTAAACTAACTTATATATTATTAAAACCAATAAGTTTTGTAAATGAACGGCATGTAAACAGAAAAACCTAAGCGTGAGGTTAAGTTTTAGGTTTAAACATGAGCAAAATACTAGTTTAGAAATATGGATGTAAAATATTGTATGACAGTATGAGTAATATGTAGTCTTAACAAATTACAAAAAAAAAAAAGAGTAAACTGCCATTTTCGTCCTTGAGGTTTGGCACTTTTTGCCAGTTTCATCCAAAAAAAATTTTTTTCTCAACTGGCTCCACTAGTTTTCAAATTTTTGCTCGTTTCATCCAACTCGTAAACGACGTTAGTTGAACTCAGTTAAATAAGGGCAGTTTTGTCATTTTATCATTTAACTTAAGGGCATTTATGTCAATTCATTAGTTTTATCAACTCCATCTATATAAAACCTAAATCAGATCAAAACCCTCAAATCATCATCTTCTTCAAAATCATCTTCCAAAAACCCTAATAAATCAAAACCCAAAATTGAACATGCCCTCATGTCCTTCACTTACTCTGCCATCGGTCTTGGTCTTGGCATCGCCAAATTTGCTGGTATTAATTCACAAACAAATATGCACGTTACACTTAAGTCTTAATATATAATCCAAACTATAATGGCACAGTTACCAAATGAAGCTATCACAAACTAATAGGTGGTGGAGATCCAGATAAGCCCATATCTAAATACAAACAATGATAAAATGAAAACTATAATTCACAATTTAACATTAAAAAATGAATATGATAAGCTAGGGTGAAAAACAAGAGAAATTACAGATCTGGGTTAGCTTCAATTTTCCTGAAAAAGTCACCAGTGGGATACAACGAACTTGTTAATCTGTTGACAACATCATCTGTGTCAACGTTAAAATACTGTGTGTAGGATGAGACACTGAATGTCCCATTCCAGTTTGTGCCAGGAGTTGGTCCATTTCCATCTGCAGATATAACACAACAAAAAAAAAACATTTTCAATAAAGATTCATGTCGTGTAACGTGCATATTTGTTTGTGAATTAATACCAGCAAATTTGGCGATGCCAAGGCCAAGACCGATGGCAGAGTAAGTGAAGGACATGAGGGCATGTTCAATTTTGGGTTTTGATTTATTAGGGTTTTTGGAAGATGATTTTGAAGAAGATGATGATTTGGGGGTTTTGATCTGATTTAGGTTTTATATAGATGGAGTTGATAAAACTAATGAATTGACATAAATGCCCTTAAGTTAAATGATAAAACGACAAAACTGCCCTTATTTAACTGAGTTCAACTAACGTCGTTTACGAGTTGGATGAAACGAGCAAAAATTTGAAAACTAGTGGAGCCAGTTGAGAAAAAAAAAAAATTTGGATGAAACTGGCAAAAAGTGCCAAACCTCAAGGACGAAAATGGCAGTTTACTTAAAAAAAAAGAACAAAGTGTATATATTTTATGATATATGTATTTCTTTTTAGTTTTAGTTTCAACTCTTTTCTTTAAATTATTTGCGCTTTTTACTCATGATTTTTCTTTAGTAAATTGTGTTCATCACCTTACAAATAGAAATAAAAAAAAAAACAAAAAAACAAAATGCGCAAACATGTTTAATTATTTTCCAAGCATTTCAGCATAAATTTTGCTGAAAATAGAGTTGTATTCAAACTAAACTATCTTTTGTATATCTTACGCTGTAACAATTGTTGGTATAGTAACAAACCTAATCAATACTAAGAATTATAAAAAAACGATAGCTGCATTCAACTTTTTAGACACGTCTCAATATTTTTTTAAGCATACTTAACTTTATTTATATATTTCTTTTACTTTCAATGCTATACCAACTATCAGTACCGTACCAAAACAACACCGACTGAAGAGATATGTACCCGCGCGTGCGCACGACCACATCTTCAGGCACGTCAGCAGGACCGCAGCACAAACTTTCTAGAAGCCTGCGCACGCTTCCTAGTACATGCCAGCTGTGACCCGACAAGGAAAAAGACGTGCATCCTATCAGAGGCCGTTATTCCCTGCTCCACGATCTTTGGTAGGTACGAGGTACAGAAAAAAGACGATTGTAGAATACGTGAACCAATCACAAGAAGACAACGACCATGCTCCAACGGTTGTCAACCGTGTGGGACCCACGCAGGACAGCTGTCATTCTAAAATGGACCAATCACAGGACAGTTGCCAAGCCTATAAATACCTTTCTCCCCTAAGGGAGAGAATTCATTCAGTTTTAGACACAAAAACACTTAAAGAATTCTGTAATAGTTGAGAAAGAGTGATTATAGTCGAAGCATTATATGCGTTTATATTCAAGTATTTGTAATCATCATAGCAATCATCAATAAAATTATCTCTTTAGTTTGCTCGTCTATTTAGGTGTTAATCCAGTGTTTCTTCACCGACCAAATAAAAAAAAAAAAAATCCTACTAGTAAACTATAACTTCACATGTTTTTTTATATGACAACTTTTTTGGCCAAACAAAAATAAAGTAATAGTGCAAAGATGAGTATGCAAACTAAAAATCGCTCATGCTATACGACATCGTTTAGCGTGATCGTCAAAAACCACGCATTGTAATTCCAATACCATACGCAGAAAACCATGAACTCCCCCCTTATTTTTCTTTCTTTCTTTCTTTGTGGAAAAAAAAAATAATACAAAAATTAATATTTCTTCATTATAATTCATGAAACAATAATAATAATAACATTCTTCCAAAATCCGATCATAATAATTTCAGTTTCATATTTTCCACATTATCACTTTCCAGATTTATATACAAAAAAATCAT
Source organism: Ambrosia trifida (assembly GCA_028751855.1). Taxonomy (NCBI): domain Eukaryota; kingdom Viridiplantae; phylum Streptophyta; class Magnoliopsida; order Asterales; family Asteraceae; genus Ambrosia; species Ambrosia trifida. The sequence goes on along the minus strand of CM054123.1, from coordinate 90,174,199 downwards.
ATACACAATAATAATATGCAAACAGAAGCCAGGGTAAGGATGGTTGAAGGCGGTGGTGGTGGTACGGCTCATAAATTAGTGACGCATCACCACCAGAAGCCGTCGCAACACCACCGATCACAGATCGGAGCGGTTTCTCAACTCATCGCCGGTGGTGTCGCCGGCGCCGTTAGTAAAACCTGCACCGCTCCTCTCGCTCGCCTCACTATCCTCTTTCAGGTATTTTTATCATTTTGTTGATCTATTATTATTATTATTATTGTTTTATAATAACTATTGCAATTGAATCTGATTAGTTGTTTGTGCCTCTGAATTATTGTTATTGAAGTGATATTGTTGTTTTTGTTGTATCTCAGTAAGTTTGTTAAAATATTGGAATATATTTTGTTGAAATAGTGATGTAATTCTGTAAATAATAAGGATCTGCATAGCGCATTCACATCAGGTTCTCTATTTGATCCATATCACTAATTATAGAGAAAATAATAGAGTTTTATTATTTGTGATCTCTGTCAGCATCTCTAAAATAGAGATAAGGTTTAGAGAACCTACACTAGTTCTCTGAATATTGAGATTCACTATTCATCTTTAAATATAATTTTATGAGTTATAAAACGAAGAAGAAAAAACGGTAAAATAAGTGATTGTGAGTAAGTTAGAGAGAGAGACAGAGATAGAGATGAATATGATGTGAGAGGTTTTTAAAAAATAAACAAAGTTTAGTGGAAAATGTGTATTTTAGTTGAATTATAGTGATAGAGATAGAGAATCTAATGTGAAGGCTCTTAGGGAATAGGGAATACATTTAGGTTTGTGCTTCCAGGAGTTGTAGATTGGTGATCGGTTTTTGTTGATGTTAAAGGTACTTTGTTCACGAGAGGCCGAGCATCTGTAAAGCTAGTTTGTTTTATCCGATATTCTGGATAAACAAGAATCTGTTGGTCTGTTGCATTATTTTTGCATTCTTATTCAACTGTTAGTGATCTATACTTTGTCTATGAAGCAAAACAGAGTATTTGTATGATTTGAGTGAGAATATAATGTTGATTGTACATGATGTTGTGCTAATGGAGTTAATAAGTTAGCATTGTTGTGTTTGTTTTACATATCTGTATTGCCTTTCTTATTGAGGGATTTACTTGATGCTGCAGGTGCAAGGCATGCACTCTGATGTCTCTACTTTAAAAAACGCTAGTATATGGCGTGAAGCTTCACGTGTTGTCAGAGAAGAAGGTTTTCGTGCGTTCTGGAAGGGGAATCTAGTCACAATTGTTCATCGCCTGCCTTACTCGTCCATTAGCTTTTACTCATTTGAACGATATAAGAATGTTGGTACAAACGTGCTTGGCTAGAGTTTCTTACATGCATTTACGAATTCTTGAGGAGATTTACTTCGTAATTTGACCATCATCCAAATTGATAATTTCTTTCCTTTTTTCTATTACAATATGGCAGTTTCTACAGTTGATGTTGGGAGCGGAAGGCCATGAGGCAAGTTTTGGTTCAGATGTCTTTGTACGACTTGCAGGTGGTGGCTTAGCTGGCATAACCGCCGCCTCTGCGACGTATCCTTTGGATCTTGTTAGAACACGCCTTTCAGCGCAAGTAAGAATCTTGTCATGCATTTCATTTTCCTCACTCGAAAATGTGTTTAAAAAGGATTTGACTTTCTGTTCTTTTCAAAATGATGTTTATTTACATTTTGGTGTTGCAGACAAATGTAAATTACTATAGAGGTATATGGCATGCTTTACATACCATCAGCAAGGAAGAGGGTGTCTTTGGACTCTACAAGGGACTTGGTGCTTGTTTATTGGTATTGTTCTATAACTGATGCTATTTCATATTTTGATCTTATTTTTTGCCGTATGCCGTTCTTTCTCCTGACCACGTGATTTTACAGGGTGTTGGTCCCAACCTAGCAATTAGCTTTTCAGTTTACGATACTGTGAGATCTTACTGGCAAGTGCAGAGGTAGCTGCCTTCTCTTTCTTCATTTGTGCATAAGTTGTTCTAGATTTTTTAACTCTGATGTTCTTTGTCGGTAACAGACCGGACGATTCTACTGTCATGGTGAGCCTTGCTTGTGGCAGTCTTTCAGGCATTGCTTCATCAACAGGTTAGTGATTTATAATCGAATCAGTATAAGTGTATAACACGCATTTCAGCTTATTTTCCAAATATGCAATCAATAAACAGACATCTTAGCAAATATTGGTGTGTGATTAATCTGTCCTTATTCCTTAAGCTTGTTGACTTAAAGTTCTTTAGGAGGCAATTTAACAATTTTATCTTCAAGTATTTCAGCATCAGATCTTGTTTGGATTAACTTTATCTTACATCTAACATGGCTCTTCAAAATTCTCAGTTGGTTATTGTAGGTTGACTACAGGCTAACCAACTTTGTTTACGGAGTCAAAAACATTGTGAGAGGCGTCCCTCTTTTGTCTGAGGTATGCTTCTCACTGTGGCTCCCAAATGAAAGTGAAAATTATGTAAATTTAGCTCTCCATGGCCACCCCATATCCGAGCTGTCTTGAAAATTTGGTGTATCTCCACTTTTTGGTTACAAAGATATTAGTGGTGTTCTCTTTATTGAAGGATATATTCCGTAATCCGTATTTAACAAGTAGCCTTTGTTGCAGTATCATTCCCTTTGGATCTTGTGAGGCGACGGATGCAATTACAAGGAGCAGGCGGTCGGGCTCCAGTGTATAAAACAGGAGTTTTTGGTACGTTTGGGCACATACTACGAGCTGAAGGCCTACGTGGCCTATACAGAGGCATTTTGCCTGAATATTACAAGGTAGTACCCAGCATTGGCATCGTGTTTATGACCTATGAGAAACTTAAACAAGTTTTATCAGGTATAGACACATGCTAATTAATAGCCATTGTCATCATTTTTAGAACATTTCGTACCTGTAAAAACATCATATCCCTTGTACAGATTAAAAGGGAATCAGTAAACGACTAGACGGGAAACAACCCATTAAGCGCTTATTTTTCAGTGTGCTAATTTACAAATCTTTGTTACCATGTGTTCAGTTTTAGTTAATGAAATTGTAACTGCCTTGGGGTTTAACTTATATGGTTCGAATCGGATTTTGGCACCATACATGATAGAACAAGGTGGAAAAATATCAGATATAATCAATATATTGTGTCACTTTCAGGAAGGAGCTTGTTAGGCTCCAAATACAATACCCCAATACCAATCACAGAATGAAATCACTTTGAAATTTATTAAAAGATAAAAGACTTGTTTTTCACCGTCGCTGTCGTATCTCCGTCGTGTATTCCCGAACAAAAACTTGGGTTCCTCAATGATCAACTCAACCCTTTAAGGGCAGTATAGCGAACCTTTAAATACTCAAGTGTTGATCAATTACAGGGGAAAGCTTCCAGTTAGGCGAATATGGTCAAGTGTACGACGCAGGCCGTACATATTCACAGCTGCATTAGCAGCTCGAAATCCTCCTCCATATGCAGGTGAAGCATCATGAGCTATCTGATGCATGAAAAATTCACCCAGTTTATTCTCAACTCTTGATTTTCCACCCTTCTTTGAACCTGAAGAAGATGATGACGGTGCTGAGGTGGACGTTGATGCGGGCATGATCTCTGATTCAAGCCACATATTCGAAAGAACTTGACATATACCTTCTTCTACCTCAGGATTTAGGTTTCTATAGCCTGTCCAACATTACAATGCACATAAAGATAATCAAAGTTTTCATATCTATCCAGTAAGGACAACAAATGATTTCTAGTTACCTTTAAGACGTAACCAGCCATGCATCAACTCGTGAGCAAGAATAGCACCCGTTAGTAATCTGCAACGCGATTTAATTTAAAAACATTTGTTTCAGAAACCAGTCGCCGAGTTTCAAGGGAAACAGAAAAAAGTTGTAGCTTTACCTCGGAAGACCATAAAGAACAAGAATGGCTGTAACTTCGCATCTTCGAGTCAATTTCTGAGGTTGAGTTCTCATTCCTATCAACCCATGCCCGCCAATTTTCGGCCTTTTCAGTATCTGAAACTCGCAAAAACAGATGATATCATCGTTCAGATCAAAGACACAACGGAAGATAAATTGAACTTACACTTGCAACAGTTTGCTCCTCGGAAAGGCAAAGACCGCGTGTCTCAGGCATGTGATGGAAGCCCTGCAAAAGAAGCTGTTCATAGTCAGGAAACTTGAAGCTCTAAGAAAAGTCATAAAGGATAAAGAAATATTCTGTTACATGTTTCTCCCCGACAATCGCTTCATTAAGCGCTTGTCGTTCAACAAGTAACATGGGAATTTGTTGATCAAGTCTCATGTTCATTCCTTCATAGTAGTCCCTGATACTATGGTAAAGCGGCTGGCAGTCACCGGTATCCATTATTGCAGATTCCATGCACTCCATACATAAGCTCCGCCCATCGCCCAAAGATATGTATCTTGCATTCACAGACTTTAACAAACACATCAAAAAAAATGATAATTGGATTGAAAAGGCGCAAAAGTTTGCAGAAACGATACCTCTAATCTTTCGCAGCTACAGCAACGCGCTGTGTTGTCATGCTCATGTACAGGACAATATTTCTGGGACCAGAACGGATGGCATCGATACTCGATCAACCCAGCTCCATTTGTGGGTATCTTTATAAAAAGTTAGATTCACAAGTTAGCATTTTACAGCCATGTGTGGCTGTCAAAAGTAACTGAAAGTTAATTAGTGATTTCATAAATTCATTACATATTGAAAGCAGACTTCACATTTGGGATGTGTCAGCTCTTTGAAACAAGTCTTATGGTATGCATCTTTCCCTGATAAAGAGAACTTGAGGCAAAACAACATTAATAAGTTAACATCCAACAGTCCAACACCATCATTTGACTTACAAAAACTAAATCACAAAAATAATAATAATAATAATAATAATAATAACTAATAAAACTACCTCCTGTTCTCTGATCGGGTAACGACAAGCACGGCAACGGAAACATTCTGGGTGAAAAAAGGCCCCCATGCATCCTAAGTAGTTACCATGACCAATTTCACGGTTGCAGCCACCACACACTCTGCAAAGTTGACATAAGAATAAGATAGCCATTTTGGCATTTGGGTCGAAAAATGCATATTAATCGCGGAGTATTCCAAGTACCTATATCTCATTGGTTGATAATCTCTAGGAACATAAGAAGGATATGACGGACGATGATCATCCTCAACTGCTTTCGCAAGATCTTCTTCGTTATTAGGTTGCCACCCGTATCCTAATAGATGTAAACACAAGCACGTTTATTTACCGTCGATTAGCAAAATACGAAAGGAGGGTTACAAACTTACAATATAAACTACTTACCATTTGGTTTCTTTAAACCTTCAGCCAAAGAAAGTGCTATCGCTCTATCTAATTCTTCCTTCTCCTTATCAGTTCTTGCGCGATTGTCCTGACGAAATTCAAAAGCGAATAATACATACGCAATTCATTCTCCATTAGCAATTCAGAATAATAATCATAAAAGAGATTTGGGTGATAAGGGGTGGGGGTTTAGATCAAGAAAAGTGCCTACCTTTTATCACTATGTAACAAAACATACTTTTCCTACTTTTTGTTACAAATTATCAATTAGAATTTAAGCAAAGTTTATTTTTTATAAACTTTCTTTCAATACAAAACAATCCCACATCAAAACAAGCTTAATAATAGTTACCAAAGATCTAACAGGAGCGCGCAAGACCATGCTTTCATCCCCGTTAAACTGAGGAGGGCGATGTGCACTATCAACCACCTCGCGATTATTTGAGCCGCTTCTAAAAAGCTTATTCAGCCATCTCATAAACCAAGATCTCCTCTCTGCATAAATTCAACAAATGCACACTTTACATATGCATTATTCACATAATATTAATAATATTAGTATAACTTTTATGTTTCCATACCACAAATACTATGCTGAGTGAAGTTCCCTGAAGAAGACATAATAATAGGAGGGATTTTGACACAGGAGTTTAAAGAAGGCGAAAAAGAAAAGGCGAATAGGCGAAAAGGACAAGAAGAGAGATAGATAGATAGATATGCAGAAGAAGAATGGCAATGGCAATGGAAATGGCATCATTGGTGATAAAGGTTGTGTTTTAAAGAAAGTAAAGAAATGGGGAATCTCTGATGGGGAAAGGAAAGCGAAAGCGATAGTTTTCTTCGACCGAAGATTCTTCGCTTCAGAAAACAATTAAGGGAAAGTGGCTAGATCGGAGCAAGAAAGATAACCAGAGAATCTTGATGTCAACAAAGTTAACGGTTATCAGTCACCCCACAAAACATGTACACCAATTAACCTTATTATTATATGTCATCATCTCTGTTTATATATATTATATATGTATATATATATATGTGTAGAGAGGATTGAGGTTGAAGATTAGCATCTTGAAGAAAATGGTTGCTGTATGCTCTGTGTATAAAAATAGTTTTTGAAAGGCAATTTTGCCGGTAAAAGAGAACATATAAATGCAGAATGGTCCTTGGGGTTGTACTGATATACATATTTTACCCCTACTTTTGCTTCTTTTTTTTTTTTTTTTTACTTTTTAGTTTTTATGTCAACGGCACATTAGGTCTCATGCTAAAAACGTTTGACGGCCATTCAAAAAAAAAAAACAACGTTTGACGAATATTTCTAGATTTAGGAAGAATATGGTTTTTGTGTTGATTATATTCATAAGAACATAAGGTATAAACATAATATTTAATCAAGTGTACCTGATTTGCTTAACCGTTCAGGAACCTCAGTAATGGAAGGCACCATATGTAACAACCCAGAACGGATCCCAAAAATTTTTTTTTTTTTTTTTCGTGTACAATTATTGTTATCGCATAATACACAAGTGACCAATATAAATATTAAGCTAGTCGGTTATGCTCGAAACTAAAAACCGAACCAATACATATGTAATATATTATTAGGATACACGTTGAGGAACCGAACTAATACGCGTTACGAACCGAAACCCAGACCCAAACCCGAAGTGATGAGTCAACAAGGGAGGACACATGTCCTCCCCTTGTCTTGCCAACACCCCACAAAACCATTAGATGGTTTTGTTAAACCATCCACTACCTCCCTATATAAAAACCCACTCCCACTACCTTCCCCTCATTTCTAATAAAACACACACACATACATATGTTGAAAGAGAGAGAGAAGAGCTCGAGAGAGAGGAGAGCCGGAGGGCTTCCACCGCCGGCCAAGGCGGAGCTCCGGCGGAGCCGACCCCCAACAACACACCCACCCCTTATACTCCCTCCTTATAAACACACTGCTGCTGTTGCTTTGTAAAAAGAGAGAGAGAGGAACCGGAAAGGAAGCAGAGAAGAGGGAAGCAGAAGAGAACAGATGAGACAGAGGGGCAGAGACTGAAAGAAAAGGAAGACGAAGACGACGGTGGCCGAGTGGTGACTCCGGCGGCGGCAGCGGCGCCCATGTAACCGGGTCCTCTTCAAACAAAGGTAACCTAAAAACCCCTTTTCTTCCATAATATCAACTGATGGTGAGGATTATTGCTGATATGGTGGTTCCAGAAGGGGGTCTCGTGGTCCATGGCAGAGGGTTGGTGGGTAGTTGTCTAGATGATGGTGAAGGATAGCGGTGGTAACAGTGGTGGTGCCCGGGTTGAGGCGACGGAGGTGGTCAGGTGATGGTGGACTTAAGCGAGGAATAATGGTGTTGTTTGGGTTAACCGGACCAGTCAATGAATCGGGTCGAAGTTCGGGTCAACGAGAGGGTCAGCGGGAGTCAACCTTCGAGTCAACAAAAGTCAACTGAACAGTCAACATCGGTCAACTGTAGTCAACCGGGTCAGACCCGGTCAACACGAACCATAGCCCAAGACGTGAGGTATAACCGAACCTAATAAACCGATAATTATATTTATTTATAAACTAATTATTTATAACTTGATGCGCGAGGGACTTGACAAGCGGAATAAACTTAATATGACCATCGGACACCTTGGACCTCAAAGCTTAGGACATGAGCTCAACACTTGGGTACGAGACTAAGACTTGAATAGGCGACATGTATTATATATATAAATTGAATAGTAGTAGCGACATTTGGAACTTGTGAGTTGGACATTTGAACATAATAAAAGGACGTAAGGTTCGGATTGAGACACAAGCGGCGTGGACTTGATATAGACTTATACACATAGGAATAATATTAGAACAAGAATTTAGAAATAAGTAATAGACTCGACAAGTGGACATTTAACAATAATAGCGAGGATGAGGACTTGAAGATTGAAACCTAAGACTCAAACTTGCTAGGAAAGACTCATGTATGAAACCATATAAAACCATAAGACACGGACACCATATATGTTAAACATAGAGGTGATATTGGATTTAGAACTCAAAGCATTGGACATGGACACGACACGACTAGATTATACAAACACCAATGAGACAAGCACTAAGTTACAATACCTTGAACACCGACATACAAGACTTGGATATGGCACCTGAACTTGGAACACACTTAGAGCTATAGAAGCTTTGTTACTAATACCTCGGACATTTGGACATGGTTTGAATACTTGATACTTAGGTATGAACTCGACGACTAAGATTAGTGATATATTACAACTTACTTAAGGTAAGATATAAACATACATAGGAATAGATAACGATATGGATTTGAGACATAAGGTGCGGACATAAGTATAATTAACACATATTATGTGTAATAACTAGATATGGTAATAAGCATCACCTCGACTTCTGAATATGGATTTGGACACTTGATAGACTAGACATGAACTAAGTTATAAAGTATGACCATAAGATGTGGCACATGAGATTTCGTATACGAGGATATATTAATACAAAAACCACACGCTCGAGCTCGTCCCCACGCATAACCCTTGTGATTAAAACCAAATACTAATAATATTTGTCGACTTAGGATTCGATCAGGACGATACCAGTACCAGATGTCAGGCGCTTCATTTATCATAGGCATTCATGTGCAGTGCATCCAGGTGAGTCTCGTGAACCATCCCCTCTTTTTGTATTTTAACTATTTTGGGGTGAATACATGCTTCCAGTACAGAACCAGTTGAATGTGATGAACCAGATGATGTGACAAGGTGCTCCCGATACCACCACACTCATCAACCCAACGGGAGATTGGGCCGCTTGATATGTGGGTAGCGCTACTTGGGGAAACCCCCGCACGCAGTGGACTCGGAAGCCCGGGAAACCCTCCGCTGTGGTATGTGTCACGTATTTTGCCATGGGAGTCCATAATGGGAGTAGATGGATCCATTGTTAGGATTGAGGTGTGGCTTGTACATCGCTATATGTTAAACTGTTTTAACTTGTCAAACTTGCTTTGGAATAATAACTTGTATTGAAATGATAAACCATGTTTTAAACTAGTTAAACGCACGCACGGACTCACCAACATTATTGTTGACCCAAAACCTATTTTAAGCATGTGTTCAGGTACCTGTTCGAGTTAGAAGGAAGGAGTAGCTGCGACTCGAAGCATCCCGACGGACGAATCGGAAGGCAAGCGTAAACCGTAGATATTACCTAGAATATTGTATTAAGATGCACATTGTATAGACATGTTGACTATTATTATAAAAGAATAGTTATTTATAACGCTTCCGCTGTTTGCTTGTATTATAAGATATTTGACACCAATCTGGAATTTCGACCAGGCCCACCTTGGTCGGGTTGTGACAGTTGGTATCAGAGCAAACAGCTGAAGCGAATAAGAACTCCATTAGGCTTCAACTGTAAACTCTAGGATCCTAACCTTTGAAACCACAGAGTTTATTTCGGTTTGGAAAACCGAAGCATGACGAACAAACTAGAGTTGCAGCAAGAAGATACCAGACGAGTCGACCATGGGTACTGAACACCTTAGGATGAACTTTTCTAACCAACGACACAATGTACACATGAACAAGATAAAGCATTATGAGTTTGATAGGAATATGCTTGGATGCTTAAGTGAGGCGGACAAGTGATTATGGTTGCAAACATAATCATGAATCCGCAGGCACAAGGGCATTACGGGCATATCTTGTCAAAGATCGTAAGTGTAAGAGTTGAATTAACACCCTTGAACCTAAAAACTTGCGTGAATCACATCGGCTTGCTACTGACGAGTTAGGAACATGCCTTATCTTGTTTGCTTCTTGATTTCCTAACCATAATATTCTCAGCCAATGGATTTTAGTTCTGGACATATTAAGTGATCCTTCATCCTTCTTTTAGCTTACTTTGATCAAGATAACCATGAGAAATCCTCGTTTATGAGACAAACATCTCAAGCACCCACTCTTGAACACCAAACAGACACTCGATAACACGTAAGTAGATGCCGAATCTTAGTTTACATTCCTTTGAAGCTCGAAATGTTCGTGTTAAATCATCTAAAACTTCATGTGAAACACTTCGGATAAGACAAAATCTTGAAGAAACGTGTTGAGGAACATGATTGGACCCCGTTCATCGTAGTTCTCTCGACTATATCACACAAATTCTTGGAACTTTCTTCAATACTTTGATAAAATCTTTGGGTAAAGTCACTCAACTCCGTTCAGGAACCTGGTGCATACCCAGTTTTATCACTAAGAACTCTCGGACACACATTTTAAATCTTTTGATAACACTTGAATTTCGGTTGTTGTCCTTTGCTTTTTGGATGTTTAAGCCCCTTTCGGATTAAACAACTTTCTGGAACCATACGTAAACGCTAAGAAAACCTTAGATTACTTAATAATCATTCCAAACCAATGATCAGATTTTTAGAATACCAACCAAAATGCCGATTTTCCTTCTAAACCGTGGACAAGGATGTACCTACCACCATGATTATTCAACTTGAACGAATCAAATGACCCTTGACGTACGAACATTCGTCTACCATGACTCATGTAAAACCATCTACGATCCTTCATACCGGGATCTTTCGGAAAATCCCGGCAAGACGCTAGCGAGAAATATGAAATCTTCACCCATATTCTACAAATAACCTGACTGTTCTGACGTAGAAACCCTCGAATCAGTAAGTTTTGACAAGAGACAACCTAAGGAAAATGTTCCCCATCATTAGAAAACACTTTTCGTTTGTTATCAAACCATTAAACTCAACCAAGTAAAACGTCCATCTGTCTCCTTCATTGTTTATAACTGATCTTTGTACTTGTAACCTCCCTTGTTAACTAAGTTATTTATGTAAAGAGACATAGCACCTTAATGTAAGGTAAATTGACGGTTACGATCCGGAGCGTAATCGTGAATCTACAGGTACGTTTTGGTGGTATGAAATTCCACACGGGTTTTGGGAAAAATTTCCAGTTCGTTTTTGAAGTACCAAAGGTGTGGTGGGTTGGCTGCGGTACACCCTATATATAAACACCGATGGTACATTAGGAATGGGACTGAGAAATCAATCCAAGAATAAACCCTAGTTTACAAAAAGGACTTTCAGTACGTTTTTGGAGTGTCAAAGGTGTGGTGGGTTAGCTGCGGTACACCCTATATATAAACACCGGCGATACGTCAGGGATGAGACTGAAGGTCCAACTTGAATAAACTATAGTTTGTTTCCTAAGTTTCAAGCAATAGTATGAAACCAAAGGTATCCTTCTTCGTTATCTATGACGAATCCATAAATTGTGATCAAATATCGCAGTCCTTACGGAGACAAGGTGATTGATGTTAAAACAAAGAGAAGATTTGACTCTTTAAACTCTCTGGCCAAAACCAGAACACACCGTTTGGTTAACTGACGCTGAGATCCCTCGAAAATTCTATCTTGTTAAACCCACTCGTTAGAAAATAAGAACGATAAATTCATTGTTGTCAGGTATTGTAAATGGCAAGGAAAACACTCGGTATAGAGAGTACTTCTTTACGGAAGCTCAAGTGATGGGCGATTTGGCAAATATGAAATAGTTTTCTTTCACTCGTCAATTCGTATACTTTTCCTCCCTCTCCATAATATTGATTCCATTTGTTGATAAGAAAATAAACATGATCATATTTTTCAAAATCAATCAAACGACCAAAAACTCAAGGAATTTACAAATCCTGTTTTCATGATTTCCATGTCATCACTGTTTATTTACTCGTCTTGATGACTGTCAAGCCCCTAATTTGGTTAACCTCCCTGTGTTTGGACACACTATTCGATAATTCAACCTCTATACCCTCTCCTGGTAAGTAGAATTGTCAAAATTTAAACCCTTTCCGTTGTTCATATGAGCCGTAAATCTGTTTTGAAAAACGTAGCAGAATCCACCCAACGCCCTCATATAAGAAGCTTCTGGTAACCTTGTAGTGTGTTTTGAATTAGATTCCTTAATTTTTAAAAGTACGTTGGGTCTACCTAATAATATAACTATAAGTTCGCATCCACAAGTGACGCTTGTGAGCCGAATAACCTTAACCAGTTAGGAGATCCGTAATGGAAGTACAGAATATAACCCCAACCTTAATTTCGCGGACGAAATTCCTGTAAGGTGGGGAGAATGTAACAACCCAGAACGGATCCCAAATTTTTTTTTTTTTTTTTTTTTTTTTTTTCGTGTACAATTATTGTTATCGCATAATACACAAGTGACCAATATAAATATTAAGCTAGTCGGTTATGCTCGAAACTAAAAACCGAACCAATACATATGTAATATATTATTAGGATACACGTTGAGGAACCGAACTAATACGCGTTACGAACCGAAACCCAGACCCAAACCCGAAGTGATGAGTCAACAAGGGAGGACACATGTCCTCCCCTTGTCTTGCCAACACCCCACAAAACCATTAGATGGTTTTGTTAAACCATCCACTACCTCCCTATATAAAAACCCACTCCCACTACCTTCCCCTCATTTCTAATAAAACACACACACATACATATGTTGAAAGAGAGAGAGAAGAGCTCGAGAGAGAGGAGAGCCGGAGGGCTTCCACCGCCGGCCAAGGCGGAGCTCCGGCGGAGCCGACCCCCAACAACACACCCACCCCTTATACTCCCTCCTTATAAACACACTGCTGCTGTTGCTTTGTAAAAAGAGAGAGAGAGAGGAACCGGAAAGGAAGCAGAGAAGAGGGAAGCAGAAGAGAACAGATGAGACAGAGGGGCAGAGACTGAAAGAAAAGGAAGACGAAGACGACGGTGGCCGAGTGGTGACTCCGGCGGCGGCAGCGGCGCCCATGTAACCGGGTCCTCTTCAAACAAAGGTAACCTAAAAACCCCTTTTCTTCCATAATATCAACTGATGGTGAGGATTATTGCTGATATGGTGGTTCCAGAAGGGGGTCTCGTGGTCCATGGCAGAGGGTTGGTGGGTAGTTGTCTAGATGATGGTGAAGGATAGCGGTGGTAACAGTGGTGGTGCCCGGGTTGAGGCGACGGAGGTGGTCAGGTGATGGTGGACTTAAGCGAGGAATAATGGTGTTGTTTGGGTTAACCGGACCAGTCAATGAATCGGGTCGAAGTTCGGGTCAACGAGAGGGTCAGCGGGAGTCAACCTTCGAGTCAACAAAAGTCAACTGAACAGTCAACATCGGTCAACTGTAGTCAACCGGGTCAGACCCGGTCAACACGAACCATAGCCCAAGACGTGAGGTATAACCGAACCTAATAAACCGATAATTATATTTATTTATAAACTAATTATTTATAACTTGATGCGCGAGGGACTTGACAAGCGGAATAAACTTAATATGACCATCGGACACCTTGGACCTCAAAGCTTAGGACATGAGCTCAACACTTGGGTACGAGACTAAGACTTGAATAGGCGACATGTATTATATATATAAATTGAATAGTAGTAGCGACATTTGGAACTTGTGAGTTGGACATTTGAACATAATAAAAGGACGTAAGGTTCGGATTGAGACACAAGCGGCGTGGACTTGATATAGACTTATACACATAGGAATAATATTAGAACAAGAATTTAGAAATAAGTAATAGACTCGACAAGTGGACATTTAACAATAATAGCGAGGATGAGGACTTGAAGATTGAAACCTAAGACTCAAACTTGCTAGGAAAGACTCATGTATGAAACCATATAAAACCATAAGACACGGACACCATATATGTTAAACATAGAGGTGATATTGGATTTAGAACTCAAAGCATTGGACATGGACACGACACGACTAGATTATACAAACACCAATGAGACAAGCACTAAGTTACAATACCTTGAACACCGACATACAAGACTTGGATATGGCACCTGAACTTGGAACACACTTAGAGCTATAGAAGCTTTGTTACTAATACCTCGGACATTTGGACATGGTTTGAATACTTGATACTTAGGTATGAACTCGACGACTAAGATTAGTGATATATTACAACTTACTTAAGGTAAGATATAAACATACATAGGAATAGATAACGATATGGATTTGAGACATAAGGTGCGGACATAAGTATAATTAACACATATTATGTGTAATAACTAGATATGGTAATAAGCATCACCTCGACTTCTGAATATGGATTTGGACACTTGATAGACTAGACATGAACTAAGTTATAAAGTATGACCATAAGATGTGGCACATGAGATTTCGTATACGAGGATATATTAATACAAAAACCACACGCTCGAGCTCGTCCCCACGCATAACCCTTGTGATTAAAACCAAATACTAATAATATTTGTCGACTTAGGATTCGATCAGGACGATACCAGTACCAGATGTCAGGCGCTTCATTTATCATAGGCATTCATGTGCAGTGCATCCAGGTGAGTCTCGTGAACCATCCCCTCTTTTTGTATTTTAACTATTTTGGGGTGAATACATGCTTCCAGTACAGAACCAGTTGAATGTGATGAACCAGATGATGTGACAAGGTGCTCCCGATACCACCACACTCATCAACCCAACGGGAGATTGGGCCGCTTGATATGTGGGTAGCGCTACTTGGGGAAACCCCCGCACGCAGTGGACTCGGAAGCCCGGGAAACCCTCCGCTGTGGTATGTGTCACGTATTTTGCCATGGGAGTCCATAATGGGAGTAGATGGATCCATTGTTAGGATTGAGGTGTGGCTTGTACATCGCTATATGTTAAACTGTTTTAACTTGTCAAACTTGCTTTGGAATAATAACTTGTATTGAAATGATAAACCATGTTTTAAACTAGTTAAACGCACGCACGGACTCACCAACATTATTGTTGACCCAAAACCTATTTTAAGCATGTGTTCAGGTACCTGTTCGAGTTAGAAGGAAGGAGTAGCTGCGACTCGAAGCATCCCGACGGACGAATCGGAAGGCAAGCGTAAACCGTAGATATTACCTAGAATATTGTATTAAGATGCACATTGTATAGACATGTTGACTATTATTATAAAAGAATAGTTATTTATAACGCTTCCGCTGTTTGCTTGTATTATAAGATATTTGACACCAATCTGGAATTTCGACCAGGCCCACCTTGGTCGGGTTGTGACACCATAATCTTGATTGGGTTCCCTTTAGGGTATACAGTTCTGATGGTTTATGTGTTCTTAAGTTATGAACACATTGAGAGAGAGACAGAGATAGGGGATGGCTAATGGTGTTATGTTGTTATAATTGTCTCAACCCTAATCTCATAATATCTCTCCATATTTATACATACTCAGGGGACACCCTAATAAGGCTCATCTAATGATAGTCCGTCCATCAAAGACATATATGTTATTGGGCTTAGGATAATATTAATAATTGACCATCATTATATAAATGATTATAATGGCTATCGATAAATATACAAACATTACGTATATTTATTCCAACATTCTCCCACTTAGCCGAGTAATCATTTATTATGAGTATTACGTAAGTCTGCAGAGATTAATACTCATTTTAGTTCTAAACCCAAAATGTAGCAAAGAAATACAGTCGTTAAGTCTTTATTCGACTTAGGACCCCCATTAATCATACCACACCCAAATTTAAAACTTAACAATAGGATCAATTAACGTTATACCCTTAGATGATTTGTTATATTATTGTCTTTATGCCATTATGCTAGCTTAGCATACTAATAGACAAACAAATCATAATGAGGAAAATTAATCATTAATCATTAGTCATTAGTCATAAGTCATTCATAGTACGATATACAGTTGTACATGGTCATCAGTAATACCCTTTTCTCTTAGTTGGCTCTTAGTGAGACTTATGGGTGATAGACCTTTAGTTATTGGATCCATAAGCATATCATGAATGCATTCGATACAAAATTCTGATTTCCTCTATTTGTTCTTAATCATAAGCGAAAAATAATTTCGTATCGAAATCTAATGCAACTCCTCTCAAACTGTTACTGTTCGAGAAATTAGGGCAGCTGACTTTATCACAGTAAATCTTCAACTTAGTATTTATATGGAGTTAATAAGTTATGAGTCAACTACTAAATTTACCAACAACATTTAATGACCGTTATGTTGTGATAAGCAACACATTATGTCATGATAACTTAGGTTGTTGTTAACAGTTCCTTACGACTCCTCCATGAGAAAGTTATGTCTGCTGACGTTATGATATACCCCGAAATTGACACTTGATTTCCTTTGAATATAACAAAGTTAGGGTAAGAGTAGTTAATCACTTTAGGTTCTCACTTCTTCTTTATATTGTAGTCTCTTGTTTCTTAAAGATATTGTAATGTTCCATTAGATGCTTTTCAATAATCTAGACAAGTCTAGTGTTAAGCAATATGAACAATATCATAAACAATCATAGACTTAAATTTACATAAGTCTTCTAATTAATGAAGCATAAGGTAATAATCTCATTTATCCCATTATCCTCTAAAAGAGAGCAATGTTGTATGTTACATACTTAAGGACCCGCTTAGAGTAAAACTTATGGGATGAAACTAATATCCTGTTGGGTCTATCTCGATATATTTTGATTCCTATTACGTAAGAAGAATCCCCGATATTCATCATGTCAAAATCATGCATGAAAAATGCTTTGACTTAGGTAACATATACTTGTCAAGAGAAACGTCATCAATGTAAGGACAAGTTTTCATTAGTTGCTCCCACTCATCTTGAGGTAGGTTCTTTAATCCACTTAGTTCTTGATGAAGAGTAATTTCATTATGATTCCAACACATTTTATGCTTGCATCAACCCATACATGGATCTTATTGACTTACAGACTAAGTGTTCTTAACCTTCAGTTTAGAACTTTCAGGTTGCTTAATGAACATGTAGGTCATTGTTATGGAAAGTTGTTTTAATGTCCATCTAATGTGGCTCTTAGTTATTATGAGCTACTAGGACGATAATGATACTCAAAGAAATCTTTTGTAATACAGATAAGAAGATTCTTTGATAATCTAATCCCTCTTGAGTATCATCTTTTACAATCAATCTTATCTTACAACGTTCCCATTCGGATCTGGTTCAATTATGAATACCTTTAGGTTATTCAACCAAATCCTAAACGTTATTCTAATTTATGGAATTAAATTTTGCTAATAATAGCTTTATTCCATTTAGAAGATTGATACTAATGATTTAATTAGAAGAGGTAGGATCGGTAAACTTTCCAAACATCCATTTTGTATTAGTCAGGTAGGTTACATAATCATCAAAGTTAGTGGGCTTTTAGACCCAAATGACCTCCTGAGTTGAATATTGGATTTATTATGATACAAACTTAACTTTAGTTAAGTGTTTTTATTTTTAGGTATATAAGGAGCAACATTAGTTTCTAAGTGTGTAAGAGTTGGTGCAGTAAGGTGTACAAGAGGAATAATCGAAGTTAAATTCGGAGTTAAACTTAATGAGTCTCGAATTTTAATAAGTCTCTCCCCCGCATCTTGTACTTCTGAAAAGTCATAATAAGGACTTTTACTTCTCCCACTTACCTTAGAGATCTTAATGAATCCAGCATGCTTAAGATCTAACATTTGGAAGATCCATAGATTTTAATTAGAGAAAACAACCTAATGATCTTTATTGTCGTTTCTCTTGATGAGGATTACTTTAGTAAGAAATCTAAGTTTTCCCATATTTAAGCATCCACAAAACTTTGTTAGGAGTACGTTAAGTTCTAAGGAGACAAGTTGTGATAGATCGTTGTCCAATGCAAGAGGTGTAATTTGAGGATAGATCAAATTGTCGTTCCCCCCACCTCTGTAACTTTTGCAAGTCATAAGTAGGACATCTTATGTTCCCACTAATCTTTTAGGTCTCTTAGTACCTCCACATAATAAGTTTTAACGATGCGTGTGAACGAGAATATTTCATATATTTTAAACTTGATTTCCCTTATCGTCCAGATTTCATAAGAAATTTTAGGAACATACTTAGAGGTAATCTTATTAAGTATATATGAATTGATTTCTTTAATACTTTTGGTCTGTAGGAAAAGGAATAGATACAATTAGATATTTATCTAAGCTCCACTGATGTCAATTAGTTATGACTTATGATGGAAGCCCATTTATACCTTTCCCCATTTAATGTTTAGGGCGTTTAACACATGCTTTAAAGTCACTGAGAATGATATTTGATAGCCAAGCATCCTTTAGTGACCTGGTCATGATTTCTCATGAAATTTTGATCTTAGTGTATGAATTGCATGGGTCTCATTTTCCTTTGTTAAATTATCATTTTCATGATAACAAAGTTGTGAAAAACGTTATTTGATCATCTAGTTTTATTTCATAAGGTTTCTATTCAGATAATGACAACAAACAATATAAGAGTTTAACTTAATAGTGACTTTGGTTTGGTCATTAAAACCTTGTAACTATCAAAAAAAATTGTAGCTTTTAGTATTGATGCTAAATTCTGAGTAATCTCAAGAATATCGTAAGGCATCATAAAGTTTCAACACTAAGATCAGTTATTAGTGGTCAATAGACCCTTAATTTTGCCACTAACTCTCATCTTAAGTATTTGTTGAATTCTGGTAAGGAAACGTATAAAACTAGACTCAACCATCATGTGTTAATTGGAATGCATTAGCATTTGTGGAGTTAAAATATCCTTAATTAGGCGCTACATATCTTAGCCAGCTGTTCTCTCTACTTATGGGTAATCTCATTGCTTATGCCTATTCTTAATGGCACAGTTTTGATTAGTAAGACTTTCTCTTTAGAGAAACTTATAGCTGAAAGTAGTACTTGTATTTTGTTTCCAGACCTTATAATTATCCTCTCTATGGTAATTATTCTTCCTCTTTTAGGTTTAATGGTAGTAAGGTGAATAACATCAATTTTTCTAGTTTAATGCATTCCTTTTCCCTGTACGTAATTCCCTATCAACACACTCATTTTACTTTGATATTTCTGAGTGTTATAGTTGATTCATAATGCATCTAATCGTATTGGTGGAAAAGTCATAATGCACTAGAAATTTTATTGAGTTCCATGTATAACCCCTTAGCTTTATGGGTCATGTTCTTCAATGTTAAGATGTATTCACAGATGTCATTTAACCATAAAGTTAGATTTGTTTATTTTATGCTTCTTAGGAATTCGTTATATTCTTTCATTCCATAGATAATACATTATTCTTAGGAATTTCAGAATCTTTAATAGCTCGCCTGATAGGAATCAGTAAAAGGAGTTCTTAATTTACCATAAGAGACATTTTATTCCACTTCTTATGCTCATATGTTATTCTGTAATACTTTTTTAGATAGAGCATAGGAATGTCATGTCTTAAGAGGTAACTTAATGAGAACAAAATTTAAGCAAACTCTACTTAGTTTTGATAATTAGAGTGGATCATTTAGTTGAGATAGTAATTTATAGAAGAATGTGAGATTAGTTTCGAGTTACGGGTATTGATGTAAGGCAGACTTATATTATGATCATTATATTAATGAAGGATCATTAATTGTGAGGATCAATTTTGATATGAAGATGTGATAATATAATAACACCAACATAAGATACTTAAATAACATGCTCTAGCTTTGGCTATACGCTATTCATTTAAGTATAGAATTGCCGACATTGAATGTAACCCATCACCTTTGGGCAGAAGTGAGACATTCAAAGTCCTAATTCAATACACTCAGTTCACCAACATAATCTGTTACACATCACCTTTGGGCAGAAGTGAAACCTTATGGCACTTATGTACAATGCTTAACAAGATCTTTATAACGAACTAATGTGACACATCACCTTTGGGCAGAAGTGACACCTCAAAATGTTATTGCAAGTTAAGCAAGGTTTTATAATGTTTTGAATAAACTTGATACATTAGGTTTTATCAAAACTGTAAATTTTATAAGAGAACCCGAAAAATAATGGGTTCTCAGTGAACTAATGGGTTCTCGATAATCTTATGAGTTCCCGGAAAAATAATGAGTTCTCGAATTAATCTTATGAGTTCTCAAAAAATGTTGAGTTCTCGGAAAAATAATGAGTTCCCAGAAAACTTATGAGATCTGGAATAACATAAGGGGTTCTTGAAATTATGAGTTCTCGAAAGTGATGAGTTCCCGGATAAATCATGAGTACTCGAAGACTCAATGAGTTCTCAGATATCATAATGAGTTCTCGAATGTCATGATGAGTTCTCGAATATCAGAACTAGTTCTCGATATACTGATGAGTTCTCGAATATATTATGAGTACTCGAATAACTTATGTTTTCGGATAACTTTAACAGTTCTCGGATTCTTTAATAGTTCTTGAAAAATATTGGTTCTCGAATACATGATAGTTCTCGATAAATAAGATGGGTTCTCGGACACATTATGGAATCTCAAAAAACATTTTCGGTTTTCGAAGTAGAAGACCTTAACCGAGAACTCCTGTCTGTGAACCTGATCGAAAGCTTTAAAAACCGAGAACTTATACACCGAGGACCATTATCCGAAACTTAACTAATAATCCGAGAACTAAATTCATTAACCTTAAAACCGAAAACTTATTATTCAAAAACCAATACTAAATAAATATGGTTCGAAATTTTAGGGATTTACTAATATCTGTTTCCAGATTTAAATAATGACTATCTCCAAAGATATCATAAGATTTCGAAATCTTTGACTTAATCATAATTGATTTCGAAAATTCCTTGGAGATAAAGTTATGTCCTAAATTATCAGAAACAGAATTTCAATCCAATTTTAAACCAAAATCATAATAATTTTTTATTTTCTAATGATGTTCTTGAAGAACATCAACCGAAAAAAAAACATAATCAATATAATCTTTATCTTAAGAATTCGTAGTTATCTCCGATTGAATTTATGGAGTGAATTCAAATAAAAAATATATTGCGTAACATGTTGCACATACGATGCATGGTTTTCATGTTATTTATTATTAGCTTGACTTTCTTGTCCATTGATTCATACCAAAATTTGCAAACATTTTCTAGTGGCTTATTAGAACTTATTAATATGTCTTATTAATATGAATCGATTATTTATAGAAAAACAAGTTATCGACTATTTCAATTACTTAATATAATCAGCATTGCTCTGATACCACATGTTGATTATATTCATAAGAACATAAGGTATAAACATAATATTTAATCAAGTGTACCTGATTTGCTTAACCGTTCAGGAACTTCAGTAATGGAAGACACCATTATCTTGATTAGGTTCCCTTTAGGGTATGCAGTTCTGATGGTTTATGTGTTCTTAAGTTATGAACACATTGAGAGAGAGACAGAGATAAGGGATGGCTAATGGTGTTATATTGTTATGATTGTCTCAACCCTAATCTCATAATATCTCTCCATATTTATACATACCCGGGGGACACCCTAATAAGGCCCATCTAATGATAGTTCGCCCATCAAAGACATATTTGTTATTGGGCTTAGGATAATATTAATAATTGATCATCATTATATAAATGATTATAATGGCTATCGATAAATATACAAACGTTATGTATATTTATTCCAACATTTTGAGCATTGATAAAAGATTATGTTTTATGTTTTTTTTTAACTCTATGTTTGATGCTATTGTTGTAAAAAAACCGCACATGTTGGCTTGGGATTGTGTAACACCTAAATGGGTTGTTTACTTTTATAGTAAGGGTAGACGGGATGGTTCGGATGGCCACTTCATAATTACTGTGATCATCACGATCACCGTCCCATCAATTTCGTGATGCTTCAATTTTTCCGCGACCACGACCACTATCACGGGCTCGCTAGTCGTTGAACAGTGATGACAACGGTCATTTGACTGTTAAAAAAATTATCTACGTATATGTACATATTACCAATTTTTTTACAACCACACTCACACCTAATTATTCTCCTATACACTAAAAAAAATGACAAAATTCTTCTCATCCTCATTCACATTCACAATTTTAACAATGAGTACTTGAACACAAGAGGATGAACTTGTGCTAGTGATCGCGTACGACAACGTACACAACGATAACGCATCAGCGAGCAGTGGTCGTGGCTGTGGTTGGAGGAACACTCCATCTTGGAATAAAGTTTTAGCCGAGTTTAGTGCACTTATCGGGGGAACACAACGTAGTTGTGATTCAATCTCTCACAAGTATAGGGACCTCGAATCAAATTGTAAAACCTTTGATTTTTTTTAAAGAAAATGACGAATGATTTCCCCGACGAAACAAAAGATATGCAGGTAGCCTACGCTCACATCGAGTATGCTTTCGAGGTCGGCAATGATTTTTTACATGTTTCAGCGTGGTGATTAATGTTCCTCTCAAAATTACATTAGGTTTTATATTTTCTACTGATGTTTTTATTTTCTTTAATGTAATGTTTATATTTTATTCAAAAAAAAGTTTAGTGATGGTGTAATAACCACCATGAGTTTAGTGATGAAATGAGGTGGTGTAATAGTATTGAGTGTGATGGGTGTAATGGTTTTGTAAGGCCCTCCGGAGTGTGTGGGGGAACTACCATAACGCCATGAACATTAGCCCGGGTGGCTGTGGAAGGGGGGGAAGCCCCTTGGCGGGGGGGGGGGGGGGGGGGGGGGGGAAGAAACCCTCTGGCGTGAGGCGGGGCATGCTATTTTTTGATTGGTTGATTTTTTATTTTTTTTAACATTGTCTAACCACCCCACCCACCCTAAAACAAGACACTCTTAGCCTTATCACATCATCATATGTCGAGGAATAGTGCGGCATATGACCATCAAAAGTAATGTACTTTAGAAATCCATTCTCATGTGTATCGTTCATTAAAGCTTGCTCTCATGTTCCCATCGCAAACACAACCGTTGAAAGATGTTTTTTTTACAGTGAAGCACGTGAAGTTCGGCTTGCGTAACCAGAATGGTGATGAGAATTTAAGCAATAGTTGCATATATTATATTGAGAAAGACTTGCATAGGAAAGTCTCTCTAGACGATGTTATGGATAGATTTAAAAATGAAACTCGTAAGAAAGAACTTTATATATATTTCTATTCTAATAATGCGTTTATAATAACGTTTAACGTTATTTTGTTGATTATATAAATTTTAGTTTGATTATCTTTTTTAATATGACTAGACTTGGTACGGCCTGAAAAAAAAACATAATATAGTGATAGCCATACAATCCTTAAAAAAATTTCGTCCCGCTAGAAAAAAAAAAATATCCTGGATCCGGCACCTGGTTAATGACTAAAACTACAAGAAAGTACATCTTTAATTTGTTTTCTGATGTTTGTCGAAAGTTGAAGTCTTTATAAATTATAACTTACAAGTATTGGACGGCCTGTTGCTAATTAAATTGACAGGTTTCACCGGTTTCTTTGTGGGTCGAGTCCATCTTTTAGAACTTGCTCAACCGCTCATTGGGCGGTTGAACCATGACCTCATATGATCAAAATAATTCAATACAAACGCTAAGAAAACCTCAACTATGCCAAGTAAACATGGGCAATTAGAAATTTTCACACAATCACACACAAATCACGTTCCTTTTATGCCCTCTTTTTCCATTAGCAAAGAACAGACTTCAACGACAGTGACATGTATTGTCGTTGTAACCTTTGTAGTTGACAAATGATGTTAGATTAACGTAAGCTGTAGCATCTTGTCCAAGTAGGCTAGTAGCTTATGATTTATAATATTCCTTACAAATCTAAAGGTGTAGTTACCTAACTTTTTCATGGCGGATAGGATATTGACTTTAGGTTTGGTTGGGATTCTAGTTAATATACTTAAATCTCATTCACGTAGTTTGTGAATTAAAACTATGAAATATTTGTGATTTATTTAGAATTTTAGGGTAGGATTACTTGAATGAGATTAAATAGTTAAATAAACTCGGTCTTGCTAGCTATTGATCATATACAATGGCAGATCTTGAATGAAAAACCTAGTAGGGCCGGACTCAATACATATAAAGATTTTCGGTAAAATTTACACTAAGAAATGAAAAAGTTGAGTGTGTCGGGGCCTTGTCCAGCCCGAGAGAAGATTCGCCAGTGATCCTACACCAGTTCAATTGGCACATCATAAGCTTGTAACCGGCCAACCCAAATGAACATGATTTAAGAATCTGCAACTTTTGGTTTTAAGATGCTTCAGCTGTTCAAAATCTTTGCTAGCATTAAAGGAACAGTCCAAAATTTTTGGCATAATGAACCTAATTCTGTGGAAATGCGGCGATCTAGATGTCTGAAAGGTGCCTGAGGTTATGGTCGAAGATAATGAAGGGCTTATCCTCTAATGAATTCAATCCAAGGGGTTCCGGTTGTTTTTGGTTTTCATAGTTTTTCGTTGGGAGAGTGTAGTTTTTATATTCTATTGGCGAGTGTCCTGTATGTGTATCTTTTCTTTTATCCCGGTTTTCTAACCTCTGGTTAGGAAACTTTTTGTACCCGCTAACGTTTTGGTTTTTCGTATGTAATAAAAGCATCTCATTCTCCGTTAAAAAAAAAAAAAAAAAAAAAAAAAACTTGATTGATTTGTGTAAGTGGTTTTCAGTATGGCTGGTTGATACAAGTATACAACCCCTTTCTATAAATTTAAATGATAAAGAAAATCAATTCCATAAAGATTATTTTATTTTATCTTCACAATAGAAAACAAACAAGATAAAAGGCTTTTGATGAAAGTGGTTCAGAAACCATGTCATTTGTGCCTCACTTTTTGGTTTGAACGATCTTGAGGGATATTATGCTCACAATAAAAGCTAAGAATATCTACTCGTTTGGTTTCTTGGAATTAATTCCAATAAAAGTCCACTATTCTTTTTGGCTGTCATTTCCTATTTTATATGTATACATTATTGCTTGATCCAAGGTATTATCACTTTATAATTTATATTTTTACTAGATTTATATGCTGGCAGCGTCCCGAGGTTAAGAAATCTAATATGACATATCAATTTTACATACGAAATAGACTGATGTGCTTTACAGTTACATGCAGGAAAGCTTCGAGTAGCACCAAACCTAAAACAATTAACAATGTATCTCCAATGTTAACGCCTAACCTTAAACAATGTATAACTCTAATATTAAAAACCTAACATAAAACAATGTACAACCTCAATGCTAACACCTGTTGTAAATAGAATTCATATTTATTGGTTTGAACAGAATTAATGACTTGCTTATACATGATTAATGAATAATATGAACACTTTGTGTTTTTTTTTCCTGTATGAACAAAACCCCACAAAAAATATTCACTTTTTTTCTCTGTTTTTTATATAGCACTATGGTACTAGTTGGAAAGATAATAAAACGCTCGTTAATTTGGTGTAATTTTTTTCTTTGAAAAAACTCGTATATAAATCATATCAACGTTTAAAAATTATGAGAGGAACATTAGAGAGAAAAATTCAATTTTGTTTTTAAATTATTTTTTTCCCTAAAAACACTCATTGCCACATGGGATCCTAGGGGTTTTTTTATAATAAAAACGAAATAATTCAAAAATAATAAAGGTGCTCCACCTTGCACCATTGGAAAATCGACTGCCAAACTGATTGAGCGAAAGCACACGACACAAAAAGGTGCTCCACCGTTTCTTGTCGATCACCACAAAATGGACAAAGATCGGATCCAAGGTTTATGTTCCTCCTCCTGAGCGCTACTCTTGTTGGAAGTCTCCCCAAGCTTGTCCTCCAAATTAAAATACCGACTTTCCTTGGTACCCACAAGTTAAAGTCCACAACCCTCGTCGCCGGTGCCTCTTTGACAGCTTTAACCGGTTTGAAGGTTGAAATACGAGTTCCAGTCAACAATTTTTACGGCTTTTGCATGGGAGTTTATGATTTGAAGGTTGAAATGCTCATTTTTACTCATTAGTTTTCATTACAAAAAAAGAGTTTAAGTCATACAGGTAAATCATGATTATAATACATGTAAAATAATTACATATTTCAAAATAATAATAATAATATAAAAGTTAGATAGTAGTTTCAAACCAGATCAACCTTTTTTTTTACAACTTTCATTCAAAAACCAAAGTCTAGAACCATAAAACAGGACTGCCAAACCCCACAAACTACAATTACATCATATTGGATATTTACACCACTCCTTTCATATGAGGTTTTTATGCCTTGACATATTCTTCAACCATAAAAATGCCAAAGACTTCACATCGGCTGTGATATCTACAATCTTATAACTTGTACCATTGAAAACCTTGGAGTTCCTCGCTTTCCAAATGCATCAATAAGCGCAAATCACTATCCCGTGAAAAACTATTTTACCTTTTTTTACTGTGAGCCGTTTTATGCAACTCCACTAAGTCCCGGAACAAAAATGCAAAATCGGAAAGAGATTACACTACTTGCACACATTAGACCATATAGCCGGACGCTACCCAACATGATATAAAAAGATGATTTACCGTCTCTTCCTCCACCTCGCAAAGAGAACACATAATCTACCCGTTTAGATTTTAAACCGAAAAACTTGTATTGATTATTTAATTTTAGCGGCTCAAGTATTTAATGAACCCTAATGATTTTTGAAACAACTTGTTCATCATTAATTAGTTGATTAATAATATGCCGCCATGCTAAAGAACTGTTTTTCGTGGGATTAAATTAATAAAAAACATTGATAAAAAGTGAAGCATTGTCCGAGAGTGGATTCTATAAAAGCAAAAATTGAACACCTTTTGAGTTGGGTCATGTGTCCATGGTGAACATAAACACCCACATATAAGTTTACAACATGTGCTTGTGACCTCATCATCTCCTTTTTGGTTTTTCTAATAATTGTGATTTATCAAATCCTGAATTATTACAACTTGTAACAATTTATTATATTTTGCATGATTTTTACTTTTAACGTACACATTTCAACTGAAAAGTCATCAAAAATATTGTATTTAGTACTCTTCTTTTTTAAAAGCTGAAAATATATGTTTACAACATACTTTCACTTTTGCATAATGTACTAGATCACCAAAATATTGATTTTGTTTCTTATTTAGATCAACAAAATCGTAAGATACATAGATGGTCCATGTCTAAGATCATGTTGTGGTTTTTGGCCATATTTTTATTGATCCCACTTATCTTATTGTTCACTTATTTGTAACTCGTTTAGTCATTATACCCTTTACACTCTTTCTAGCAACACTTTGATTGGTCATGTGTACTTGACGAACATCAAAAAACCATTAAACGATCAATGTTTCATATCTTTAGTACTAATCTGTTCTCATCCAAATTGGAGACTTTGGAAGGCTCGTAATGATCGCTTTTCAACAACAAGAACACTAAGATTGAGGAGATCATTTCGGATGTTAAAACGTATGGTTACTTGTGGTATAACAATAGGCATAGGGATACAAAATGTACTTGGGAAGAATAGTGTAATTGTAACGTGATGTAATTTTTGTTCGTCTTGGTCCTCACCTTGGGGATCAAGCGTTCGTTTCTGTCAATGATATTCAATTTTTTTTTAAAAAAAAAAAACACAATGATTGACAACATGTTTTTAGTTGGTTGATTGTAATCTATGCTTTAGTTGGTCGATTCCAATAGTTGGTTTAATAAGGTTGATGCTTTTTAATGTTTTAGATGTGCTTACTACTCCAATTGGATATAAATTCGCGAAATTTGATTCCGATTTAGTAATCAAATTTCATATCGAATATTAATCCAGCTTTAAAATGCTAAAATTCGATTGATTCAATTCAATTAATTTGAATATTCAAAATGCAATTAATTGAAAGCCTCCACTTTGTACTTTAGGGCCGACAATGAGGGTGAGCCGGGTAGTCCGTGAGTGATTTCAATTGGCCATTCAAAAGAATATATATATATATATATATATATATATATATATATATATATATATATATATATATATATAGGGGAAAGTTAATTTGAGAACACCTATATTTCGTGCGAACCGTGAGAACGGCATCTAAAACCATTCAAATTCAAAATTTCTTTTTACACTTGTCTTTATTACTAAAATACAATCTCAAAAACACAATTTGCGCGTAAAAATTCAAACGTATACGGAAATAATTTGTTTTTACACATGTGTAAATTTGCTGTTTATACATGTGTAAACTGTTTCATTTACACATGTGTAAAAAGTTAATTTTAAAGTGTTTTTGCAAGAAAAGATGAATTATTTGGAAAGAAAATTCATTTATTAATGTTGTATTTTGATTATAATGGGTTTGTATTAAAAAAAAATTTGATTTTGATTGATTTTTTTACTTGTTCTCACGGTTCTCACAATATTTAGCGTTCTCAAGATAACCCTCCCCTATATATATATATATAGGGGAAAGTTAATTTGAGAACACCTATATTTCGTGCGAACCGTGAGAACGGCATCTAAAACCATTCAAATTCAAAATTTCTTTTTACACTTGTCTTTATTACTAAAATACAATCTCAAAAACACAATTTACGCGTAAAAATTCAAACGTATATGGAAATAATTTGTTTTTACACATGTGTAAATTTACTGTTTATACATATGTAAACTGCTTCATTTACACATGTGTAAAAAGTTAATTTGAAAGTGTTTTTGCAAGAAAAGATGAATTATTTGGAAAGAAAATTCATCTATTAATGTTGTATTTTGATTATAATGAGGTTTGTATTAAAAAAATTTGATTTTGATTGATTTTTTTACTTGTTCTCACGGTTCTCGCGATATTTAGCGTTCTCAAGATAACCCTCCCCTATATATATATATATATATATATATATATATATATATATATATATATATAGGGGAGGGTTATCTTGAGAACGCTAAATATCGTGAGAACCGTGAGAACAAATGAGAAAACTAATCAAAATCATTTTTTTTCAATACAAACCTAATTATAATTAAAATATAACATTAATAAATGAATTTTCTTTCCAAATAATTCATCTTTTCTTGCAAAAACACTTTCAAATTAACTTTTTACGCATGTGTAAATGAAACAGTTTACACATGTATAAACAGTAAATTTACACATGTGTAAAAACAAATTATTTTCGTATACGTTTGAATTTTTACGCGTAAATTGTGTTTTTGAGATTGTATTTTAGTAATAAAGACAAGTGTAAAAAAGAAATTTTGAATTTGAATGGTTTTAGATGTCGTTCTCACGGTTCGCACGAAATATAGGTGTTCTCAAATTAACTTTCCCCTATATATATATATATATATAGGGGAGGGTTATCTTGAGAACACTAAATATTGTGAGAACCATGAGAACAAGTAAAAAAATCAATCAAAATCAATTTTTTTTAATACAAACCTCATTATAATCAAAATACAATATTAATAAATGAATTTTCTTTCCAAATAATTCATCTTTTCTTGCAAAAACACTTTCGAATTAACTTTTTACACATGTGTAAATGAAACAGTTTACACATGTATAAACAGTAAATTTACACATGTGTAAAAACAATTTATTTCCGTATACGTTTGAATTTTTACGCGTAAATTGTGTTTTTGGGATTGTATTTTAGTAATAAAGATAAATGCAAAAAGAAATTTTGAATTTGAATGGTTTTAGATGCCGTTCTCGCGGTTCGCACGAAATATAGGTGTTCTCAAATTAACTTTCCCCTATATATATATATATATATATATATATATATATATATATATATATATATATATATATATATATATATATAGGGGAGGGTTATCTTGAGAACGCTAAATATTGTGAGAACCGTGAGAACAAGTAAAAAAATCAATCAAAATCAAATTTTTTTAATACAAACCCCGTTATAATCAAAATACAACATTAATAAATGAATTTTCTTTCCAAATAATTCATCTTTTCTTGCAAAAACACTTTTAAATTAACTTTTTACACATGTGTAAATGAAACAGTTTACACATGTATAAACAGCAAATTTACACATGTGTAAAAACAAATTATTTTCGTATACATTTGAATTTTTACGCGTAAATTGTGTTTTTGAGATTGTATTTTAGTAATAAAGACAAGTGTAAAAAGAAATTTTGAATTTGAATGGTTTTAGATGCCGTTCTCACGGTTCGCACGAAATATAGGTGTTCTCAAATTAACTTTCCCCTATATATATATATAGGTAAAGTATATGGAGGAAACCCTCCTTATTTGGTAAACTCTGGAAACTCTGACTTCCCAACATTTTTTTTTTTGAAAAAAATAGGGTATGTAATATACATTTTTTTTAAGCATTTCGAGCCAAAAAAATCAAAAAAGCGCCGAACGGTTTTTTTTTTAAAAATAAAAAACGTCTACTGTTTACATATAGTTAACACATTGTTAACACCTGTTATTAGCGCTTAACATGTGTTAGTCAAAATTTTATTTTATTTTTTAAAAAAAAATACTCGGCGCTTTTTTAATTTTTTTGGCCCAAAATGCTTAAAATCATGTATATTACTTGCCCTATTTTTTTCAAAAAAAAAAAAAATATTGGGAAGTCAGAGTTTCCAGAGTTTACCAAATAAGGAGGGTTTTCTCTAGATTCATTCCCTATATATATATATATATATATATATATATAGGGGAGGGTTATCTTGAAAACGCTAAATATTGTGAGAACCGTGAGAACAAGTAAAAAAAAATCAATCAAAATCAATTTTTTTAATACAAATCTCATTATAATCAAAATACTAACATTAATAAATGAATTTTCTTTCCAAATAATTCATCTTTTCTTACACAAACAATTTCAAATTAACTTTTTACACATGTGTAAATGAAACAGTTTACACATGTATAAACAGTAGACTTACACATGTGTAAAAACAATTTATTTTTCGTATACGTTTGAATTTTTACCCGTAAATTGTGTTTTTGAGATTGTATTTTAGTAATAAAGATAAGTGTAAAAAGAAATTTTAATTTTGAATGGTTTTAGATGTCGTTCTCACGGTTCGCACGAAATATAGGTGTTCTGAAATTAACTTTCCCCTATATATATATATATATATATATATATATATATATATATATATATATAGGGGAGGGTTATCTTGAGAACGCTAAATATCGCGAGAACCGTGAGAACAAGTGAGAAAACTAATCAAAATCATTTTTTTTCAATACAAACCTAATTATAATTAAAATATAACATTAATAAATAAATTTTCTTTTCAAATAATTCATCTTTTCTTGCAAAAACACTTTCAAATTAACTTTTTACACATGTGTAAATGAAACAGTTTACACATGCATAAACTGTAAATTTACACATGTGTAAAAACAAATTATTTTTCGTATACGTTTGAATTTTTACCCGTAAATTGTGTTTTTGAGATTGTATTTTAGTAATAAAGACAAGTGTAAAAAGAAATTTTGAATTTGAATGGTTTTAGATGCCGTTCTCACGGTTCGCACGAAATATAGGTGTTCTCAAATTAACTTTCCCCTATATATATATATATATATAATCCGATATCGGTTATATTTTTCTAGGGCCGGCTATGAGGGTGAGCCGGGTGGTCACCGGCTTCGGGTCCGACCCTTAAATGGGCCCAAACGTTTTTTAAAAATATGCGCATATATATATTAAATTATATTTTTAGGATATATATTTGTGTTTTATACATTAAAGTCTTGTTAGTGGAGTTGTAAAAACTATGTTAATTTAATTAATGTAGAGGTCTCAAGTTCAATCATTGGATCTAGCACTATACTCAATTTTTTTTATAATTCATTCCTATTTACAAAATTTTGGGCCCAAATTTTTTTTCGCCCAAAGCCCAATTTTTTTTTTGACGTTTTCGGAGACGGCACTTTATTTTTCGGGTACTTCATATTGGCATGCTTTATGCTTTACCAGGTCTTTTCTATAACTGGTAATATAGGTTATCATATAATTTTTGCTTTAACCGGCTATTCACTTTATTGGTCCGGGTTATATTTTTCGGGTACTTCATATTGGCATGCTTTATGCTTTACATGGTCTTTTCTATAACCGGTTCGGTTAACCGGTAATATAGGTTATTATATAATTTTTTCTTTAACCGGTTATTCACTTTAACACGTCGGTTAATTACCGGTTATTTTTGGTTAATTAACTAGGTTTTTTCACTTTTTTGGTTTTTTCTTGGTTTACCGGTACATCGGTTAAAATAACCGATTATTTTTTTTAAAACCTCAACCGGTTATGGTTAATAACCAATTCCAGTTAACAAACCGGTTTTTATGTGCACCCCCTGACCAAAAAATTACTAGTGGGCCGTAACAGGATTAGTGAATATGGACCACAACCAGCTGTCCAAATATTTGTAGCAAGTAGGGTGGTGCTAAATATTATTGATTTAGTTATCAATGTATATGAAGGCCTAGGGGTGTGCATGAGTCGGTTTGGTTCGGTTTTTACCATTAATCATAACCATAACTGTTATTTCGGTTATGAGATTTCCTTAACCATAACCATAACCAAACTTCGGTTATGGTTAATCGGTTATGAATTCGGTTATGGTTATTTCGGTTATTAACCACAAACTTCAACTAAAACTAACTTTCGACTAAAGTTTAAGAATTAAAATCGCGTGAGTCTACAAAATAAAAAATGAAATCTACGATGGTGGGCTTAGCTTAAGCTTTTTTTTATAAGACTAACAAGATTACATTTTTTTTTTGTTAAACTACCAATGGGGGATCCTTGTTAATAAGATATATCAAGACAATAAACTTACCTAAGCCTAAGTTTAATTTTTTATTAAAATAAAGGTCACATACATCAAGATCATTTTGTTTCAAGCATACTTTTATCTTAGTAGAAAACCTCTACATAGTTAGTGTCAAACTTAAACCTATTACATAGACTTAAAACTAGAAGTTCGGTTCGGTTTTGGTTATATCTGTTAACCAAAGTTTCATAACCATAACCGCTCGGTCGGTTAAAGAAATTTCATAACCATAACCATTAGTTATGTCGGTTATCGGTTAAAATTGGTTCGGTTATATCGGTTATGGTTCGGTTATTGGTTATGGCGGTTAATTTTACTCACCCTATTATGAGCATTATGAGATGTTAACATAAAACTACCTAATTTGATACCTAAATGGCTAAACGTTAAACTAGCATTTACAGATGTACCAAGATATATTATTTCCTATTGTTCATTATATATAGATACAATTGGTAAAAAATTTTGTGAGAAACGATCACTGTAGCTAAATGTCATTTCATGCTACAGTACTCCATTTTTTCTACGCGGTTGTTTTCCCCACTTTTGGGTGGTTTTCTTTCTTTGGAATAAAACAGTATTTTAGTTATTAATAATAGGTTGCTGTAAAATAATGTTTTGCCCTCTTTTTGGGTGGTTTTCTTTCTTTGGAATAAACCGGTATTTGAGTTATTAATACGTTGCTTATTTTCTTTAGTAAAGTAATTAATAAACGTGTTTATTATCACGTAATTTATACGGTGATCTTCAAATAGCTAAATGCTTTCTTGGTCGTGATCAACAGCGAAGTTTGGTTCTCGAATTAGTGGGGCGGTGATGTTAGGATGCATTGTGGGCCGGACTCAACCCGGACGCAATTTGCCTACGAAAATCGCAAAATTCTACCATTTAGGATGCATTGTAATGCGCTTTGGGTATGTTCAAATTCCATATGCTGTAGTGTTATTCTTTGTACGATGATGGTATTTTCGCGTGTCACGCATATAACAAAGTCTTGGAGGCAACAGGTTGTCGCCGCAACGCGCGACACGCGTAAAATACTAGTTCTAAACAAGCACCACATGCATTTGGGTAGAGACTAGAGACACACGTAAATTTATTTGTAAACATACATATATTGTGATATATGAAAAAAATAATATAAATAGATTTGTATCTCAATTATAACGAGACATATATCTCCCCAATAACATTTCTATCATATCAATCACACGTGGTACAATGGTCACTTTTTTAAAATCAGGTGCGATGGTTTTTACCGTAAGTTTTTTAGTGTTGTTGGCTTGTCATCAGTGTAAGTTCTCATCAACTAACTATTTATCATGCCATATTTTTTAGATAAACATCCCAATCAATATTATCCATTTTTGGATTTACAGGTATAAGGAAGGAACATAGCGACATGAGAGAATTTGAGGCTCCACCACCAAAAAAAGATTGTAAAAAACTTGGTTGTGTTGAGGGTATGAATAAAAGAACCTTTTGTTGGTGCGATAATACTAGAAATCCCAAGGCGTGCTTCTATAGTAAAGACGAGTGTGAACATAAATGTAATGTAAAGAATAGTCCTTGTAATATATAAACACTAGCTGACTACCCGGGAGCGTCCCGGGGTTGAAATTTAATAATAATTAATGGCGATTGTCATTGAGGATTATGAGAAAGGGGTTGATGGTAGTTTTACGTAATCAATAATGTATAACATGATACAAACATAAATGTGAACAATGCATAAAGACGACCAGTCATTAACCACAAATAATGTCAACATTGAGAACTATTCCTCCTTGACTTCGAATTGATGAAGCAAGTGTTTTCCATAAGAACGTCTTTCCTGTTTCACCAAATCCATAAAAAAAGAAAACTCCACCAGTTTCATTTTGCACTGCATTGGTAATTTGATCGAAGATGTCTTGTTGTACATAAGTTAAAGACTCTTTTAGTGTATTGAACTTAGTAAGAACATCTTGTTGGTCAAATGATAACTCATCGTTGATTAATCTGTTATCAATATCAAGCAATGCAGTTGTATCCGGATAAGGCATTGTTTTATATCCTTTTAATGTAGAGTTATTCTTTAATTGCCTCAACATATTCAGAATCATCATCTAAAAGACCTCTTGCATAACATACATATCGAAAAGTTTCATACATTTTTCCATCGACAGTTCGGATTTCTTCAAACGATTGTGGACCTTTAATAATGTTTAACAAAATACGTAGGAAGTAAGGTTCACCCAAAGAAGGAGCACCTAATAAACTCTACCAATTGTTGAGAAAAACGATTTCCTTTTTTTCCAACATTGCTTTTAACTTTCCATGTAAATTTTGTAAGGAACTCACCATATGTCAACGTACGTGCACGAGAACTTTCTTGGTTCATAACCATCCATTGTAAGAAAATAGAAGAAGCGACACTACGCTTACTTAAGACATTGTCAAGATCTTCATTTGCACCGAATACTATTTTTTGCTGATTTGGAAGATGAAATGGAAGTCTCATAACAGATGGATACCTATAATGGACATTGAAAGGAAAAAATTCTCCAAGACACCTCACACGCGGATACATAGTTGCAATCATAACATAATTGTTTATATAATTCTTCAAGACGCCTCACACGCGGATACATACTTGCAATCATAACATAATTGTTTATATAAGACTCATACGAGGCTTCGCCAATGTTTGTAGGTGTTGGCTGGAGTTTGCTCCGCTCGTTTTTTTATTAAAGTGTTGCTTTACATCAGATACAAAAAGATAAAAAGCAATGAATACTAATATTTAAGTGTCCGCCCCATGTTCATGACATTGAAGAGCGGAATTCAACCTTAGCAAAGTATGAAGTTAATATTTATATTTGTATTTGTAATATGTAGTTTATCAAATATGTATTAAAGTATTGGTATATGTATGTAGTTTAACATATATCATAAGTAAATGTATCTTAGTTACTTTTTAGAATAATATGCTGCAAATGGGTCGTTTTGGGTGAAGACAGCAGGCTGCATCAGAGTCAGGATATTTGAATTAGACTATGGGGTATGGTCCTCTTCCCCCTTTCCTCCCCCTTATTCACATTAGCGCCACGTCATTTCCCCCTTCCCCTCCCCCTTCTAAGGGAAATGGTTCCCCCTTCTTCCCCCTTCCCCTTCCATTATTTAATTATTATTTTTTATATTATTTAATCTTTTTTATTCAAATGCAGAAAAAGAAAAAAAAATACGATGATATAATTTACCCAGAAACCCATCTTCTCCAAAAACCATATACACACCCACACACCATTATCTTCCTGAAACCATCTTCTTCAAAAACCCATCTTCTCCAAAACCATCTTCTTCTCCAAAGCTCCAAATATCACCCCCCCCCCTCTCTCTCTCTAAAACAACTCTTTCTCTCCCTCTGCTCTCTCTCTCTCTCTCTCTCTCTCTCTCTCTCTCTCTCTCTCTCTCTCTCTCTCTCTCTCTCTCTACCAGATCCACACACAGCTTAATTTTTTTCTTTTTAAAAGTCTTTACCCAGATCCACCCCAACGTCTCTTTTTTTCTTGGATTTTGGGACGGGGAGAATGGGAGAATCACCCCGAGCTCCCCGAAAGCAAAACGGAGGGGGCGGTGTTCCCCTTCGGGAAGCCATCCAGGTCAGCTCCCCGAGCTCCTTTCCCGCACCACACCCCTTAGTCTTATGAGGAGACCAAAGACAACAATAAACATTCAAAGAGTAAAGACTCAAAACATTGCTCGAAGTGATGAAAACACTATTATGCTATTGAGATTTAAATTTATTTAGTTTGGACCCAATTCTTTCAACCTTATGAAGCAACATAACCGTTCCAAATGTTAACTGCCAAGGAGGACATAACGGTTCAGAATGTATATATACAACTTGTATGACACATTTGTTATTTACCAAGATTTTTTAATCATAATTCAATATTTGGTTATGTGTACATCTAGTAAAGAATATTGTATTATGTTTATGTAATACAATATACTTTAATAGGTATCACTTATTTAAAAATTATGGGATCAGGTATTATATAATATGGGTCGTCTTGGTTTTATTTTTTTTAAATATATGTAAAATAAATTTTATTTTAACGGATAGTTAGTGAACACTTGTGAAACAATTACACACTAAAGTTGAAAAAGGCACGTGACATTGATGTGGCAGTTACTTTTTGACGTGACAATTAAAATTGTAGAAACGGTAACACATGGTCTCAACATTGACCGCATAATCGACCGTGAACAGTAACTTTTATTTTACAAACCACACCCGCACCATTTCAACAACAAACCTTGATCATCTCAGGTTCTGTGTTTTGTTACACTTTATTACTACCTGGGTACCAGCACTTTGTTAATAGCTAGACACCTCATTTGTAATCGGCTTTCAGGCCGACAAATAACTGTTCATCCAAGACTGGAAACGCGACCATGACAGCTCAGAAGCAGCTTTATTGTCATCATTCATTCCCATACCGTTTCTCCTCTCGATTCCTTCAGGAGACGTATTCATAAACGCATGTGCCACTCCAGGGTACACATGTACCTCGTATGGCTTCCTTGATGCCTTCAGTTTTTCCTCCAGAGCTTTAGCAGCCTAACAATATAACACGAAAACTTAAATCAGGTTTTAAATTAATCATGTGCGTGTTAACTCAGATTATATTTTACCATGATGCACATTGATTTCACATCTTTGTTAGCATGTTCATACCTTAATGTCTGAAAATCCTTAAAAATTGTCGAGTTCTCCAAAATGGGCTTGTATGGGTACTTTAGTGTTGGCAGGGTCTGCAAGCTCGGGAGGAGGAACTCCATAATATGCTATACCAGCATCAATTCTGGGGACTAAAACAGAACTTGCAATGGTAAGAGCACCACCCATGCAATATCCAGTCACACCAACCTATATCAACACATTAATTTCAAGTTAACCAGTTGAAAGAGGAAGTCAACATTGTCGCAAAAGAATGGTCGACAAGAGAAGCAACAATAAGTTCTTCCAAATCTTTTGGCTATTGGTTAACAGAACACCATAAAATTAGAATTAATAATTGCAGCCTATGACAAAATCTATTTTAGATAACGATGTTAGACCTTCTATGAGCCATTGGCCTTGCCCAGTCAAGACCATCCATCAAGTGTTGCGCCTCTGCAACATCAAGACCAACCTTTCCACGGTACAAACTGATATCATGAAAGGACAAATTTAGCACAGATTAAGTTTGGAGCATATCCAATGCTGAATTTCGGATGGTAGTGGACGCTTAGGTCGCGTCCGGAAATCCAAACACCCCATTGGAGGACTTATCCTTTTTTATGTACGTTTGTTGGCACCTGAATTCCAAACGCATCCAGATGGAATGGTGGTGTTTGAAAATGGACATAGCATTGCAGAGAATGAGTGTGTTTAAACTATAAACTTCAAACACACTCATTTTCTCTCCAATGCTACTAACTCTACTAACGTGGCGCAACTGTACGCATTTTAAAGAGTATGCATTGGAGATGCTCTTATGATTAATAAAGTTGGCAACGTTTGACACGACCTTCTCATACAACACGGCTCAACACACGTTAATGACATGAATAAAAACGTATCTAAATAGATTCAAACACAACACGCCACATTTTGCAAGCCTCAATGTTAAGTGGTTATGTGCTTAAGCTAAGGTAAGTAGATTACTCGGGAATAAGCACTTTGTATCCCGGTTCAAGCTGAGAAATCATTCTAGCTGATTACCCCGAGAAGCTCCCGGGGTTGAAAATATAGTACAACTTAATAAAAAATAATAAAAGAACTAATTGATAAATAGCAAATCAATTGGATCAATGGCAAACATCACAAAATACTTGCAAAACTAATAAAATATCTTTAACAAATTATTACTATGAAGTATGAATTCCACTAACCTTTATGTTAAAAGAACTAAAGTCTGATCCACAACCAGTACATTTTGTAACAGCTTCATCATGTACCTACAACAATATGAAAATTAGCTTCAATGAAAATAAATAAACTATAACAGTAAGTTAAGGTGGTTTTTGACGTTACACATAAATAATAACTTTCATTCCACACTAACCAAGATCGCTAAAAAACGGCTAGTGACATCCTTAGCTAGGTGGTCGAAAGCTCTAGGCGGCTAGGCACGCTCAAGACTATGAGGGAGAGACATGTTTTAGGCTGGTTGCCTGGTTTAGGGCTAGTTTAGATTGTTAGGCTGCTTCTCGGCCATTTCTGAATCATTCAGCCTTTTAGACCAGTTTTAAATGATTTAGACCTGTCCAGGCGAAAATTTTGACCTAAACATGCAGAATCTGACCGGAATTCAGCCGAATCTGGCTGGAGCACCTTTATTGTGCCCTTTTGACTGCTATGATTCTTGGTTCTAAAAAACACAAAATGCACCAACGCAATATGGTTGCCAGATCTGAAGCACATGGCAACAGTTCAAACACTTATCACATCTCTCTAATCCCTCGCATTTAATCACTGCATGTTTATGGATTCTAATCGCTCCTATAACCTTAAACCTAACCTAATATAAAACTTAATGAACTAAACAATCACTGAACTTGCAATAATAAAGAAACCTGTCACTTATTCTCTATCTGGCCTAATATCTTGTCAAGTATAATCTAATGAGAATCTCTTACAGATCCCCATTCTCCAAGTTTGCAATCAACTGAAATAATGCCTATGAGACAATTAACCGAATAACATTTAACTCAAAGCACATAATTCCAGTGCTGAACCTAATCACAGTTGTCGGTATAACTAACGTCTTACCTCAATCAAATTCGAGTCCAATAGTAACTAAAACCAAACGAATAAGCCTTAAGTGGTGGAAACTATATGTGAATTTAAACCTACTTGAATCATTGCAAAGTTCAATCACAAACAACATGAGCATGAAATCAGATGCTGATTGTTAATAATAATAATAATAATAATAATAATAATAATAATAATAATAATAATAATAATAAGATCCAGCAAGTTTCTGTTCTTTGTCCTTTGTTGAATTAATCTTGTTGATTCTTGGTCGATAATTAGTTGGGTCACGCCTAAATGTAATGTTGAGATGTTGTACCACACATCAAAAGACACACGTTTCAAACTTGTTCAACAAATAGTTGCATGAAAATGGCGGAAAAATATGAATTATATAAAGCAAACTTAAACAAAGTTAAAATAATAGTCAGTGTTACTTACCGATAAGAAGAGATTCATTTCGGTTAATAAAGATTGAGGTGCATTTGCAACACAATCAACAGATGGTGTCCCTTCATAAACAATTACTTTATCTGCTAGATAAGTTGCCATTATGAAATCATGCTCAGCCACAAACGTAGTCTTCTTAGCACGTCGTCTAAATCTATTTATAACTTTTGAAGCCACTATACGCTGCTCGGAATCAAGGTATGCACTTGGTTCATCAATCAGGTATATATCAACAGGCTACAATCAAAACACAAAAACGCCAAGTAAGGTCACGTTGACAATATTTAGAAATCAAAACAATGGTTGTTAATAAAACTGATATAAACATTAAACAAAATATAAAAAAAAACAGAGAGAATTAATCACTTTGCCAAGACACAAACACAAGAACATATAATAACCTAATATATTACTTTAGACCGAACATATAGATACATAATCTGTAACAAAGCCTCACCCAAAATTTGAACCTAAAAGTAACTTAACAATTGATAAAGCAAGGAAGGAGAATGAATGAATGAAGTGTTATTACCTGAGAAAGCCAGGCGGTGACGTCACTGCGATAGAGGGAAGTAGAAACAACCTTGATCCGTATCTGAGAAGCCTGGGGTGGGCCCACCTCCACCTCCTCGATCCTCATTGCTTCTCCTGCTCCCTATTCCCTATGCCACTGCCGCTCCAACCCAACTTTTTTTTTTTATTTATGATATTCCCCAATTAAATAAATATATCACATAATTCATTCATTCTATTCTAATCTAATCTACTCACGGGTAGTAGAAGAATTAATTAATTAATTAAAGTAATTTACCTTTGCATTTGATTATTCCTCCAGGGTTTTTTACAAAGCTGCTTGATTGATCAGAATCACCATCACGATAAACATGTAGAACAAAATATACAGACAACAAAAAAAAACACAGAGAAAGACGACTTGGGTTTTGGGTATTGAAGAGGGTTTGAGAAGAACCCTAAAGTTGGTTTGAAGGAGAGATCGTAGATGGAAAAGAATGGAGGTAAGAGAAGATGTGTTAGGGTTTAGATTTTATGTGATAACGATTATTGTGAGATGAGAGAGGCATGATGAGATAATGGGAATGAGAAGGCGGATGAAATTTTAGGGTTTTTTAGTAAATAAGGAAAATACTTAAAAATACCTAAAACACTCAATTATTAAGCCACGTGGCACTCTAAAGGGGAGGTTGAGGCCTCCATTGCACGCCACGTCAGCATATACATTTTCTTTTATATATATTAATAGATTTCTTTTTTTACAAGTAATATTATTCGTGTGTGATGGGAGAGTTTGGTTGGTAACAACTCGATTCATTACAGTGTTAGATACTTGATATAACAATCGAAAGAGATAAAAATGAATGTAGGTATTGCTACCGATGTTTTACGGTGGCGACATTGGCTTGGTTAAATACATAGTGAATATCGAAACATAACTATTTATTTGTTTACATTGAAGGGGAATTTCACAAAGATATTTGAGTTAAAGAAAAAAGATTGAAATCCAAGAAAAGAGAATAAAAATACAATTATCGAATCGGAATTTTCACTAAACATGAGTTATACACTGATACCCTAACACATCACTCCTTGATCCAAAATTTTGACTTCTGAAAAGGAAAAAAAAAAAAAACGAACACCAAAAACAATTGTCATTCGCAAGTTTCATGTTATGAACTTATGAGTATGGTGAGATTTATGTAGCATTGTTATTAGGATATGGATTACCATATATATAGGATTTGGATCATTTGAGAACCATCATTTAGGAAGAGAATCAAAGAACCAGTATGAACAGATGACATTTTTGTAAATATGAAGGTGTCTACAAAAACCTCTCCATCAAAAAATTAAAAAAAAATTAAAAAAAATATATAACCTAAATAAATAAAAAATTAAAAACACCAAAATGATTATTTTGCATTATTAATTCGAAAAAAAATAAAAAAAAATTAAAAAAAATGGTTGTTGTGACGTCATATGACGTCATCCCTGATGCACATGTGCATTTCGTTGTTATATATACATAAATACACCATATGCACATGTGCATTTCACTATTAAATCACACTTTTGAATGAATTGTCAATTACCATACTTAAATGATTATAAAATGGACGCGATATAGATATATAAGGGGTCACAAATTCTTTTCAATGATCATTAAATGGACGCAAAGTGAGATATAAAATACACTCGAACTCGTCAAGTGTTTAGTCATGCATATTATAACATAAATTGAAAATAAAACATGTGTATGACAACAAATGTGAATAAACTTGAAACATCTCTATATAAGACCTATAAAATAAGAAACGTGTACTGCATGCACATGTGCATTTAATTAATATTGTTAGATTTTTTTAGTGGTTTAACTTTCGGGCATACATATATGCATGCATCATTCTTCAAATAACAAAGTTTTTATACCAATTTGTCTTTATCATACAACTACACGTAGTCTCTACCAAACGTATTAACTCAATAAAACAAACGATAACAAAAAAAAAATATCCATATTACAAACCAACTATGTTAACCACCTACATACAAACTTCTAAATATCTCACAATCTCACATCCACCAACGGTGTCCCCTTCTATTGCTTATTTGTCCCTTCTCATAGTATTCCCCTTTTACTTATCTTCTTTCAACACTTTTAACACGTCATTGATCCCTCATTTAACATCTCCCTTGTTTTTTCATCTGTCAACCTGAACATCGTATACTTCTCAAATTTATCACATTGTTTGTTTTTTAAACAGCTAACAATTAACATTTATTAGTTAACATGAAAAATATACATATATGCACATGTGCATATACATATATGCACATGTGCATATAAACCTAAATTGTTTAAATAAATAATAGCGACCTTTTTTAACTTTCTGATCAGCGATTATGTTGTCATCCTCAATTACATTCGGCAGCTTTTGTTGACCCTTTCTTCTTTGATTATAACACAAAAGTTACATTCTTTTATGTTTATTTGCTTCTTGTTCATTTTTGTTTGGCCATATTCTTCCCTTTGGGTGATTATGCTACTCATGAAATTCAACTCATTAAACACACCTTCTTCTTCTTTTTCATCCCTTTTCAGCTTGCCATCTTTTACTTTATACCCTAAAACAAACAAATACAAAAACACCCATTATACCACATAATCAACATCAACAAAATTAATGCAATATGACTAGTCGACCATAATAAGATCCAATTAAAGGATAACATCATAAGCAGGGAAATACTCCAAAAGAACCCCACCTCAATACCATCAATGACCCCAACTATTTATGTATAACTAGATACAAATATCTACTGACTTGGAATGAAGAAAGGCAGAGAGCAGAATTTCACATACTTACAGAGTCGTTGTTAATGATAACAAGAATAAATCTTAATGCACATATGCATTAACATTAAGAATTTCAATAATTAGTAAAAAAGATCCAAGAGTTTCAAACTTACCAACCCAATCCATTCCATAAACTTTATATCCATGCGCATTCAGTTGCTTTGCAAATTCATCATACCTGCCGCCACTGTTACCGGCAGATTGTTTAATTAAGCAAATCACCGTGTTAATATATTGTTTGAAAATAATGTTAAAAAATTTACCTATGTTAACTGAGTCCATGCAATAATACCACCAGCGCCCTGCAAATTATAAATGGAAACAACATAAATTATTGATCTAACACCAAACACGAAAACATTTACCTTACTAGTGGGATAATTAGATTATTATTATTATTGATATAATATTATTTTTATAATATAATCATACTTGACACACCGATTATTTTCACAAAGTTCAAAGCCTTACTCGAACCCTGATTCACTACCATCGTCGTCTGATCTTCCAACTTCTAAACTCGTATACTTCAATAGAGTTACAAAATAAAACATATATTTGTTAAAATAATCCGTGGACTATTCATCATCTCTAATAAAATACACTCAACAAACTCAATCAGAACACAAATCTAAAACCCTAGGCGACGATACAGATCAGTAACACCGTGGTGTAATCTCCGGCTGAAAGCTTCATGTCAACAACATACAGAGCGAAATCAATTGGAGAAGAAGGTAAAGTTGTTACCGTTGA
This sequence comes from Ambrosia trifida, assembly GCA_028751855.1. NCBI lineage: Eukaryota > Viridiplantae > Streptophyta > Magnoliopsida > Asterales > Asteraceae > Ambrosia > Ambrosia trifida. The sequence goes on along the minus strand of CM054123.1, from coordinate 90,129,738 downwards.
TGATGTCGTAGTGGAGCCGGCTGAAAGCTTCATGTCAACAACATACAGAGCGAAATCAATTGACGAGAAGAAGGTAAAGTTGTTACCGTTGATGATGTCGTAGTGGAGGTCGGAGAGCGGTGAGCACCACTGGCATCAACGGTCTGTTTTTTGTTGAATTGGTGTGTGGCTGGAGTATGTAGATGAATAACTTAGAGGAGAGTATACAACTCACAATAGTTTATAAGTATATATTTACAATAATGTCCCATGTTCACATTGGTTCTTTGGTTCTCTCCCTAAAGTTGGTTCTCGTATGATCCCTACCCTATATATATATATATATATATATATATATATATATATATAGGGAGGGTTTAAATGAGAACACTCATCTTTTGTGAGAACCACGAGAACAAATCTCAACCACTCATTTATTTCCCTTGTGTTTTAATTAAAAGGGTAAAATGGTAATTATACAATATATTGAATCATTCACGTCACTTTCTCATACAAGTACACAGACCTTCATCATTGTTCTTCAATTAAGTTTTCCTGTTTCTATTATATACAGTTCTTCAATCGATTTGGATTCATATGATATTGTTCATATGCAATATTGCCTAATTTCCATTCAATTTTATATTCTAATTATCCAATTATATTCATTATTCACTAACCTTCATTCAATTTGTTCAAATCTGCAGGTTTTAGTTTTCAGATTCAATTCTGATTTTATGATACAATTTTAATTTGTGATTTACCCTTGATTCTAATCTTTTATTGAACGATAGCAATCCCTAATAAACTGGGCATTTTGTTCCTTTTTTTGTGTGTTTGGTGTTAATGGTTGATTCTTAGCCAAGTTGGATCTTCTCAGGTAAAAGGTTTATTATAAATCTTTAATTTGTCAATAGATGGTATTGTTTGTACCTTGTGTTTACATTCACTTTAGGTTTTACTTGTAGTTGTCAATTGGGTATATGGATTGAATTAGTATTTTATTAAAGTTATATATATGTTAGGTCAATCTTAAAGCTTGGTAAATTAATTTATGTTATAAGAAGTATTAAAATGAGACACATGCTATCTTACAAGTCTATGTCAATCTCAACAGAAGACTTAAAATAATAATAAAAACATTGGTGATGGTCACAAAAGTGGGGTATTATAGTGATGTTGATATTGGGAATGATCAATAAGGGGTTTTCTTCTTAACTGTTAGATGCATTTTATTACATGTAGGGAAAAAGTGTAGAGCCAAATCTTCATCTTTTAAAACTTGTTTCATATTGAAAAAGTTATGTAGAGTCAAATGATGGTTAGTAAGTTAGAAACGAAGATTATTAGTAGATGAAGAGATAGTGACAATTCGCCTCCCTTTGTTTATTAGTAGCGTAGTGATTGACGGTTCTTTTCGTCATGCATGAATGATGGAATCCTTGTGGCGGCGTTGTTATTAGCATTCATACATTTGAAAAATCATGTTGGTTTCATTATATTTATATATGATGCACTCAATAATACATGAATACTAATGTTGTTGACTTGTAATTGTAATCGCTTGCATCATTTTGTAATTTGATTTACACAAGTGTAATTGCTTACAACCTTTTGATTTTAGCTTTGTTCTTTATGATGCTAAACCTTTTATATATCAATTTGATATTCCATATCTTTTGTTCTTGCTGTGCACATATGTGTTTCTTATTGATGTTAAACTTTTTGTATTGCTTCTCATTGTCTATTTTTGTAGATAAACAAGTACTCGCATTTCTATGATAGGGTTTGTAGTAACATGTTCGACTGATCGAATGAGTTCAGATATTCGATACGCAATGTTGCCACATAGCATAAACTTGTTGTGGTAAGTCATTCGCTAAATTGGATGGTATGATTTCTGTTTTGGATACCTAAGGTTGTCATAGAGCATAAACCATTTTGCATTGGTTGCCCATTGTCTATTTTGCAGCGAAAGTTAAAAGCGAGAAGAAGAAAAACAACTGTAGATTTTATGGTAAACATGGCTACCCTGATTCTTGGACTATCTTAAAAAAAATCATTTGATGAAGGTGACTAATGAAGAAAGGCAAGCTGGTGAAGAAAGTCATAGCGAATGAAATATCTTTTTATTGTTCAAATTTTAGTTTGTATAACGTATCCATGTAGTTTGAATTTAAACTAATTCAACTTTTGTTATGACGTTAGATTAGTTTTATGTAGTACTAGGCCAATGGTACAAGATTATTATTTGTATGGTTTCTATCTTATTAACAAATAAATTTCCTATGTGTAAATCTCATGCATTCTTATGTAATATGTCTTATACATGTGTAAACTATACAGCGGTACATATTTGTCTATTTTATAAATTTTAGCCGAATTTACACATGTGTTGACTGTTTACTTCCATTATTTGTTTCCATTTTACATTTACACAGTTGTATTACACATGTGTAAATTATCCACTTTCACTTATGTGTTTATGTTTTACACATTTTGCACCTGATTAACACATGTGTAAACTATTCACTAAAACTTATTTGTTTCTAAGGTACGTATTTGAAGCTGCATAACACATCAATAAGTTTTCATTATCACTTAATTATTTTTGTTATAAACATTTTGCAATTGATTTACACATGTGTAAATTGTTGATTGCCACTTATTTGTTTCAATATTGGACATCTATATTTGTATTACACATGTGTAAATTGTTATTGCCACTTATTTGTCTCTATATGTTCAGTTGTATTACACATGTGTAAATTGTTTACTTTCACTTATATGTTTCTAACTAATATATGTTTACTTGTATTACACATGTGTAACTTATATACTGTCAGTTATTTATTTCTATTTTACATATTTGCATCTGAATTACACATGAGTAAATTATTCATTATCACTTAGTTGTTTCTAGCTATCATGCATTTAGTTGTATTACACATGTGTAAATTATATACTTCACTTTTTTGTTTATGTTTTACACATTTCCATCTGCATTACACACGTGTAAACTGTTTATTGTCACTTTTTTTTCTCTATCTAATATATGTTTATATGTTTTACATGTGTGTAAATTGTTCACTATCACTTATTTGTTTCTGTTTTACTCATTTGCATATGAATTGCACATGTGTAAATTATTTACTTTCACTTATTTGTTTCTCATTAACATATGTTCAGTTGTATTACACATGTGTAAATTATATATTGTCACGTATTTCTTTCTATTTTACACATTTTCATCAGAATTACACATGTGTGTACTATTTTACTATCACATGTTTGTCTCTATTTTACATATATTCAGTTGTATTACACATGTGTAAATTGTTCAATGTCACTTATTTGTTTATGTTTTACACATTTGCAACTGAATTACACATGTGTAAGCTTTCTACTAAACAAATATATTATTAAGATAAAATGAAAAGCAATATATTGACCGACAAGTAGAATTTAAACCAAATTAGTATTACTCAAAAATCAAAAGCATTAAACTGCCCAACAAGTCATAATCCTTGCCATACGGTAACAACGAAAACGTAGAAACAAAAGTTAAAATCCTTGATATATCCTAATCATGGTAACATGGAACAAGTCATAATCCACACTTTCATCTAGTCTATCATTTTCATTTTGTTCTCTCTCAAACTCCAATGCCTTCGAAAGTACAATCTTCATAGCATTTTATGAGCTTTTACTTGACTTCTCAGAGTTCTCCTTGTCCATTTCCATCTAGCAGTAGAAAGTAGCAATTTTCTGAAAGGTTTTAGTCAAAGTGACAAAAGTACAAAATCATTAAGTTATTTGTTTTTTATTGTTATTCAAAACAAATAAACCTACTGATTTACACATGCGTAAAGTGCTTACTTACACATGTGTAAACAACTTACTTATATATGTTTAAGCTTCTAACATGATACCATACACATATTATTTGTAACTCAGATATGAAAAATACCTCCAAGATTGCCAAATACCATATCTCTCACCATCTTTCTTTGTTTTATGTAAAAAAATATACATCATACCAAATCGCCTTACGATTTCAACGACCATTTCTAACAATGTGTTTGCTCAACCTATGCTTACTACTAATTCATAATATGTGACCAAATATCGGCATAATTTATTGTTCGTTTTCAATTCCTTATTCAAGTGATTATATAATTTAAATAAATGCAAGTTTTCCAAACAACCATTACCTAACAAAATAAACCCACCACACACTTAGACATTTCATCAAACACCTTATGTGCTGATGCGCGTTCGAAAACCCCGGAGTTATTATATTTAAGTTGAGTATTTTTTATGAATTGTTTAGATAAATGCCACACTTTGAGTCGATTAATATTTTGCAGTTACAAGTGCTTTTAGAAGTGGAAATGTTGCATTTATGATGCCGGGTATCAAAGACAGAGTCCAGACCGTCACTGAAATAAGAAAAAAATGATGGACCCCGTAAGAGAATCTGTCTACAACAATTTGGTGTGTAGACACCAACTCTCAAGCAATCAAGAATACTACATAGTCAAAGTTGTTGACTATTGCCATTTAATATTGGCTTCTTTGAAGGAGAGCATTGACCAAGTGATTGGGAGTTACATAATTATTTTGTTATAAATAGAAGATCACAAGAGTCATAGCAATCATTCTATCCTATTCTAGTGCTTTCATAAAAGAGTTTTTGAGAGAAAAAATTACTAGTGAGAATCACATTCAATTCTATTCATCATTTTCATGGCATTGGTTCTACAATTTCTTGAAGCTTCAACCATCATGAGTGGCTAATTCAACGAGGTATACCCCGATGTAGCTTGTAAGAATTAGGGTTCTTGAACAATTGGGTATTTTCTATTTTCATTGTAATCATTTACTTGAACAATTTTAATTGAAGCTTTAATCTTGGGTTGGATTCATGATAGCTAATTTCCCCTCGCACTACTAGCATTATGAAATGAATTCGTTTATATGCACAATTTTAATTTAGGGTTTGAATGTTCTTGAATGATAAAGTATATAGTTGTCCATTGTTATGTTGACGGCTATTGATACCTAAATCTTGTGACAATGACCCCGTTAGTAGTTTTTGCAACTTTACTTTGTATCCAATTGCGATAGGACCCGAGTCTTGCTTGTGAAATCGGTGTAGCCTTGTCATTTTAATATTATCTTGTTAATCAATTTAATCAATTTTATTTAATTAGTTTTGTCATATCAAGTTTGAATTAATTTCTTTTTGTTCCACCAATTTCCTAAACCATCCTAAATCAAATAATTTTACAAATTCATAATTAAATAGCTATCTTCATTAATAATTTTTAATCAACTATAAGTATTGACACCAACCACAAACTCTTCGTGGTTCGACACCCTTATTACCACTACTACATAGTTACGGTAATTTAGGACTTATAAATATTATTTTTGACCGGACCGCGACATCCGATCAAATTTTGGCGCCGTTGCCGGGGAGTTTTTGCGCTTGGTGTTTATAGTTTAGTTGACTTAGTTAATCTGTTTAATTGTTGTTTGGTTATTTTTCTACTTTTTCCTTGTTATGCGGGGTGTGTTATTTGTGTAGTTAACAGGTAGTGCATGCATACAAGACACTCGGGGAGGACATCTCCTTTAGTGTTTGAACCGGAGATTGAAAGAGTAGCAAGAAGAAACCGACAACATCAATTAGAGGTGCCACGTTTCTCTAATTCACCCACTTCAACCCAATCCATTGGAAACATGGACCGTTCAAACCGTTCGGGTAGCAATAACCGAAGACCACCCACACCACCACACCCACTAAACACCCAAAATCAACCCCAAAACCAATTTTACAACCAACCTCAAAACAACCGAAACTCAAATAACCGGATTCCTAACCAACAACCGCCTATCCTAAACCGCGGCAACCCCGCATTTGAACCAAATAACCGGAACCAAGAGGGTTACTATGGGTCTTTTAACCCAAACCTTGATGATTTGAGGGCCAACATTAATGATGATGACCCGTTTAGTGTTCCCGGATACGCATCATCGGATCGCGTAAGTGTTCATACTGATCACACGGGTGATGATGAAGGCTCGGATAACGGATTTGGTCATGAAGACGATTGGGTTAGAGGAAGTATGAATGAGGAAGATAACGGGTATCAAAGTGATTTTGGTGTGGAAAATGACAATTGGAATTATGGGTACATTAGTGATCACACGGGTGATGATGGAAACCACTACCAAGCTCCAAGAAGACAACTTCCAAGGAACCGACACAACAATAACAACAACCGCAATCGGGTTCCTAATTATGTGGGTCGGATGGACCAAAGAAATCAAAGACCACCTCCACCAAGAAATCAAGAGGCTGATGCTCCAAGAAGAAGGCCTCAAGCTCCAATGCAAGGGGTTAATGGCCGGTTTAGACCCGCCATCACTGAAAATGAAGACCCTATTGTTCCACCACTTCGAGGAAGAAGGACATTCGATTGCAAGCCAAATTACATCAACATCCTTCCTCACTTTCATGGTATGGCTACCGAAGATCCCTATGGCCATCTTTCTGAATTTAAGGCCATTTGTATCACCATGGGAGGCCCTAATTTCTCTCAAGATGAAGTACAATTGAGGTTGTTCCGGTTCTCTCTTAAAGATAAGGCAAAGCATTGGTTTCTCACTTTGCCTTCACATAGCATTTACACTTGGGAAGAGATGGAACAAGCCTTTTTGGATGAGTACTACCCTAGTTCCAAAACGAATAATGCTCGGTTGGAAATCCGTTCTTTTCAACAATTACCGGGTGAGCTCCTTCATGAGTCTTTCAACCGTTTCAAAGAAATGCTTAGAAAATGTCCTCATCATAAGATTGATTTGTGGGAACAAGTCAATTGCTTTGTAAATGGGTTGAGTAAGGAGGAAAGGAAGTATTTGAAGTCCACAAGCAATGGGACCTTGTTATCTAATCCGGAGCAACAAGATTGGGATTTTTTGGAATTAATGGCAAAGAACTCAAAGGCGGAAGAAGCGGCCGATCGAAGACTTAAGCACCCGGCCTCAAAATCTCTTCCCGATTTGGATTCAAACTCCAAAGACCGGATTGCTATATTAGAGAGAGAGTTGGCGAAGATGAAGAAACAGGAAGTATCGGCGGCACAATACCCGGTTTGTGACACTTGTGGAGATTTGGGACACAAAGCTAGTGAATGCGCCGGTGATATGGATCAAGCCACCGAGGAGGTAAATCAAGTGTATGGAGAGAAGAAATATGACATGAACTCCAACACTTATCATGCGGGCTTGAGAAACCATCCTAACTTTAGGTATGGTAATGCTTCCAATCAAATGAACCCGAATTTCCAATCGGGAAATCAAAGTGGTGGTGGACAATACCAAAATCGCCAAGGGGGTAATCAAAGTGGTTATCAAAGAAACAATTACAATCAAGGTGGTAACCAAGGGTACAACAATCGTGATAATAATTACCAAAGGGGTTACAACCAAGGCGGTTCCTCAAGCAACCAAGGTAACTCTTCGGGAGGACAAGGTGGAGATGACTCTTTGAGTTCAAAGTTGGATGCATTGATGAATGTGGTGAAGGAGTCTAGTGGTGATATCAAGGAGATGAGGAGAGTGAATGAAGTGAGAGACAAATCCCATGAGGCATTGGCAAAACAAGTGGGTCAACTTGCTGAAGAATTGGCCCAATTGAAAGGAAGCAATGGGAAGCTCCCGAGTGATACTACCGTGAACCCGCAACATCAAGGTTCAAATGGGAAGAATACTCGCAATGTGCCAATCAATAAGGTTAGTATTCTTCGTAACGGTAAAGTATTTGATAATGGGGTTGAGCCTCCACCACCTCAATTTGTTGAAGGGGTGGTGGAAGATGCAAGTGATGAAAGTGGTGATGAGAAGCAAACGGGTCAAAATAAAACTTTTTCAAAAATAATACAAAAACCCGTTGAAAACAACCAAGTCCCTAAAGCTAAGGAAAAGGGTGTGGAGGCTAATACCATCCCTTATCCCGAAGCTTTGTTAGGACCAAAGAAAAAAGAGGTTAAAAAAAGAGGCCCGCAACAAGAAGAGATGTGGGAAATTTTTAAACAAGTCAAAATCAATCTACCTCTTTTAGATGCAATAAAACAAATTCCTTCTTATGCTAAGTACCTAAAAGACTTATGCACCCAAAAGAGAATTCACAAATTTCCTAAAAAACTTGATTTATCCGAAAATGTGAGTTCCATTCTTTCGGGTGCACTTCCACCTAAGTTACAAGATCCGGGGGCGCCCATTATCGCTATTCAAGTGGGTGAATTTAAAATGACACGGGCACTTTTAGATCTTGGAGCTAGTGTGAGTATCTTACCGGGAAGCCTTTATGACCAATACGAATTTGGTCCACTTCAAGAGTCCAACACCACCGTGGTGTTAGCCGATTTGACTCCTAAGCTTCCCCGTGGTATAGTCACCGATGTGATTGTAAAAATTGATGATTTTTACTTCCCAGTGGACTTTTTGGTACTTGACTATGTTTCTATGGACCTAACCACACAACCTACAGTTATCTTGGGTCGACCTTTTTTAGCAACTTCTAGTGCTTTAATAAATTGCAAAACGGGTACGGTTGACATGACCTTTGGTAACCGTAAGTTAAGGTTAAATGTCTTTTCAAGTGGGACTAACTCTCTAGTTGATGATGAATGCTATATGGCAGACATTATTGACACGTGTATTCCTCTCTGCGACACTGTTGTGGACGAGGAAAACACAATAGAGGAATGCTTTATGTTTGACAGGTCACAGGTGGAAACGGTTAGGAGCATTGTGGAGGAAGAGAAGAAAATGGAGGTTTTGGCGGCGAAGGAGGGAAGACCACCTTGGACACACCAAGTGGAAAACCTTCCCGACAACATTGACACGAAAATAAAGCCATCATTGGTGGAGCCGCCAACAGTGGAATTGAAGGAGTTGCCTAAGCATCTTAAGTATGCTTATGTTGGTGAAGGCGACACACTCCCGGTTATTATTGCTTCAAATCTAACCGAGGAGCAAGAAGTGAAGTTGATGAAGGTCTTGGTGTCTCATAAAGCCGCCATCGGATGGACCATAGCTGATTTGAAGGGAATAAGCCCTTCGATTGTGATGCACAAGATCATCACTGATGAGAATGCAACACCCGCCCGTGATACTCAAAGAAGATTGAATCCAAACATGCGGGAAGTAGTGAAGAAAGAAGTATTGAAGTGGCTAGATGCGGGTATTGTGTATCCCATTTCTGATAGCCAATGGGTAAGTCCTACACAAACAGTGCCAAAGAAAGCAGGTATTCAAGTCGTGAAAAACGACTCAGGTGAGGAGGTAGCCACTCGGCCGGTAACCGGGTGGCGTATTTGTATTGACTATAGGAAGTTAAATTCTGCAACTTCTAAGGATCATTTCCCTCTACCTTTTATTGACCAAATTGTAGAAAAATTAGCCGGACAAAAATTTTATTGTTTCCTGGATGGATATTCGGGTTACAATCAAATTGCTATTCATCCCGAAGATCAACAAAAGACCACCTTTACTTGTCCATACGGTACTTTCGCATTTAGGCGAATGCCATTCGGACTATGTAATGCTCCCGCCACCTTCCAAAGGTGTATGATGAGTATCTTTTCAGATATGGTGGGAGGTTCTTTGGAGATCTTTATGGATGATTTCTCTATTTTTGGGTCATCTTTTGAAACCTGTTTAGACCAATTAGAAAAAGTTTTGAAACGATGTGTTGAAACTAATTTGGTCTTGAGTTGGGAAAAGAGCCATTTCATGGTTCAAGAGGGAATTGTGTTAGGGCATGTAGTGTCAAGTCGTGGGATAGAGGTAGATCATGCAAAGGTAAAAGTTATTTCTACTTTACCGCATCCCACGAGTGTTAAAGGCATTAGATCATTTTTGGGACATGCAGGGTTCTATAGGAGGTTTATTAAAGGGTTTAGTGATATAACAAAACCATTGTGTAACCTTTTATTAAAAGATCAACCATTTGTCTTCGATGAACAATGCGAAAAAGCCTTTAACATCTTAAAAGAAAAGTTAGTAGAAGCCCCCATTTTGCAATCACCAGATTGGTCTTTACCTTTTGAAATTATGTGTGATGCAAGTGGGTATGCAGTTGGGGCAGTACTAGGTCAACGGGTGAATAAAAAACCTGTTGCCATATACTATGCGAGCAAGACTCTTTCGGATGCTCAATTGAATTATACCACAACCGAAAAAGAATTACTCGCAGTAGTGTATGCATTGGATAAGTTTCGGTCTTACATTTGGGGTAATAAAGTAATTGTGTATACTGACCACAGTGCTGTTAGGTACCTCATGGAGAAAAAGGATGCGAAACCTCGCTTGATAAGATGGGTATTGTTGCTTCAAGAATTCGATTTGGAGATAAGGGACAAAAAGGGGAGTGAAAATGTGGTGGCGGACCACTTATCCCGATTGATTGTGGAAGAAGATTCCCAAACTGTGGAGATCAACGAGACATTTCCGGATGAACATATTTTAGTTGTTTCTACTTTACCTTGGTTCGCTAATTATGTGAATTATATAGTGACAGGTACGATGCCGGAATATTGGGACCGGAAGAAGAGGAGTCAATTCCTTTCTCAAGTGAAACACTACATTTGGAATAATCCGGATTTATTCAAGATTGGAGCGGATCAAATCATCCGAAGATGCATTCCGGATGAGGAGATTCCAAGTGTGCTAAAACATGTGCATTCGTTCGCATGTGGAGGGCATTTTAGTGGCCAAAAGACGGGTCACAAGGTTTTGTCATGCGGGTTGTATTGGCCAACAATTTTTAGAGATTCGTTTGAGTATGCAAAAAAATGTTTTCATTGTCAACAACTGGGAAGCATCTCAAAACGAAATGAAATGCCAATGCAACCTATCATGGTGGTTGACGTTTTTGATGTTTGGGGAATTGATTTCATGGGTCCTTTTCCTAATTCATTTGGCAATTTGTACATTTTGGTGGCGGTAGATTATGTTTCTAAATGGGTTGAAGCTATCGCCACCAAAACTAATGATCACAGTGTAGTATGCAATTTCATTCAAACAAATATTTTTTCAAGATTTGGAATTCCCCGGATTATCATAAGTGATGGGGGATCCCACTTCAAAAATTTCAAATTTGGGAAATTGCTTAAAAGGTATGGTGTTGATCATCGAATTGCCACCCCGTATCATCCCCAAACTAATGGACAAGTTGAGGTTTCTAATAGACAAATTAAAGATATTTTACAAAAGACCGTTCGTGCGGACCGTAAGGATTGGTCAATAAAGCTAAATGATGCTTTGTGGGCTTACCGCACGGCGTTTAAAACGCCTATTGGAACCACTCCGTACCGTTTAGTTTTTGGCAAGGATTGCCATTTACCGGTCGAATTAGTTCACCGGGCATTATGGGCAATTAAAGAAGTTAACTTGAAATATGATGATGCAGGGAAAGAAAGGAAACTCAAGCTTTGTGAATTAGAAGAGCTTAGGGATGAAGCGTATGAAATCGCATCGAAATACAAGGATCAAACGAAGAGGGTTCATGATGCGAAGTTACGCATTAAAGTGTTTAAAGAAGGTCAAAAGGTATGGCTTTACAATTCTAAGTTGAAGCTCTTTCCAGGAAAGCTCAAAAGCAAGTGGATGGGACCCTACATTGTCACTCGGGTGGGAAAGCTCGGAGATATTCAAATCGAAGATCCAAAGAATGGAAGCAAGCAAACGGTTAATGGGCACCGTTTGAAGGATTTTTTGGAGTGGAATGCATCTGATAATATGGTGGAAGAAGTGGGAAGCGTGTTGGTAAGCTCCCCGACCGATGAACTCAACTGAAAATTAAAAGTGGTACCACCTTGTATATTTTTGTATAAATTTAGCCATTTTAATTATTTATTTATTGTTATTTTTCTTGACGCGAACTAACCTTTGTGTGTAAGACACAGGATCCCGTCATGCCACGAAGTTTTCAGGTATGTTGTCTCGACTAAGTGTGTATTAGAGACAATACGCATTTAAAAACGGGGAGGGGTAAGTAAGCGTCAAGTAAAAAAAAAAAAAAAAAAAAAAAAAAAAATTTTTTGCAAAACGGCGCATGCTGGACACAATTGGGCGCAGGCTGCGCTGAAATTCTGCTGTGCTGCGCTGATTTATCAGCTTGCAAACCAGCGCATGCTGGGTAATTTTCTGCGCAAGCTGCGCTGAACCTGTCCCACCTTGCGCTGCCTTCCATCAACAAAACCCCACGCTGCGCCCTAAGACTGCTGTGCTGCGCTGAACCAGCCATTGCAAAACCAGCGCATGCTGGTTAATAAAAGGCGCATGATGCGCTGAATCCCTCCCAGCTTGCGCCAAATCTGCAGCAAGCCAAACCCGACCCGCATCCAGTTTTTCTGACCCGAACCCTTCTGATCCAACCCGAACCCTCTTAATCTGACCCGAACCCATCTTGTTATGACCCGAATCCATCTTTTAAATCCCTTATGACTACATCGATCATCATCATTCATCATTTTCTTCACAACTCACATAAACCCTAAAGCTTTAATCCACCATAACTTCTCCAATTCTTAACCAAATCCATTGATTCTTGAGTCTATTTTGGCTAATTTTTCGAGATTAGTAAAACCCAACCATTATTTTCTTGAGATTTCGCACGGTTTCAAGGGTAGGGGTACAATTTCATCCGAAAATTTGGGGGTTTGAGTGGGTTTTTGGAAGCTTTTAGTTTTAATCTCTACATTCTTGTCTATTCAACATCTAAGGTATGATTCTAACTCGTTTTGTTAATTTTATGATTAATATTGCTATTCTCTTTGAAAAGTGAACTTCCTTGTTTGAATGTGATGGATTTATGCTTTTTAAGGGAATTACTTAGCATTGTTAAGAATCATTTGAATCATGATGTTGAAAATTGTTTGCACATTATGTTTGGAAAGAATGTAAGAAGGTTAAGGTGAATCACCATTAAAGATGATTGTGAGTTGTTAATTGATATTATTGCAATGGTTTATTGAGCTTGGCATCTTTTAAAAGATCTAAAATCCTTGTTTAATAACCAATGTGATAATAGTATTCATAGATTGAATGTTGTTTGAAAGCAAGTGTGGGGATGATTATGATTATGACGCTTAACCACACTTGTAATTTTTGAATGAGATTATCAAAGTTTATGGATTATATGAGGATGGTCATTGGTTGTAGATTGTTTGGGAAAATAAAACACGAGTTGTCAAATGCCACATTATATTTGTTTGATAGAATTGTTATCTTTGTAAGATTCAAACTCCTTTTTCATTAAATGTGGAATGAAACAATTCGCTATGTCTTATGAAATAGTTATTGATTAACTACTTTGTGTGGATGTAGGAAAAATGAAAACAAAGGCACTTGGGGGAAAGACCAATGAAGTGGCTCGTGATAGTGCCAAAGGAAAAGAAAAGGCTGAATCATCGAGGCGAGCTAAAAGGCAAAGAAAGCCAGCGATTATCGAGACTAGTGATGAAGAGGAAGAGGCATTTGAGCCTATGGATGAAGACGACCAAAGGATAAGAGACGAGAGTGAAGAGGAAGAAGAAGATGGTAGCTATGGATCCGAATTAGAAATGAGCGACGATGGGTTACCAAGGTGGAAGAAACCAAAGCCACTGTCAAAGTTTCCACAAGAGTATAGAGCGGTGATGTATCGGAAGAAGTTAAATAATTCTAGTCAACTACTGAGGAGTCTATTTTTGTGTGAACCATTGTTGGATGTCAACGAGTGGAAACCATTCCGTGTTGTAGAGTGTTTCAAGAAGCTGGGGTGGATCGAGTTCTTAAAATTTAAAGGTGGAGATGTCATCTACACAGAACAAATTGTGGAATGGATGTCTACATTAACAAAAATTGAAGGAAAAAAGCCACCAACAACAACACGATTAATCGGACAGGTGGGTGGAAAAGAGGTAATTTTGTCGTTTTCTGAGTTGAATAAGTTAGGCAAGTATGATCAAGGGGCAACGGCAGTGGGTCCTTATGTGTATCCAAGTGATGAAATCATTGAAGCTAAAAAAATAAAAGAAAATGAATGGAAAGATTGGATTCACAGTTTGTTCGAGGTACCACCAACAGTCAATGTTGCTAAGTGGAAGTTAAAGAGGGATAATCTGCGAGCATTCCCGAGGTTGTTGTTACGGTTTATAACCAAGTGCGTGATGCCTCGCACAAGTGATCTTAATAAGGTGAGGTTATTTGAAGTTATGATTTTGCATGCCCTAATGACAGGATCAAAAAAGTTGTCAGCTCGCCATTTAATCATGTACAACATCTGGGAGGCGAGAGAAAACAATGAAAGATTGCTGATCCCATATGCTAGATTATTGTCAAAGATGTTAGTCAACCAAGGGGCGATTCCAAAAGGAGCTAATGGAGAACAGATACCACAGAACCTGAGCAAAATACGCATGTTCATTAAGGGGACAAGGTGGAAGTATGAAAAAACAAGAACAACACACCGTTTATACATCCCATTCACAGACAAGAGTGTTGAAGGTCCACGAGAAGATGTAGATCAAGATGGCGAGTTTGAGAGAGAAGTTGATAGGCGAGAAGAAACCTCAGTGCTCGTCTCCGACCCAGTTGTAACTGGGCTGACTCCTGAGCATCATGGATCATTATACTATACTCATCTGCATAACTCAATGCTGCAGGCTCGTCCAGCCGATTTTCCTGAGTGGCCTAACTCTATGAGACTCATGTTTGATAGGCAAACCCAATTGATTGAGGAAACAAGGGTCTATCAGAAGGCTATGGTGTATCGAAATGAAGAATTCGTGAATCGGGAATGGAAGCACCAGGAGAACATTCGAAGAGAGCAGGATTTTATGAGAGGATGGGGACCTACAGTGAGGCCACAGCTAACAGATTATGATGATCCTGCTCGGTTGCCTTATGCAACATCACCGCACCTTGGCAGATATCCACAAGCAATACCGTCTGAGTATGTATCTCCATATCCGGTAGTACCATCTGAGGAGGGATCCAGTTCCAGTTCGAGGCAATTGGATGATGTGGAAGCATTAACTAAGAGCTTCTACCAGTGCACTTTGGGGCAGCCGTACACACCGCCCCCATATGACAGTTAGTGCGGGTATGTTTTATTTTGTTGTTGTATATACTTGCGTGTTTGAGTGTGATTTTAGTTCTATTTTATTTTCGGTGTGTTTTGCTTTTGTTTCATTTTGGTGTGATAGGTAAATAAACTTTGTGGGTGTGTTTCCTAGATAACCCTCACGAGACCTCACTCGTCCTCACCGGGCTACCGGGAGGTTTAAAGGATCTATCCTAGTTAATTTTACATGTGTTTTTATTTCCATAAATAAAAGTTACTAAAAGATGATTTGGTAAGTTTTTGGTAAAGGGTAAACGGACAAACTCACAATCTTTTTGGTGAGGAGCTTGCTTCTACACGTATGTGAGATTTGTAGGTATATTCATGTTGGCGATTGGGCGACCATATGGTTGAAGAACTGGAAGCATCGTAGAGAGAAAAGAAAACCAGGTGCATTTGTTTCCATCACTATGACTTTTATTGTGGTAGTTATTTAACATTGAGGACAATGTTGACCTCAAGTGTGGGGAGGGGGAGAAAAATTTCAAAAGTTTTCAAAAATGTCCTCTATTTTGCATTCAAAAAGCATGATTAACTAAGTCAACTCGAGACGTACGAACCATTGTGGTCCTTTGTCATGGTCAAACCTACATAAATCCACTTGATAAATGCTTGGCTATATTTTTATTAATAATAATAATAAAGGTGTTTGCTTGGGGATAGGTCGTTGGATGAGTTGATTATTCATACACACATCACATATCTTACCCAGTTCCCATGAAAGCATTTGAGCCACCATAACATGCTACATTTCACATATCTTACACATCTATGCATGTTATGTTCATTTGGATTTGAGTGTGCTTGAGTGACAATATGTTGTAGAATTTGCATCTTTTGATACGTTTGAAACCATGGGCCGATTTTATGCACAAGAATGATTAAGGCATTAGGAAAGACCTTTTTATTTTTTTACACCCTTTTTTCACATCCTTGACCCAAAACAACTTCCCCTAGTCAAACAATCTTGAGCCTAAACCTTTCTTTTGAAACACCCGAATTAACCTATTTGACCCATTAAACCTTTTTGTTTTTAAAACCCGAGTAATGAAAGTTCGATTTTAGGAGGTTCTTATATTGTAAATAGTTAGCAATGTTGCCGTAAAAAAAAAAAAAAAAAAAAAAAAAAGTTATGAAAAAAAAAAAAAAAAAAAAAGTTATGAAAAGAAGAAAAACATGAAAAGCATGTATTGTCTTTGAGAAAATAATAAGCACAATATCGCCTTGAAGTTTTTAGATTGTTTAGATTGTGCATAGGTTGAGAGTAAAGTAATAAAGATCGAACTTTCGTTACCTTAGTCACTTTAAAATTTCCCATTCCATACCCTTTCACCAAGCCCCGTTACAACCATAAATAAAGACCTTTTGACTTGTGTGATAATTTTTTGTGCAAATTGGTGGAGAATGATTGAGATGCAAACCTATGCTAACATGAGTCACTTTCAAGCTTGGAGTGTTCCATATATATATGCTAGCCCATTAAAAACTAGTTCTTGAGCCGAGGGGAGTGAAAATTGTGAGGGATGTGTGTGTGAGTGTTAACTATTGAAGATGGCCTAGTTTCGGGTAGACACTTGTTTTAAAAAAAAAAAAAAAAAAAAAAAAAGAGAAAAATATTGTATGCCGAGCTATTTTGAATTGTGTGATAAAAGTAGGTTGGGTATGACTTAGGACCTTAACTTGTACAAGTATGAGGATGGAAAGTCGTGTTCGTGTTTGATGGATGTAAAAGTGTAATTAAGTTTGCTTGAGGACAAGCAAAAAGATAAGTGTGGGGATGTGATGCGCGTTCGAAAACCCCGGAGTTATTATATTTAAGTTGAGTATTTTTTATGAATTGTTTAGATAAATGCCACACTTTGAGTCGATTAATATTTTGCAGTTACAAGTGCTTTTAGAAGTGGAAATGTTGCATTTATGATGCCGGGTATCAAAGACAGAGTCCAGACCGTCACTGAAATAAGAAAAAAATGATGGACCCCGTAAGAGAATCTGTCTACAACAATTTGGTGTGTAGACACCAACTCTCAAGCAATCAAGAATACTACATAGTCAAAGTTGTTGACTATTGCCATTTAATATTGGCTTCTTTGAAGGAGAGCATTGACCAAGTGATTGGGAGTTACATAATTATTTTGTTATAAATAGAAGATCACAAGAGTCATAGCAATCATTCTATCCTATTCTAGTGCTTTCATAAAAGAGTTTTTGAGAGAAAAAATTACTAGTGAGAATCACATTCAATTCTATTCATCATTTTCATGGCATTGGTTCTACAATTTCTTGAAGCTTCAACCATCATGAGTGGCTAATTCAACGAGGTATACCCCGATGTAGCTTGTAAGAATTAGGGTTCTTGAACAATTGGGTATTTTCTATTTTCATTGTAATCATTTACTTGAACAATTTTAATTGAAGCTTTAATCTTGGGTTGGATTCATGATAGCTAATTTCCCCTCGCACTACTAGCATTATGAAATGAATTCGTTTATATGCACAATTTTAATTTAGGGTTTGAATGTTCTTGAATGATAAAGTATATAGTTGTCCATTGTTATGTTGACGGCTATTGATACCTAAATCTTGTGACAATGACCCCGTTAGTAGTTTTTGCAACTTTACTTTGTATCCAATTGCGATAGGACCCGAGTCTTGCTTGTGAAATCGGTGTAGCCTTGTCATTTTAATATTATCTTGTTAATCAATTTAATCAATTTTATTTAATTAGTTTTGTCATATCAAGTTTGAATTAATTTCTTTTTGTTCCACCAATTTCCTAAACCATCCTAAATCAAATAATTTTACAAATTCATAATTAAATAGCTATCTTCATAAATAATTTTTAATCAACTATAAGTATTGACACCAACCACAAACTCTTCGTGGTTCGACACCCTTATTACCACTACTACATAGTTACGGTAATTTAGGACTTATAAATATTATTTTTGACCGGACCGCGACATCTGATCACCTTATGTGCAACCACTCAAAACCAACTATCCATCTTACATCTTCACATAACTCTCAGATTCAAACAAGATACAAACCAACATACATCAAACAAAACAAAATAAGCACAAAATATTCCCAGTCAACAACAAATGATCCAAGAAAAAAATTAATTAGTTACAGACTAAAAGATTGATAAAATAGAAAGTCAAGTACGTGTACCTTGTGATTTTGAAGATGTAATTTAAATCATAACAAAGAAGGTCTGACACGATTTGAATCATGGTTTCCATCGACCTTCAGTTTCTTAGAGTGCTTTGATTTTGAATATGATACCCTTTGTTGGGGAGTATTGAAGGCATCAATTGAATGTAGGTTCTAGGAACAGAGGTCAGACTTAATTTGACGAATTTGCCCTATTAGTTTTTTTTAGTGTGTTTTTCCTTCTAAAACCCATCCTTTGATCTTGACCTTTGATCAAAATTGATCAATGGATTAAATTCGTTCTCATGGTTCTCACAAAAACTGATGTTCTCAAGATAACCCTCCCCTATATATATATATATATATATATAGTGGAAGTATATAGAGAAAACCCTTGTTATATGGTAATCTCTGGAAACTCTAACTTCCCGACTTTTTTTTTATGAAAATTTTAGGGTATGTAATATACATTTTTTTAAGCATTTTGAGCCAAAAAAAATCGAAAAAGCGCCGAACGGTTTTTTTTTTTTAAAAAATAAAAAACGTCTACTGTTAACATATAATTAACAGATGGTTAACACCTGTTAACATGTGTTAGTCAAAATTTTATTTTTTTTAAAAAAAAAAAACTACTCGGCGCTTTTTTAATTTTTTTGGCCCAAAATGCTTAAAATCATGTATATTACTTGCCCTATTTTTTTCAAAAAAAAAAAAATTGGGAAGTCAGAGTTTCCAGAGTTTACCGAATGAGGATGGGTTTCCAAAATATCCATACCCTATATATATATATATATATATATATATATATATATATATATATATATATAAGGTTACGATCCGTTGAGAACTCGTGAAAACTCGACGTAAAATGCGATTTTTTTTGCACACTGGTGTAAAAACACGTAAACCCCCGCTGTAAAAAAATTAAAAAAAAATACATTAATTTACATCAAATTATACCAGCGTAAGGGATTTTTACCCTTGTGTAAGTATATTAATATTTTATTCATTATTTTATTGTTGTTTAATTCTAGACCACATATTCATTTTTTTTATTAAAATAAGTGTGTGGTTATAAAGTGAGTTTCTGAGTTCTCACAACTCAGAGGAGTTTTCAAATTATTCGGATCCTCTATATATATAGGAGAGATCTTTTAAGATCCGATTTAAAATTGAGAATAAAAAGAAGAAATCCTAATCGTCTATTAATTAAATCAAATGTTATAAATGATTGTGACAATTTTGTAATTAACTAGTATTTTACCCGCGCGTTGCGGCGCGAACACCACTTGTTTGACATCGTGACAATGCCGTAGCGGAAACGCCTGTTAAAATCTACCAGCTATCAAACGCAAGTTTTCAACACTATCAAATGCTCTTATTTAATATAGATAAAAAAAATTATAAAAAAAATAAAAATATATAGATATGAACATGAATAATCTTAGTGACACAACTTGCACAAAGTATCAGATAAGTATTCGTTTATCCTTAGGTCTTGTAAGTCACAAACATAATATGTTAACTTAATTATTTGTTTTCTTAAATGCCATGACTGAATATGTAGGTTCGTTTGCTTTTGTTCTCTCAAAATAATAAAAATGAATCTATCTCTCTCTCTCTCACTATGTTTTATCTTCTGCACCATCTAACTCTACACTCTCTTCATCAGCCTCAACCACCATCATCCAAACCACAGCCACCATCACTTTCCTCATCACCACCAACTGACCGTCCGCCACCAACATAACCATAACATCGCTATCACCAATTTTTTTCTGCCATCACCGGCAACACAACCACGTCGTCATCATGTTTTCATGATGAGGCCTTATCATGAGGCAATCATCAAAGCAGGTCACAGGAGATGGAAAGCATGTATAGCTCCGCCGCCACGATAAACGACGGTAAAGCCGCCAGCAACAACAGGGTAACACCCCCTTTCTCTGTAGTAGGAGACTGGAATCGCTGTTTAGATTTCTTAGCGAGAGAAAGAAAGAAGTTGTAGAGAGAAGGTAGAGGGTTTGGTTATGAGAGAGAACGTAGTGGGTGAGTTGTGAAGAAGAGACATATGCAAGATCAGAGGATGAGATGGATACACGTGGAGCAAGAGGACTGATAAAGAGGAGTGGAAGACACGCTAAGATGAAGATGAAGTTCCGTCATGTTTAACGTGCCGTTAAAGTACTATTGCAAAGATTTGCTAAATGTATATATATACTAGGTTTTTTACCCGCCGCCATGCGGCTGCGCCACACACGACGTGATAAATTATAGACTACAATCAACCCGACTCGTATTTGAACTAAATTTACGTTGAAATGTAAAGCAATCTGAATGCATGCAATGTATTAAATTTAACCCAATTTGTTTCCAAATAAAATAGTGCACATACAATTTCGCAATGACATACATGACATGATAAAGTATAGAATGAGCTCGAGTCGATCCGAGTTGGTAAGATAATTCTATATAAGCAAAGACTTCATTTTTTTAACCAAAACGTTAGATGTGATATTGACCAAGCAGTACAAGTGTTATGTGGTAATTTAATATAGTAATAATAATATCTCATTTGGTTCAAAAGTATTTGGTATTATTTCACTGCATCTACATCACTCAATATTCCCAATCACTGCAAAACTTTGGTTGAAGGAGAATGAGGTAAAGCCCAAATTTGTGAAAGATGTTGTATAATACAGAAAAAGTCTCTATCAGGGCCGGCCCTGAAAATTCAGGTGCCCGAGCCGAGCTACAAAAATTGTGCCCTTAGCCTTAGCTTTAGGTCTTAACGAAATAAATAATGTAAACTATTTTTTAAGCTAGGGTTAAAGTAATATCAAATTGATAGATCAATTTTTTTCTCACTTAGGTTGTAGTCTAAAGGTAGAGGGAACAAACTCTCTTAGGAGAGGATGGAAGTTCGAATCCCACAAAGGGTGAACACATAAATGGGTGAAAGTTTGGCAATTAAAAAAAATTGTTTCATAACAAAAATAAAAGTTAAAAAGAAAGTCCTTAATTAAGTGTGAGCCCTTTTCATTTCATCTTCTCCATCCTCTCTAGTCCTACACTCATTAATAAACCTTCATTTTTTTTCTCAAACCATTTCATATCTTCTTTAATTCTTAGCATCTCTCAACATTTTTTTACTTTCCGTTTTATATAAACTACCATTTATTTTGATTCATACTTGATTAACAATTTTAGGGCTCAAACATACAAAAATCCATCGAATTAAAGACATCACTGTTAAGAAAACTTAAATTGCCGGAGTATCAATGTGCCCCCGAAAAATTGGACCCGGGCCGAGAGTCCTCCCCGCATGTAACACCCCAACCGATGGCGGAATCATCGAGGTGCCACGTAGTGACGATTGTTCAAAAGCACATGGTACTAAAGTGTAAATATTATTGAATAATCAAAATTGTCTTACATGGAAATGGAAAATACATTGTCTAAATGAAATGTAAATATTGAAATAACTGAATTAAAATAAAGCACTAAATGTTCCTTGCTAAAGCACTAGATCAAACTGCACCTGAAACATGTACAAAAATAGGTTTGGTCAACATATGAAATGTTGGTGAGCATTCCTAGATTTGATATAAATAATAGGTTAAAAAGTTATACAATTCAAGTGCAAGCTACAGTGCAAATATGTAAACTATGTATCATACAAATGAGCGAAATCAACCCTGTGACTGTATAATGTACTGTATGAACTGTAGTGTACTCAACCAATAAATGGATGATAACTTAACAATGGCCACGGATTCTCCGATGAAAAAGGGGGAGAATCAATCTAGGCGGGTTGTCAATCCAAATAGCGCTATCCAATGTTAAGGTCGGCTTGTACCATGTTAATGATTTCACTAAGTACAAATGTAATCCACATGTATTGTCTAAGCATAAAGCACGTTGTAAGCAATGCACATAGTACTAGAATTGTATTTGTAAAAATGTAAATTTGAATTTGAACTTGTAATAGTGTACATGAATCACCCCAAAAATGTATAAAAGTAAAAAGGGGATAGGAATACTCACAGTTCACGTAATAACTTGAAATTGGACTTGGACAACGAAATATGAATTGAGATTACTCCCAAATGATCAACCTAAAGTATTCGATAATGTGTAAGGGAAATGACTCTAAGATATATGTATTTCTAGGGCTTCGAATTGGGGAATGGTTTGTGTTAATCGCACCTATATGTGGTTGTGTATAGATTTAATTGTGTTAAAAACGCTTTTATAGATGAATTGATGCAAGCTTGTTTGGAAAGGTTGAATGGTTGCGCAAATTGGGATAATTAGATCATAATTAACGCGTGGTATTGATTTAGGAAGGGGAGGTGATTAGGGTGTATTAAATCCGGGATTGGGTTTGATGATGGAGGTGTTTGTGGCAGAAATCACGGCCGCCTTTGGTTGCAGCGCGCGAGTTCAGCAGAGAAGAAGAGTCAGACGCGATAGGGTTTATATATAATCTGGGTTGGAATCAAATCAGATGTGAGCCGTAGCTCAACTGGCTTGTGCGCATGTATGTTGTGTCTGACCCGGCTCCCTGCCCGGGTTCGAGTCCCGGCAGGAGCCCTTTTCTCCTTTTTTTTTTTTTTTTTTAGCTGAAACATAAGGAAGGGGAGAGGGGATAGTGGGCCTTGTTTCTGGGCCGGCTTCTTAATGGGCCGAGTTTCCTGGTTTAATAGTGGGCTCCTGAATTAATAAAGGGTTTGGGCTTATGGTTTGGTTATGGTGTTTCAAGTGTGGTTAGACTAAACATTATTAATCATTATTATTATTATTATTATTATTATTATTATTATTATTATTATTATTATTATTATTATTATAATATATATATAAAAAAAATAATATAAAAAGTGACGGATGTCACAGCATCCCCTACTTTTAGAAACTTCGTCCCGAAGTTATTAGAAGTATAGGGTTATGGATGCTCGGGTAAGAATTAAGATAACTGTGGTTTAGAAAATTCAAATGACTTGGATAAGAGGTTTGATAAGTGTGAGTTAAAGATTTGATGAGGTTTGTCTCGAATAATAAGGAGAATAAGAATCTACTAAAATACTAAACTTCAAGTTTTAGGAATTCTAAAATAAATGTATGAGTTGATTAACTATATAAAGACCAAATGAACTACCAAGTAACTAGAGTTTGTTCCTGGTCCGACTTCCAGTCTCACTTTCAATGCATCATTAGTGTTTGTATACAGGGTGTACCGCAGCTAACCCACCACACCTTTGATACCTTGAAAACGTACTGGACGCCTACCAAAAACTCTAATAGAATTTCACACTACCCTAATGTACCTGTAAATTCATGATTACGTTCCGGACCGGAATCATCAATTTACCTTACATTAAAGTTTTGCGTCCTTCTATGACCCCACCGATTGTTGAGCAGGTTTGATAGCCTCCACCAGCCGTGGAGTAGGTTGTAGGGCCTCTCCCGACTGTTTGAAAAAGGCATAGTGACCTCTACCAATCGTTGAGTATGTTCGATAGCCTCCACCAGTCGTGGAGCAGGTTGTAGGGCCTCTCCCGACTGTTGAAAAAGACATGATGACCTCTATTAAGTGCAGCAATTATTATTCACATAGATTGCAAATTGATAGCATGTTTATGCAAGCAATTTTGTAAGTACTACAACCATTAAGTGTAAGTGTTATCATGAATAATTAAATGTTTACGAGTATCGTGAATAATTAGGTGTTCAATGCGTAGTCGAATTAAGGGAAAAATCTAGTTTCAATCAAGCAATGATGTTTTTCTTAGAAAAGCTTTGTAAGATCAAGTGTTAAGTCCAAACGTTTCAAATGAATGTAAGGTAGAGTCTTGTATGATTAAAATAAACGTAACCAATATGATAGATCCCAAATCTGTGTTCGTACATAATAGTTTGCAAGGAAATTTCTAGGTGTTGTATGCTAATGAGTGCGACAAAATTGGGTATAAAATGATAATGGTACCAAGAAAATGAAAACACGAGTATCATGAATAATTAAATGTCCAGTGAATAGTCAAATTAAGGTAAAATCAAGTTTCATAAACAATGATGTTTTGGAAAAATCCTGTAGAATCAAGTATCAGGTTTTTAGTAGTTTGATTATCATGGGTAACTAGCTCACGTGTGAGAAGGTGAAGGATATGAATTTAGTTCTTGAGAGGATGATGAAAGATCTTGTAGCAGAATCAAGGTTGTGAGAGATGATGAATGTGAAGATAGTTGATAAAGAGTTTATTTTATAGTAAGGAGATTATATAGCAGTGTAAATTTTGGGGTTTGGATCAAAGGTTATAATCAAGTGTATAAGAAAACATGATTGTGGTGTATGCCAAATATTGTAAAAATTTGAACAAGTTGAAAATGAGTGAGTGTTGATGGAGAATCTAGAGACTAGATATTATTCAAAAAAAAATGAATATTTTCAAAATATGGTTTTGTACATAAGGCAAAAGTTGTTAAATAGTACAAGCTAAGTAGGCTTCGTAATAGTTTAAAACATTAAATAGAAAATCGTTTGTTACGTCAATAAATAATCAATTGAATTTAAGTTCGAGGAAAATATGTACTTTGTAAAGTTACTAGGTAATACAACTAGTTTTAAAAATCTTTAGTTTGTGCTAAAGTATGAGGTTATAGTTTTTAAAATAAATAACATGTGGAGAAAAGAAATAATATGATTTGGGTAGGGTGTTGAATATTTAAAAAGTGGCTAAGAGGGTAAGGTGAAGTGCGATTGTGAAATCCATAGATGGTTATGAAAGTATGAATTTGTAAGCAATATATGAAAATCGTGAAATACAAAATATTGTATATGAACCGAGAGAGTATTATTGAAAAAGCTTGCATAAAATGCTTGGAGTGCCCTTGTCTAGCTGTAAAGCCCAACAAGAACGTTGACTTTTCAAAGGAATTGAACCCAATGGTGATCAAAGAAGACGTGCTTTAGCCTATAAGTGGACACTCACTCCAGGAATCCCCAGGTAAGCATAACAGGTCCGTAAATGGATTTATGCGCTATGCTTGCCTATGCCAGAAAACCCAGTGTACAGGCGTCCACCCTTCCAGATTGCACGTGTCCTTATCACACTCATTAAAGTTCAACAACTTTGAAGGAACAAAAGTAAGAGTAGGCATTATGCCTAAGAGTGTCTTCATGAAAGGTATTGTCCCTGTTCCATGATGATGTAGACTTTCCACTCCCTGTAGGACACCATCTCTATGCACCATGATGAAGGATGAAAAGAATGGAGAGAGAGAAAAAGGGAAAGATAGAAGAAGGAAAGTAGAGGGAAATGAGGGTAAGGCAATTCAGAAAATATTATGCATGAAAGTTGAAGTTCGGTTATAGTCTAGGCCTATTTCATCTAGTAACCTAGTTCCCTATAACCATGGCTCTGATACCAATCTGTAACACCCCAACCGATGGCGGAATCATCGAGGTGCCACGTAGTGACGATTGTTCAAAAGCACATGGTACTAAAGTGTAAATATTATTGAATAATCAAAATTGTCTTACATGGAAATGGAAAATACATTGTCTAAATGAAATGTAAATATTGAAATAACTGAATTAAAATAAAGCACTAAATGTTCCTTGCTAAAGCACTAGATCAAACTGCACCTGAAACATGTACAAAAATAGGTTTGGTCAACATATGAAATGTTGGTGAGCATTCCTAGATTTGATATAAATAATAGGTTAAAAAGTTATACAATTCAAGTGCAAGCTACAGTGCAAATATGTAAACTATGTATCATACAAATGAGCGAAATCAACCCTGTGACTGTATAATGTACTGTATGAACTGTAGTGTACTCAACCAATAAATGGATGATAACTTAACAATGGCCACGGATTCTCCGATGAAAAAGGGGGAGAATCAATCTAGGCGGGTTGTCAATCCAAATAGCGCTATCCAATGTTAAGGTCGGCTTGTACCATGTTAATGATTTCACTAAGTACAAATGTAATCCACATGTATTGTCTAAGCATAAAGCACGTTGTAAGCAATGCACATAGTACTAGAATTGTATTTGTAAAAATGTAAATTTGAATTTGAACTTGTAATAGTGTACATGAATCACCCCAAAAATGTATAAAAGTAAAAAGGGGATAGGAATACTCACAGTTCACGTAATAACTTGAAATTGGACTTGGACAACGAAATATGAATTGAGATTACTCCCAAATGATCAACCTAAAGTATTCGATAATGTGTAAGGGAAATGACTCTAAGATATATGTATTTCTAGGGCTTCGAATTGGGGAATGGTTTGTGTTAATCGCACCTATATGTGGTTGTGTATAGATTTAATTGTGTTAAAAACGCTTTTATAGATGAATTGATGCAAGCTTGTTTGGAAAGGTTGAATGGTTGCGCAAATTGGGATAATTAGATCATAATTAACGCGTGGTATTGATTTAGGAAGGGGAGGTGATTAGGGTGTATTAAATCCGGGATTGGGTTTGATGATGGAGGTGTTTGTGGCAGAAATCACGGCCGCCTTTGGTTGCAGCGCGCGAGTTCAGCAGAGAAGAAGAGTCAGACGCGATAGGGTTTATATATAATCTGGGTTGGAATCAAATCAGATGTGAGCCGTAGCTCAACTGGCTTGTGCGCATGTATGTTGTGTCTGACCCGGCTCCCTGCCCGGGTTCGAGTCCCGGCAGGAGCCCTTTTCTCCTTTTTTTTTTTTTTTTTTTAGCTGAAACATAAGGAAGGGGAGAGGGGATAGTGGGCCTTGTTTCTGGGCCGGCTTCTTAATGGGCCGAGTTTCCTGGTTTAATAGTGGGCTCCTGAATTAATAAAGGGTTTGGGCTTATGGTTTGGTTATGGTTTGGTTATGGTGTTTCAAGTGTGGTTAGACTAAACATTATTAATTATTATTATTATTATTATTATTATTATTATTATTATTATTATTATTATTATAATATATATATAAAAAAAATAATATAAAAAGTGACGGATGTCATACCGCACCCCTTAAGGGCCGGCCATGGTCTCTATCTATCTCTCTCTCTCCATGAGTACATCACCCCCGTCCACCAACATACGTCCGGTTGATTTTCCGGCCAACACGCGCCGGCCTCCATCTACCGAACCACCATCACCATCGCCTGCTACTACCACCAGCAACGGTAAGCCCCACCTCAGACACCGTAAAAACCAACACCACTTAACCATGGGTTACGGGTGCATCAAAGCCTCCTACTTGCTTCAAGAGTTGTACTCCCTGCATAAACACTTGTGAAATATATATTATTCGATTCTCTGTTTATATCGTGGTGCTCTTCAGTGTCTTTTTGTGGTGGTTGACCAGTCGGAGATGGCGGCTTGACCTGGTGTTTGACTTTCTGTCAACTTTAACGTGCCATGACAGTAGGGTCGACACAACAAACATCACCACGCGATAGCTGAACCAGAATCATGAAGACTATAATTCGCTGCTCGGGGCAAAAGAATAAACAACGTCCTAGCTAAGTCGTTTTTTTTTTCTCGGATCGAAGATCAGTTCTGTTTTCCGTCTGAGCTGGAGGTTCAAGTGTAACGAAGGAGGTGATGGTTGTCTTTGTTTCGCGTGGTCCAGTGACACAGGTGCGGCGTCGCGAGTGGAGGTTCAAGTGTAACGGAGGAGATGATGGTTGTCTTTGTAAAGGTGCCTGGCTTGTGACGGCTACATGTGTAAAACGAAGTAGAAGAGACAATTGAAATTATTGTGGTAACAATTTCAAATGAAATAAGAAAGTCAAGGTGCTTATGTCAGCTAACGCCGTCATCCTCCGTTAAAACACTATTGCAAAGATTTGGTAATTATATATATATATATATATATATATATATAATATAATTAAACCTTTTAGGAATTTTAGTGTAGTAAGAAATAACCACTGTAAGACTGAACGGAGTGGGGGCGGGAGAGGGGCGGGAAGGGGGGGGGGGGGAACACCGCCGCATTAGGGCGTGGAGAGTGGCGTGGGGCTTGGGGCGGGGGTGGCTTCACCGGCGTGGGGCTTGGGGTGGGGGTGAGGTGGCATGCTTTTATTGGTCAGTTTTTTTTTTTTTTTTTTTTAACTTTAACACAATATAATATTATTTCCTTCCCCCCCCCCCCCCTCTTCCCCCTCTTCCACTCCCCACAATTATTTTCCCCCCCTCAAGGGTCCCACAAGTGCCACATGGCGCTTCATCCCCCTCTTCCCCCCCCCCCCCCCCCCCACTCCTTATAGTCTAAGAGTGTGTGTGGGAAGGGGGCGGGGCGTGAAATGCACAATCTGCCCCAAACACTGGGGCCCCTTGGTGTGAAAATCGGGGTTGCCCAAGGGGCTTGGAGGGCTTGGGGGCAGGATTGGGTGGCACTTTGTGATTTTAGGATTTTTTTTTAAAAAAAATTAAAATTAATATAACCGTTGTTAAATGGTGGGATTTGAAAAAAAATTATTAATAATATTAAGGGTAACATGCTAAAATCGTTCATATGGTTTGTTGAAAGTTGCCACTTACGTACAAACTTGAGATTTTTGTCATAATCGTACCCTGGTTTTAATTGTTTGTCTAAATCGTCCCGGGCACTAACTCCATCCAGTTAAGTCAATGGAGGATTTAGATAAACAATTTAAAACCAGGGTACGATTATGACAAACAATTAAAACCAGAATACGATTATGACAAAAAATCTCTTGTACGTATGTGGCAACTTTCACCAAACCACGGGGACGATTTTAGCAATTTACCCTAATATTAATTACTTCCAACCATTTCTATATAAAAACCAACCCATTTTTTAACCATTCTCTCTACATATTCTCTCAATTTTTATAAAATCTTCACTTAAAAAAAGAAAAATACATCCACACAACCGAGGCTTTAACCCAAACAACCATTTTTTAAAAAAAGAATATTTCGGCCGCCGACAAATGCAGATTGATTCGGACTAATTAAATCATCTAAACACCTTTCAACCTTTTGGATAGCACTTTAGAGAGAATCTTGTAGATAGAACCAACCAAGAATATTGGTCTATAATCCTGTGATTCTTGAGGATCCGACTTTTTAGCTATCAAAGCTATAAACGAAGCCTTGCACCCCTGATTAATAACACTCGTCTCATGAGATTCATTGGCAACCTTCACTAAACTTGGCTTAAAGTACTCCCGACATTTCTTGAAGAATTTCAAAGTGAATCCATCCGGACCCGGGGACTTGTCACCGTCACAATCCTTGATCGCACTCCAAATTTCTTCTTCGCTCAGTTTGAACATCGGCCTCCTTCTCATCTGTTCAGAAAAGAGGCTTTTAAACCAACCTCTCGCCTTATCTTCAAGTTTATCCATTGCTACCTAATTTGATACCATTTTCTTGCCTATTGTTCATTCTAAAGAGGCACCACATGCATTTGGGTAGAGACTAGAGACACACGCAAACTTATTTGTAAACATACATATATTGTGATGTGAAAAAAAAAATACTATAAATAGATTTGTATCTATAATATAATGAGACACAATCTCCCCAATAACATTTGTATCCTATCAATCACACGTACTACAATGGTCAGGTTTGTAAAATCACGTGCGATGGTTTTTGGTGTAAGCTTTTTAGTGTTGTTGGCTTGTCATCATTGTAAGTTCTCGTCGACTAACCATTTTACAATTTCAATCTTTTTAGATAAACAATCCTTTGGTTCAGTGGTGGAAAGAACTGATGGTCCCAATGTGGACTTCGGTTCGATTCTCATTGGATGCAAGGTGAGGTGAGAGGGTTTTACCACCTTAGGTGGGTTCCCGCTCGTCTGAGGTCACCGGTTCGACTCCTGGCAGCCCCTAGCAACCTTGGTCGGCCTGGGTGGTTATGTTATCTTTCAGGGTAACAAACCAGTTTGACGCCATGGCGCCGCTACGAACCGGGTCCGCGTCAGTTATCAGTGGCTCCTCAAAAATAAAAAAAGAGACCATGCGCTAGCCGTTCAAAAAAAAATTATCCATTTTTGGATTTACAGGTGCAAGAAAAGAACGTGGAGACATAAGAGAATTTGGGGCCCCACCACCAATAGATTGTAAAAAATTTGGTTGTGAAAAGTGATAGGAGTAAGGAACCGAATCACCGGTTCAAATAAAACGGTAAATAAAAGGATAGATCTATGATCCGTTTGTGATACAGAATCACCACACAAACGAATAATAGGGCGACGAATTTCTAACCAAGGATACAGATACACCACCAAGGTTCGGAACTCGGGTCTAAGAACACCATCCAACTTGCCATGGTTGAACTAGCATAGACACAATTAATCCAACTCAAAATCCATTGAGTAAAATTAACCAAAGAGAATAATCTCCAATCTCAAAACTCACTGTCTCATTCATTAGGAAAATGTGGATTACATATAGGAAAGAAAGAAACTACCTATAAGAAACTGAAAGGAAAAGTACTACAAATTAAACTAAAAGTACAACTAAAAATAAACTACATGAACATGCAAACGTGGGTTCCAAATGGACATGTTTTCAACTTGAATTGTTTCTCTTATCATTTAGCTCCATTTAATATCTATCCATAACCCAAAGTTTGCCAACCCAATCTGACCCGAGTGTACCAACGACTAACGATTCCGGGTCACAATTGCTATCAAAAAGGTTCCAAAATACTATGTTTTCTGTTGGTGCGGTGATGTTAGAAGATACAATGCGTGCTACGATACTAAAGAACAGTGTGAACGTAAATGTAATGTAATTGTAAAGAAGAGTCCTTGTTAATATATAAACATATTATGTTTTTAGTAAGGTGGTGTTTGTTTTTCTTCCAGAAGCACTTCTCACCTCTTTTGTCTGCGTCGTGCAGACGCGGAAAGACGTTTGGGGCGGGCAGACTGTTTGTTTTTCGGAAGACATTTCCTCCAAAAGCTCTTCCTGACCTCTTCTTGGTGCAGACTTGGACCAAAGTCTTCTAAGGTCTTCTCCTCTTCTCTTCTCCTCACCCACCACCACCACCACCCACTACCACCACCACCACCACCACCACCGTCACCCACCCACCACCACCACCTAGCATCGTCCACCACCACCATTCACCACCACAACCGTCCATCACCACCACGGTCCACCACCACCCACTACCACCACCCACCACCGTCCACCACCACTACCACCACCACCCACCCACCACCACCCACCACCACCACCACCGTCCAACACCACCTACCACCGTCCACCCACCACCACTACCACCACCCACCACCGTCCACCACCACTACCACCACCCACCACCCACCACGGACCATCACCACCACCACCCACCACGGTCCACCACCACCACCCACCACGGTCCATCACCACCACCACCCACCACCGTCCACCACCCACCACCACCACCACCCACCACCGTCCACCACCACTACCACCACCACCCACCACCGTCCACCACCACTACCACCACCACCCACCACCACCACCACGGTCCACCACCACCATCTACCACCGTCCACCCACTACCACCACCCACCACCCACCACCGTCCACCACCACCCACCACCACCACCCACCACCATGGTCCACACCACCACGGTCCACCCACCACCACCACCATCTACCACCAGACTGCTGTAAAAACTCAGTTTGTTTAAATTTAAGTGTATTTCAGCAGCCTGCAGACGTTAACAAACAAACAGTCTTCTTCTTGCAGACCTTTGGTCCACCTCTTCTCCTGCAGATGTCTGCAGATGTGGTCCGCAGACTGCAGACCTTTTCCTGCAGAAAAAACAAACAGCACCTAAGTATTTTACCCCATGCGTTTCAGGAATAATCTGGTTGGTATTGGTACATTTCATTACATTGCCAGCACTCAGTGTAACAATCAGGGGCGAAGCTTGGTTCTCGAATCGGAGGGGGCCGGACTTAATTTTTTCCGATCGGTAGTGACAAATCGGCGGGGGCCGGACTCAATTTACCTATGAAAATCACAAATTTCCACTATTACGACAAAAAACAGGGGGGCCAGGGCCACCCCTGGCCCTTCAAATGCTTCGTCCCTGGTAACAACTGAAAGAGATAAAAAAATGAATACCAGTATTAGCCACCACCGAATGACTTTGGATCGATTCAAGCACCCATCATTACTCTCACTTCCTCAAGCTCGGCTCGTTAGTAGTTTCTTAAGCTCAAGTTCAGCTCGGGCTCGGCTCGTTTAGTGTTTATTAGTTAATATATTAAATTAAATAATATATATAATAGGTTCGTTTACGCTCGATAAGTCAAAAGCTCGACTCGGCTCGTTTATTAAACAACTTTAAATGTGGGGTAAATAAATAGTATAAAATATTAATAGGCTCGATAAGGCTAGAAGAGTCTGGCGAGCTTCATATGTCAGGCTCGAGCTCGATAAGTAAACGAGCTTTGTTTTAGACTCAAGCTCGCTCAAGCTCAATAAGGCTCGTCTCATTTTGAGCTTTTTACCAAGCTGATCTCGAATTGCTCGCAAGCTGCTCGGTTCATTTGCACCCCTACTTATACCCAACACATCATGCATTGATGCAAATATTTAAATTTCCCTTAAAAACACACGAAAGGTTGAGTGCCGATGGTGGATTATTTTAGAAACAAAAATATATAACGATTAGGTATGATCACACCCAAATCAACCAATAAACCCTAGAAATTAATCCCTTCAATTGACCTTCAATTTTGATAAAGATACAGGAAATAAACATGGGGCTTTTTATCAGAGGGCAGAGACGAACAAAACACATATAACAATTACCCAAAAGGTCGAGTGAAGATGATGGATCCGATGGATTTGGGTGCTAACGTGATGGCGAATCCCTTTAATTTGGTTTGTTTAGGTGCAATAGACCAGTGATAATGATTCAGAAAGAGGCGAAATGAAGTTATGTGTTGATTTTATATGTCAATTCCAAGTGAAACTGACGAATTGAATAGTCGTATAACGGTTTCTTTAAACAATTTTAGTTTTGGTTTTGGTTATGGGTATAATTTATAAAAAAGGGTTTGGGTTTGATTTTGTTTTTAAAAAGAAAACGTGGTTTTTATAAAAAATTAGTTTATTAACCCTTGACTAAATTTTATTAACTTTGAAATTTTTTTTATAAAAATATGTTGCATGATATATGTGATTTGATACATATTTTGAAATAAAATATCTATTAATATATATAAAAGAATTGAACATTGCTGATGTGGCGTGCAATGGTGCCTTCAACCTCTCCATGAAACTGCCACGTGGCATCATAATTGAAAGATTTTAGTGTTTTTGAATTATTTCCTTTTTTAATTAAAAAAAAAATATAAACATAAAACTCTAAATTTATCTCTCTATTTCTCAATTTTCAATTACTAAAATTAAATTGAGTTATTTTAATAAAAAAGAATTTAAAAACAAATTTAAATTTTTCTCTCTTATGTTCCTCCCATAATTTTTAAACGTTAATATCTTTTATATTCGAGATTTTTTAAATAAAAAAATTACACTAAATTAACGAGCGTTTTATTATCTTTCCAACGAGTACCATAGTGCTATATAAAAAACGGAGAAAAAAACGACTATTTTTGTGGGGTTATGTTCATACAGAAAAAAGCACAAAGTGTTCAGGTTATTCATTAAACATGTTTTTTCTTTTAAACCAGGTTCTTATCTACGATGTTGAAATTCAGCCAATCGCCATGCTATCATTAGAATTTTACTCTTCTAAAGATGGATAGGTATACTTCATCAATAGAAACTAGGAGAAAGAATCGCACAACACTGCAACACATGGTGTCACCTTATAGCAAAGTTATTTTTTTTATTTATTTAATTACAAGAATAATAATTATTACTATTAGTATTAGTATTATTAGAATGGTTATATTTTTCAACACTTATCATGAATTCTACATCTATATAAGTCAAAGTCAAATTGTAACATATTTTAAATTACGTGAAGATGATTATATGTTGAAGGTTATCCTTTTAATACTGTATTATGTTTAATATGGTTTATGCTTTTTATTTTTTTAACTTTTTAAATAAATGTTTTTTTAACCAAGATTGATTATGTTTAAGCTATTTACTCTTTTCGTGATTTGGGTTTTTTTCTTTTATCATTTTTTATTAAATCATATTAAATTTTTCAACCCCGGGACCTTCCCGGGGTAATCAGCTAGTATATAATAAGAGCATTCACAATAGATGCTCTATATTAGTGTGAGGGGCCCTCTATATTATATAGAGTGAGTATAAGTGGTTGTGAGTAGAGTAGAGATAATATATAATTATATATAGAGGAGACATTGTTCATCAGTAAATTTGAAGAGACACTGTTCACTCTCTATAATTTTTTAATATTTTTAAAAGTAGTTGTGAGTAGAGGAGAGAGAAAAAGTAATGATAAAAGTATAGAATAAGTATTATTAAATAGAAAAGGAGAGAGAAATGTAGTGATTTTTAGTGTAATTATTGAGATGGAGATGAAATATCTGGTGTGAATGCTCTAAGATCTTTAAAATGCAGGATTTGATACATTTTTTGTTCATTTTTTCGGTTCCACAACATGATTTTTGATCGATTGGATTTCAAAGCTCAGGAAGTTTTTGGGTCCTTACACGGTTTTTATTTAACATAACACAACAACTAGGTGTTATTTATCACATACAACTCATTCATCACTTACTCGATGCTACTTTTCCTTGCGCATTTTTATAGGAATATTTTCTAGTCAGTAGGTAATATACGCTGAAGTTCAGCCCGTTCATAGCTGCCAATAGCCAATAGAACTTATCCAGTCTACTGCTATTTAGATCCTTCCCAAACCAACTTGACCCAAACTTCCCTGTAACCCGGCCAACAACAACGATTAGAAAACTGCTATAGAAGTTTGCAACACCGAGCACACTTGAATATAAAGCTATGCCTATGCTTCTCATAGAGTCTGGTACTTGCTCATAAAAATACTCCTGCAAACCCACAAGTGTAAACGCGTCTCCAGTCCCCTGAATAAAGTACTGAGGAGTTAGCCAAAACACGCTCATTGATAGAACCCGGGTCTGTTCTTTTTCTGCAACTATCAACCGCTGTTTCTCAACCAATGCTGCAGTAACCATACCCACAATAGAAAAGACCATTCCTATTCCGACTCTTTGGAGGATTGGAATCCCCCTTTCTTTCCCCGTTACTTTCCTTAATATCGGGGTTATGATCTTGTCATAGCATATGACAGAGAACAACATAGCAAATGCTGAAATAGCGTGAATACCTGCTGGTGGTATCACGAAACTCTTACCTATCGTTCTGTTCATTGTACTGCTTTGTTTCACATAGAATGTTCCACCTTGTGCAACACATACGCCAAACAGCAATGAAGTGAACCATATTGGAATGGCGTTTACTATGAGCTTTGTTTCTTCGACTTTGGTCACCGTCGTTAGCTTCCAAGGAGACGGTTTCTTTCCTTCTGATATCTCGTTTTCCACAACAATACACGCTTTATCAAGACATCTAAGTCTAGTAGTATGAGTCAATAATCTTGTTTGTGGATTTTCTGATTCGTAGAACGAATCCTGGGTCAGAGGATAAGGTAGCTTTCTTTTCCTTACGGCTGCAACAAGAACTTGTACTATTGGTGTTAATGGGCTGCCTTTTGGCATACGGTACCTATAAAACGGTTTTCCCAGATAGAATATAATCGTTGTTGCGAGCATAGCGACAGTAAGGATGAGATCCCCGGTTCCCCAACCAAAGTTGTCTTGTACATAAGCCATAACAGTTACTCCTAGAACAAGTCCACCACACAATGCTGCATTCCACCAGTTGAAATACGACATCTTTCCCTTTCGTTCTTCTGAATCATCATCATCAAATTGGTCAGCTCCAAAGCTTTCTAGTGACGGTTTAATGCCGCCAGTTCCTAGAGATAGACAGTACATTGCTGTGAAGAAGGCGAATTTGTGAATGCTTGTTGGATGAACACAATTCCCATCACCAACTCCACATGGCTTCATGGGTGGTATGA
Organism: Ambrosia trifida; assembly: GCA_028751855.1. Classification (NCBI taxonomy): domain Eukaryota; kingdom Viridiplantae; phylum Streptophyta; class Magnoliopsida; order Asterales; family Asteraceae; genus Ambrosia; species Ambrosia trifida. Next base: position 90,093,389 of record CM054123.1, on the reverse strand, counting down.
ATTGAGTCATGGTAAGTATCATTAATCCCTGCAATCAAATACATAAGTTTATTTAGTCGAGCCAATCTGACTAGATCGGCTCGCTGAACGCTCGAAAGCCTAAACAAGCCTATTGTTTATTTAGTTTTTGTTAAATATATATTTACATAAAATTTAATATTATTATGATAAAAATAACTAGATAATATACATCGTTTTATATAATGTACCGCGATATAGATGGAGGACGAAAGCATGATCATGAGATATCTGCCAGCATAGGCATCGGCAATGAAGGCGCCGAGTAAAGGCATGCTGGTGGTAACTCCAGCCCAGCAATTTACATTCTTGGCTGCAGTGGTGAGGTCTTGGTGCATCACTTTCGTTAGGTATGTGATGAGATTGGCTGCCATTGAAAAGTAGCTAAGCCTCTCGCTCAACTCAATTGCTTAAACAAAAACAAATTGAATTTGTAAGAACATTGTATGTTGTACTTGTATATGTGTGCATGTTTGTGTTTGAAGACACTGCTTGTCCAGGCTAGGATTTTCTGGTATAACTGGTTGGACCATCTGGTACAACCGGTTAAACCGTTTTTTAGTCCAGTCCGGTATGGCATAAAATCCAGTTTTAAACAAATTCCAGATTAGAATAATACAATTTCAATACTAGTTGTAAAGTTTCATATGTGTCTAATACTGACATAGTGACATAGATGATTAATTATGAAACTTAATTACTCTGGTTAATCCTTTTTTTTTCATAAACTTATAAAATGTAACATTGAAACAAAAAATTCATTTAACTGTAAAATTATAAGACAAGCCAACTTACGACTTTTAAACAAAAGCTTTAAAAAAGTAAAAAAGTCAACGCTTGTAATAAGTGTTTTTTGGTTCCTACTCAAAGTAAGTAAATGATTGAGAGAACCAACAAATGTTGCATGCAAAACAATACCCTTAAATGTTACCCACATCTTATAATAGAGCAGATATCCAGCCCAGCTAGTTTAAGGTAGGGTGGGTTTTCTATTAGGGGTTCCCATCCTGGGGGTAGGTCACAGGTTCGATCCATGCACACCATAAAAAAATTCTCCGTAACGGTTTGAGCTTAGGCAAGGAGGACACCGGTGTGTGGGTCGGGATTCGAACTTAGGACCGCTAGGTTAGGGTTGTACAAGAATTTCCACTGAATTAAGCCTTTAAAAAAAATCTTATACTAGAGCAATTAATATTTACGAAATATTTTTTTCAATTTAGATTTACTTTTTGTTTATAGTAATTATTAAGAGATGTATAAGCATGGTTTTGTAGCATTACATTATGGTATTAGATTAGATTTTTATAACGGCAAATTGAGATCATTAACAAATCATTAAAAACTCACTTGTGGGAATAGAACCTAGGATCAAATGGTCCCAAAGCCTTATCCCGTCCCTAAATGTCGCTAGGTTATAATGCCATAGGCTGATATTAGATTAGATAGAAGCTATTTAATAACTTATATTTGATCAAGTTTAAACCATTAGGTTGGTGGCCTATTAGCAAAGACAAAAGCTCTAGGAACATCATGGTTTTAAGATTTTGAGTCAAATTTCGGCTGATATTAGATTAGATAGAAGCTATTTAATAACTTATATTTGATCAAGTTTAAACCAGTAGGTTGGTGGCCCATTAGCAAAGACAAAATGAGAGAATGAAAATAATCATGGGGGAAGGGCCGAAGGGTTAGTAAGGGTGTGTTTTTTTTTTAATATTTTTTTTTAAATGGGTAAATTGGCCATTCTATATGGGTTTAATATGTGTGTTAACATGCACTAGTGAAAATGAGAGAATTTGTAACAAATAGTGGTACAATATTGATACTATATTGAAAGATTTGATACCCACTTTTTTTTTTAAATTCGGTATCGGTATTTTCCGTTTTGCTATTTTTGCTTAACATGTATGGTACCGATCTCATCCTTACGGGTTGATAAACAATGACGACTAGATATGTAATTTCTAAAAGGGTGGGGGCCAAAACTAAATTAGAGATGATAAATGAAACCTAACCCTCTGGCAAGTCCAAAACATTCGGGACATAGGACAATGATTATGTGATTAGTTTTAAAAGTTTTCACATATCTGACTCAATTACATAAAAGTTTTCACACTTTTTTTTTTTTTTTTTTATCTTTCAAAAAAAAAAAACATAAAACATACTCACCCGTTTATTCAAACCATAAATGTAAAATGTTTTCTTTTCTTTGTCTTGGGTAGTGGAGTAATATGCTAATCCAATGACTTCTTAGCTTTTGATTTGATTTTTTATTTTCTTGGTTATTAATTAATAAAATTATATATACTATTAATTTACAAACTAAATGAATAGTAAATTTAATATTATTTTATTTATATTAAACTTAATATTATTTAATTCATATTATTTTATTTAAAAATTTTATTATATTATATTATATATTATATTATATACTATTACTACAAAAACTTTATTATATTATATACTATTAATACAAATAATATAATATTATGTAATTTCATTATTATTTTATTTATATTATTTTATTTAAAAATTTTATTATATTATATACTATTAATATAAATAACATAATATTATGTAATTTCGTTACAAATTTCATATGTTACCTTATGTGTAGATTTCTTTATTTTTTTTAACGTTTACAATCAAAATGGAATCTCGATTGTATAATTCATTGGTTGATCAACACCCCATCTAAATCTCGATTGTAAAACGCGCAACGCGCTTGATTTTATACAACTAGTTATACAAACAAATAGAGTGGTAAGAAATATATGTACTTAAAAAATCCTAATAGTAATTTTTACTTGACGAGTATACTTGATGGTTGCAGGCATACCCAATACTTGATGGGAAACAAGTAGTAAGATACTCGACGACGGTTATGAAACATAGATTATCAATATATGTCACATTGTCATCTCTAACTACAATTTGCATGTACCACATGAACCATGCAGTTTAAGTTTACAAGAGTCTTGATAGACCTAAAACACGATTTCCTTTTCATTTTTTTTCTTTTTTTTTTTTAACTTCAAATACAGTGAACGAGGTTTTTTTTAAGTGAAAAGACTAACCTTAAGTGACCTTAAGTGAACGAGGTTTTTTTAAGTGACTTTGACTTGCATGCAAACACGAAGGTTTGTGCATAAAGATAAGTCAAAAAATTGCTCACCGATAATGAAGAATGATGCTTTCCAAGTACCGGTAGAAGATCGAAGAGGAAGTCTCCCTTTATGATCCAAAGATGAATCACAAACCCACTTGGCACCTTCTCCATCAACTTTCTGCACCACTTCTAACGCCATTATTTTGTCACTTCAAAATCAAACAAAAGATACCAAAACATGGTGAGAAGTGGTTGTGTTTTATAAGGGAATTAAATGGTTCCTGATTTTGATGGGAGTTTGTGGGGTCATAAAATTGAAGGGCTCTATATATTATATTAGATGCTATTAATACAAATAATATAATATTATGTAATTTCATTATTATTTTATTCATATTATTTTATTTAAAAACTTTATTATATTATATACTATTAATATAAATAACATAATATTATGTAATTTCGTTACAAATTTCATATGTTACCTTATGTGTAGATTTCTTTATTTTTTTAACGTTTACAATCAAAATGGAATCTCGATTGTATAATTCATTGGTTGATCAACACCCCATCTAAATCTCGATTGTAAAACGCGCAACGCGCGTGATTTTATACAACTACTTATACAAACAAATAGAGTGGTAAGAAATATATGTACTTAAAAAATCCTAATAGTAATTTTTACTTGACGAGTATACTTGATGGTTGCAGGCATACCCAATACTTGATGGGAAACAAGTAGTAAGATACTCGACGGCGGTTATGAAACATAGATTACCAATATATGTCACATTCTCATCTCTAACTACAATTTTCAAGTACCACATGAAGTCATGAACCATGCAGTTTAAGTTTACAAGAGTCTTGATAGACCTAAAACACGATTTCCTTTTCATTATTTTCTTTTTTTTTTAACTTCAAATACAGTGAACGAGGTTTTTTTTAAGTGAAAAGACTAACCTTAAGTGACCTTAAGTGAACGAGGTTTTTTTTAAGTGACTTTGACTTGCATGCAAACACGAAGGTTTGTGCATAGAGATAAGTCAAAAAATTGCTCACCGATAATGAAGAATGATGCTTTCCAAGTACCGGTAGAAGATCGAAGAGGAAGTCTCCCTTTATGATCCAAAGATGAATCACAAACCCACTGATCGCGTGTCGAGTGCTAATCAAAAACTTTATTAAAAACAACTCCTTAGCTACAAGGACTGCAGTATAGGGAGTAGGGTTGTCGAACCACGAGGAGTATGTGGTTAGTGTTAATAGTATTTTATTAATTAACTAACTAATTAAAAAAAATATTTTATGAAGTAAAATGTTGCGGTGCTTGCAAAAGTTGAATTGAATTGATTTGAAAAGAAAACAATAATAATAAAGCCGTAACTCCCTCTAAACTTCAGGTTCTAGGTTTCACACAGTTGTCAGTTTAAAGATTGGGAACCACATAGACATAGTTCTGAAAATTAGTTAGCTAGCTAGTAGCACAGGTTCTTGTCATCAAACCCTATTAACTACCCAGTTGTAAGTGTCAAGTCTACCCTCTTTATGTCACCTAACCCGCTACTAAGTTTTGTCATCAACCGAACAAGTTGTAAAGAAAGGACTCAAAACACAGTTCAACTGTTTAATTAACTAATGCATCAATAATGTTTAAGATGTTTGTCATCACAAGCAAAAACAAAATCCAATACTTAAATAAACATAAAAAGTATGAAACCTAATCGAACCGTTCGTCTAGAAGAAGTTACAAAGATTTAGCCTTGCATCTTGGTCGTGTGCATGCCCCCTTTTCTTTTCTTTTCTATCTCTTGTGCGATTATGTGTTCTGTGTGTCGAGCTTCACACACAGCCGTCACAAAGAAAAATAATAAAATCCTTGTCTTATACATCCCTAATGTCTCTCCTCCTATTGGGCCTTAGGCCATGAAAACCAAAAGTGACGTTAGTAGTTTTTTATTTATTTATTTATTATTATTATTATTATTATTATTATTATTATTATTATTATTATTATTATTATTACTCTATGTTTCAGACTCGGGTGTTCTTGGCTTGACCAAAATTTCTCGTCTACGCCTCAACGTCCATGAATACCTGCTCTCAAGTGTTTGTGTCTCGATTAAAATTCTTTTGTTTCGAGCTCATTCTCCACGAATACCAACAAAACAAATGCGCACTAATAAATATCTAAGACTGACTAAAAGTACACAATAAAAGACTAAAATATATACAAAACTAACATATTAACCAGGTGTGTTTACCAACACATCACACTCCCACACTTATCTTTTTTCGTCTCGAAAAAATTATATATATACTCTGCTCAAGACATTATCACAGACGAGCACCCCAGTCGCCCCATCATACCTTAGCTAAGGTCCAAAGTCATGCCCCATTTACAGATCAGCATTAGATGTGTTAATTCAGCAAGTCAAATTGATTTCCATTTAAAAACAGAATTAACCCGACTAAGCCTAACATGCTTCCGGTTTTTATTTTCATGCAACACACCCCTCACAATTTTTCACTCCACTCGGTTTAATATCTGGACTAGCGTGTAATGAGCTAGTATTATTCACTCAAAAACCAAGTATGTAACTCTGTTATCATAGGCTTGTATAACAATCACACCTCAACTGTAGACAATGCACATATCTAAAGGACTTACGGGTTTTGAGCTTAGGGTAAAGGTAGGATAGATTTGGCTAGAAAGTGGCTAAAATAAAATGGTAAAACCCACATGATTAACAATCCTTATTCACACAATACACAATAATACACAACTTTGGTCATATTCTGACCATAACAATACTTCTATTTTTGTATATATATTTTCTCTTTTTTTTTCTCTTTTTTTTTCTTTTTTTTTTCACACATATATATTTTTTTCAACATATAAACACAATCACTTAACATTTTGGATGTCATCAATACTTGGTAAAGGTACTGGTTTATTTGGGTGATTATGTGGTTTAACAAACGAAATTGTATAAGGCTCAAAGTTGGCTACTAATGGTAATGTTTTGGTTAAACGGGTCAACACATAACAAATAAAGGGTGTCAAACAAAAAGGGAATCCTAAAATCGCCTTTGTCATGTACATGCATATCTAGTCTACAACCTCAGCATGTATCAAATCACACAAGTTCTGCAACAGAGAAACATTTGGCCTACTCTCAACAAACGAAAATGTAAATAAATCAATCTATCATCTAGTAGGCTCAAGATCTCACAAAAGTGGGGAAATGGGTTACCGATGTGTGCATGCATTTATTACCAATAGCTTGTTAAACCTAGTCAGGCAATTCTAAATTTTTTTCTTAAAAATACCTGCTGAAAACGGTTCATATTACTTTTCCACAAATTAGACCATGACTAAGGATCTACTGCCAAAACAATCAAGAGACAACTGGTACGTACTAAAAAGACTGCTTTACGTCTGATTAGAATGCTTTTTAAGAACAATTTTCAAGACATTTTCAATTATTATTATTTTTTTTTTTGATTTTTTTAGACTCAATACTAAATAAAAACGAAGTTTCCCCACCCCCACACTTGAACGACACATTGTCCTCAATGTAAGATAGGGAATAAAATAAAATAGAAATAAAAATAAATAAATATATAACAATAAAAGGAACAGACTCCCCTGGATATAGGCAGTGCGCGTATGAGTCTCTGCAGTTCCTCCCAATCGAGCCGTATAGCATTTGATTCGCGGCCGATAAACAAACCTGTAATATTCTACACAACTATACAAACTCTACACATGAACATACCACACACATCTACTCATGGTGGTCTAGTGGGATGTTTGTGTCCCCACACCTCCAAGTGTGTGCTCCTCCTACACCCAGGTAACTCTTCCACGGTTCTCCCTATTATCCCCAACAATGCTAACTTTTCCTTCTCACTATCTGGTTCAGGTGGCTTCTTAGCCTTCTTCTTCCTTCTCCTTCGTTTTCTCTTAGTGTTATTCTTGCTCACTAGTTCCATCCTGTCAATCACAAAACATTCTTTCTTTTCTTTTCCATTCTCCTTCACAGGAGATCCACTTTTGTCAGTTTTATGATTAGCAGTATTAGAGAAAACCTTAAGACTCATCTTCTTATCCCCAAACCTCATCTTTACCGTCCCCTCAACACAATTAATAATGGCTTTAGCAGTAGCCAGGAACGGTCTACCCAGAATGACAGTTGGTTGTGTGTTTTTAACACAATCAAGCACTAAAAAATCTACCGGGTAATAAAACTCTCCAACCTTAATAATCACATCCCTTACAATCCCCCTAGGACACGAAGGAGTTTGATCGGCCAACACCACAGTTGTGTTGGTTTTCTGCAATGGACCAAAATCATACCGATCATATAAACTCCCTGGTAGAATACTTACACTAGCTCCCAAATCCAGAAGCGCTCTATCCACTTGAAAATCACCTACTTGTATAACAATAATAGGCGCTCCTGGTTCTTGGAGTTTTGGGGGAAGGGTACCTAACAACACGGCATTCACACTGGCACTTAAATCTAACTGTTTAGGAAGTTTATGCCGTCGTTTTTGGGCACTCAATTCTTTCAGACACTGAACCTGATCAGGACATTCTTCAATTTTATTTATTAACGGTAAATTAATTTTGACAGTTTTAAAATTTTCCCACTTCTCATCCTTCGGTGGGTCCCGTTTTATTAAATCTTTTCTCTTGGTAGGATCTAATAAAGCCATAGGAAAGGGTACCTTTTTCACCTTCTCACCCCCACACATAGCCTCATTAGACCCACTCTTCACGTTTTTACTCTCAAGATTTAATTTGAAAATTTTTTCTTGTTCAGGTTCAGACTCAGATTCAGTGTTACACTCCTCCACCATTCCCTCAACAAACTTTGGTGGAGTACTGTCTACACTACCTATTTCAGAGGTGGGGAAAATACTTACCGCGTTGATGTGCAGACTTCTGGAGGAAGACTGGTGAGCAGGATTTAGTGCAGTATCACTAGGGAGTTTACTTGGGTCTCTCCCTGACATCTGAGCAGCTAGTTGGTCTACCTGTTTTGACAAGGCTTCCACAGTCTTGTCCCGCACTTCATTATCCTTCCTAATTCCCTTAACATCCTCCTGGATTGCCTTGATAGCTTCCAGAATCACATGTAACTGATTACTGCTTCCATCTGAAGTGCCCTGCTGTTGGTTCCAGTGCTGCTGCTCATTTTCACCCTGCACATGAGAATTAGAAAAATTAGGATTTAATTGGTTATTCGGGTTACCATACCTGAAATTGGGGTGATCTCGCAGTCCAGGATGATATGTATTTGAATTCATGTCATACTGTTTTCTTTCTCCATAGACTTGATTTATCTGTTCACCTGCTTTTTCCTGTCCACCTGCACATTCAGCTGCAATATGACCCAATTCATTACATTCAGTGCAAACATTAAAAGCACTACCTACCTTCACCTCATCACTTTTTCTTACTCTCAACTGGGCTACCTGATTTTCTAAGATCAAATTCTGATGCTTAAGTTTATCTATCCTCTTTTCAGCTTCATAATCAACAGCCCTAACAGAAGATGATCTAGATTTCCTACTAGACTGTGCTTGTCTCTTAGAAGTTGCACTCATCCTCTCTAAGTACCCCCAATCTATAGCTATTGTGTTAGTGAAAAAAGTACCATTGCTAATAGCTGTTAGATCCCTAACCTCATCAGGCAATAATCCATCATAAAATGCTTTAATAAGTTCCCAAGTCTCAATGCCATGATGTGGGCACTTCCTAAGCAACTCCTTAAATCTAGTAAAGGCCTCATGAAATGTCTCACCTGAATTCTGCTCAAAGGCTCTAATTGCTTCTCTAGCCTCAGAAGTCTTACTCATAGTGTAATACTCTTCTAAAAACACGTGCTGCATTTCTTGCCAAGTAAAAATGCTACCTGGGGTCAGGGTTACAAACCACTGCCTAGCCCTATCCTTCAAAGTGAATTGAAACAACATAAGCATAACCTGATCCTTAGTAAACCCAGCCCCTCCTACAATGCTACAAATAGACTCAAAAGCTGCAATATGTAAGTAGGGCTCCTCTGATCTCTTACCATAAAACTCAGGTAGGTGGCCTAAATAATCGGGTTTAACCTCAAAAGCTCTACCATTCCTACCTACGGGTGTCACTACAGCTGATGAATTAGACATAATGACTGGCCTAAAGTGACTATCTACTCCACCCCTAGCTGGTGCCCTCTGAACAAGTTGTGGGACACCATCTACAAACTCTAAATTACCCCCCCATATCACCCGCATCAAATTGTGGCACACCTCTTGGTACCTGGTTATTTACCCTTTGCCTTCCAACCCGGTTCCCTTGATTAAATTGACGTACCTGATTACGTGGGACTGGACGCCTAGGATGCAAGTCGAACCCATCCTGATCAAAATCATCATACCTGACATCGGCACATCTGCCGTCATACTCCTCATGCTCAGATTCTCTGTCCCAGTCAGTCTGCCATGTACTGTGAAAACTTCCCTCATCAAATTGTTGAGGGGTGTGATGCAGCTGTTGGTTTCCAAAGTTTTGTTGCTGCTGTGGTATGACTGGTCGGGTGTTTCGGGCAGGTTGGAATTGTGGTATTGGTGGTGAGTTTTGTGGTTGAGGTGGTATAGGTGGTATAGGTGGAATAGGTGGTGGTGGATTCTGAAGAGGTAGATCCTCATGGATGCTGTGATGGCTGTGAATACTCATGGTGTGATTAGGGTGGTGAAGGGATCAGTTTCTTCTGGCGGTTCTCTCAATCTCCGGATCAAAAATCAAAGGTGATGTTTTCCCCGATCTTCGTGTATGGTGCATACAAGTAAAGTAACCTGCACACACAGAAACAAGAATACCAGAGTAGTACTGAACAAAGAAATATAACTAAATAAAAAACAAAAAGTAAATAAAAAAATACTATTTAATTTTTTTTTTTTTTGCTTTTATTCTAAAACTAAAGACAACTAAAACTAAAAACACTAAGCGCACGCACTCCCCGGCAGCGGCGCCATTTTGATCGCGTGTCGAGTGCTAATCAAAAACTTTATTAAAAACAACTCCTTAGCTACAAGGACTGCAGTATAGGGAGTAGGGTTGTCGAACCACGAGGAGTATGTGGTTAGTGTTAATAGTATTTTATTAATTAACTAACTAATTAAAAAAAATATTTTATGAAGTAAAATGTTGCGGTGCTTGCAAAAGTTGAATTGAATTGATTTGAAAAGAAAACAATAATAATAAAGCCGTAACTCCCTCTAAACTTCAGGTTCTAGGTTTCACACAGTTGTCAGTTTAAAGATTGGGAACCACATAGACATAGTTCTGAAAATTAGTTAGCTAGCTAGTAGCACAGGTTCTTGTCATCAAACCCTATTAACTACCCAGTTGTAAGTGTCAAGTCTACCCTCTTTATGTCACCTAACCCGCTACTAAGTTTTGTCATCAACCGAACAAGTTGTAAAGAAAGGACTCAAAACACAGTTCAACTGTTTAATTAACTAATGCATCAATAATGTTTAAGATGTTTGTCATCACAAGCAAAAACAAAATCCAATACTTAAATAAACATAAAAAGTATGAAACCTAATCGAACCGTTCGTCTAGAAGAAGTTACAAAGATTTAGCCTTGCATCTTGGTCGTGTGCATGCCCCTTTTCTTTTCTTTTCTTTCTCTTGTGCGATTATGTGTTCTGTGTGTCGAGCTTCACACACAGCCGTCACAAAGAAAAATAATAAAATCCTTGTCTTATACATCCCTAATGTCTCTCCTCCTATTGGGCCTTAGGCCATGAAAACCAAAAGTGACGTTAGTAGTTTTTTATTTATTATTATTATTATTATTATTATTATTATTATTATTATTATTATTATTATTATTATTATTATTACTACTCTATGTTTCAGACTCGGGTGTTCTTGGCTTGACCAAAATTTCTCGTCTACGCCTCAACGTCCATGAATACCTGCTCTCAAGTGTTTGTGTCTCGATTAAAATTCTTTTGTTTCGAGCTCATTCTCCACGAATACCAACAAAACAAATGCGCACTAATAAATATCTAAGACTGACTAAAAGTACACAATAAAAGACTAAAATATATACAAAACTAACATATTAACCAGGTGTGTTTACCAACACATCACCCACTTGGCACCTTCTCCATCATCTTTCTGCACCACTTCTAACGCCATTATTTTGTCACTTCAAAATCAAACAACAACAACCATACCCAGTGAATCCCACAAATAGTAAACTATTGGTAGGATATGGGGAGGGTGGGATGTAGACAGACCTTACCTCTATCCCTGAGAATAGAGAGGCTGCTTCCAAAGAGACCCTCGGCTCAAAAAAAAAATGATGATAATAATATAAACTACCAATATCACATAAATGGTGGAAAGACTACATGGCATAAGGAAAAGATAAACAACGAGAAATAACATATAAAGAAACCATAAAGCACAAGAAGACAATCACGTGTAAAGACCAACAAAAAGTGAGGGTGAAATCTAATTTCCTATGACACATCTAAAAGCTCTTATGAACCTATCCTAACAGTCTTTAACCTTAATCCTAAGTCTCCATAAACTCCTATCCTGGACCATGTCCTCAGAGAGATGTAACTCTTGTAGATCTTTCCTAATCCTCTCATCCCAAGTCAACCTGGGCCTACCCCTCCCCCCTCCACAGTAAGGTTTTCCACCGCCCTAACTGGCTCCGTCATCTGTCTCCTCTTCACATGCCCAAACCACCTTAGTCTCCCCTCCTTTATCTTATCGGATATACTAGCTACTCCCAACTCTAAGAACCTCATTTCTTATCCTATCTAACCTTGTGTGCCCACACATCCACCTCAGCATCCTCATCTCTGTTACATCCATCTTATGTGCATGTGTTTTCTTGATGGCCCAACAATCCGTCCCATATAACATAGCAGGTCTAATTGTTGCCCTATAAAATTTCCCCTTTAATTTAACAGGAAATCTCTTATAACACAATACTCCAGTGGCTGCTCTCCACTTACACCATCCATCCTGGATGCGGTGTACTACATCACTGTCGATCTCCCTACTCTTTGTACAAACGATCCCAAATACTTGAACTTAGTTACTTGCAGAAACACTTGACCTCCAATGGTAATCTGAGTATCCTCATCATTCTCTACGCCACTGAAATCACAATACAAATACTCGGTCTTAGATCGACTAATCTTAAAACCTTTGCCCTCTAGAGCTACTCTCCAGTCCTCTAACTTCTCATTTAAGCCATGTTTACTCTCGGCAGCTAACACAATATCATCCGCAAAAAGTAAACACCACGGAACCGTCTCTTGAATCATCTTAGACAACTCATCTAGGACAACAACAAAAAGGAAAGGGCTCAAAGAAGACCCTTGGTGGAGTTCTACCTCCACCGGAAAAAAATCAGTATCTCCTACCGGCGACCGAACGCTAGTCACTGACCTATCATATATATCCCTTATTAAGTCTAAATACTTCCTAGGAACCCCTCTACCCTCTAGACTTTCCCAAATCAACCTACGAGGTACACTATTGTATGCCTTTTCTAGGTCAATGAAAAGCATATGTAGATTCCGCTTTTTCTCTCTATATTTTTCCATCAATCTCCTTAGAATGTGTATCGCTTCCGTAGTAGACCTCCCTGGCATAAAACCAAATTGGTTTACTGAAACCTAAGTTTGCTTTCTAAGTGTAGTCTCAATCACCCTCTCCCATAATTTCATAGTATGTCCTAACAACTTAATTCCTCTATAGTTCCCACAATTTTGGGCGTCTCCTTTGTTCTTATATAAAGGCACTACAATACTCCTCCTCCACTGGTCTGGCATTCTTCCAGATTCAAAATCAAACAAAGGATACCAAAACATGATGAGAAGTGGTTGTGTTTTATAAGGGAATTAAATGGTTCCTGATTTTGATGAGAGTTTGTGGGGTCATAAAATTGAAGGGCTCTCCTTAACATTTCTAAAATATGGCATTTTCAAAGTGAAGTGATTTTTATGTTGTTTAAATTACGAATATCTTTATGTTAATATTAAGATTCTTACATAGTATTCTACACGGGTAGCTCAGTTGGTGAATAGACTGGGGATCCCTCTTGGGGGTCCTGGGTTCGATTACCACGAGGGACATAATGAGAAATGATGGATGACTCCTGACCTATGGTCACGAGTTCGAGTCCTGATCTCGCCCGGGTTTTACCAATCATTCACCGTCATGCCTACGGGCAGGTGAGGGGTTGGGTTTTCCCCGGTTTCGGGAACAGCATGGGCAGGCCTGACTACGCCAGCCGCCCGAGGTACGTATGGGCCCTCCATTGGGTTGGTTGTGGGGGTCTGTCCATAGTGTGGGGACTCCCCTGGGTAGTCGGGCAGAAATGTTTGTTGGCCGTTCAAAAAAAAAAAAGATTCTTACATAGTACTGCCACATGTGTTGTTGCTAAACACTCCTAGTCAGGGGTGTGCACAGGTCGGTTCGGGTTGGGTTTGGCCATTAGCCAAACCGAAATATTCGGTTATCTCATTTCCTAAACCGATCGGGTTCGGTTAACTTGGGTTGGGGTTGTTCGGTTATTTTTCGGGTTCGGTTCGGTTACGGTTAAAGTCGGTTTTTTTTAGAGTGAGAACTATACAGTGTTTAGTTTCACGTCATACACGGTTTTTGATTACATATCGTGTCCGTGTTCATGTCCGTGCACGTATAAAATATGTTATACAATATAATGTTTAGGTAAGCTTCTATTGTTTACTAGCCACATCTTTTGGCAATTATTCCTTGCAATTATTCCTTGAACATAACCAACAAAGACAACCAAAAAATGCACTGCCTCAGGGCCCTGGGAATGTGTCAAAAGCAAATGGCAGGAACACGTGTTGATTCTTTAAACAGTCTGCTTCGTGCTGAGCGACCTTCTTAGCTTCCGCTCTCAAAACTGCCTGCCTTGGTACGAAACCGATGTCTCGCAAACCCACCAAGGGGGATACCCTAGTAAGGTCAACACATACATGCTCCCCCCAACCCACCCACACACATAACCAAACACAAGAACATCCGCATGACGTAATGTGGATCTCCCTCCCGCGGATAAGTCAGAAAACTAACTGGTGCTTCTTTCTTTTTCGAGATCCCAACACGTCGAAGTACATCTCATAGAACATCTCTGACCAAGTCATGGCAGTACTTGAACCCCGGCAGTTCCTTGCAATGGAGCGCATGCTCGCCAAATCTATCCAGACAGGCTTTTTTGCAAATAGGGCATGGTTCATCAGGAGGGAAAAGAGGTATCATGAGCCGGTATTTGAGAACAACTCTATTCGACCGTCGATATCCGCTGCCCAAGCCCTTCAATGGGCACGGAAGTCAAAAAGTCCTGAGCATGGCCCCTTGAAGGCATGCAAGCACTGCATTTTGTTGTGGGGTCATATCAAACTGGTCCTCCATAGTTTGTACGTGTTTACCACAATGCTTCAAAATCAATGTAGCATCATCAGAGTAATTTATAAACATTGTGTTTGTTATAGTCATATCACAATTAGGTTCAATAATTGTGTTCAATCACTGAAGAAATACTTGTTAACCACCTTTAAATACGAGCAATGTAATGAGATATTATTGATAATGGACTGGAAGATTACACAAGACTTGAATAAAGATGATTACAAGTATTTCGACTATAATATTTCTTTCCTAATTTAGAGTAACTTTTCTAGGTTTTCTTACGTAAGGATTGAATGACCTCTTCTCATTTGAAGAGATGGGTATTTATAGTACTAGGAATCATCTCGTGATTGGTCGTCTTGGGAATGACAGCTGTCTCGCGCGGTCTCATACAGTTGACAACCGTTAGAGATTTGAGCGTTGTCCTTCTGTCATTGGCTGAATTTCCGTTTCAATCGTCCTTGTTGTTCTTTCCTGTCCTTTGTACCTGTCGGAGACCGTGGAGCAGGGGATTCCTTCCTTTGATAGGCTGAACGTCCCTTTCTTTGTCTCCCATTAGCTGGCACGTACTAGGTTTCGTGCGCGACCTTCTAGAAGCTTCTTTTGATTTTTCTTATGCCGGCGCAAGTGATGTGGGCCTGTGCACACGCACGAATCATATCAAACTGGTCCTCCATAGTCTACATGTTTATCACAATGCTTCAAAATCAATGTAGCATCATCAGAGTAATTTATATTGTGTTTGTTATCATCATATCACAATTAGGTTCAATAATTGTGTTCAATCACAATTTTTTTTCTTAAAAGGGGAATGAACCTTTCACTCCAAACACGGGTCATATCCATCCATAGTGGTGGAGTGGTGGAGAGGCCTTATGTTCACTTAGGTGATCATGGGTTCAATTCCCACTTCCAACATTTATGGTTTGGTATCCGGGTGAAGATCGAATACGGGTGGCGCCGGTTCGAATCTGACGGGCGGCGAGGTTTTACCGAGTTCTATAACACTGTCGTGCCTTCGGGCGGGTGGGGCTCGGGTTTCCGCGCATCGGGAGAAGGCGGGGGCTCCTGGAGGTCGAGTAGTCGATTCTTGGGCACGGCGCCCCGCAAGGGTGGTTGCCACACAGTTGTTCGCCGATAAAAAAAAAGAATAATCATTATAATTAATGAGCTAAATGGCAAAATCATTGTATTTTAAAAATTGTTGTTATGAATATATTGTGGGTAACAATTCCCGACACAAACAAGATACTAAATAAAATAAAAAAAATAGAAAAATATGGAAATATCAATAGCATTTGAAAAATATACTAACACAGGATATAAAATTTTGCAATTGCAGTTAAGTTATTGATAGTTTACTATTTTTGTTGATTAGTATTTTATATGTTAAAAATAACCAGTTTATAATAGTTTTATAAGTAAAAGTAAAATAATTTATTATTTAGAGTGAATTTGAATTACATCGAATTTATTTGAATTCGAGTTTCAAATACGTTCGAATACGAATCGAATAAATCAAATCTTAATTGAATACGAATTCAAGTAAAAAGGTAAAAATTCAAAAAACAATCGACTAATTCACAAATTCGTTAATCGATTTGTTAAACACCACTAGTGGAGGGCGGCGCCGCTCCATGTTGTGTAGCCTAATTGGTAATTGATGTGCTTTACAACTAAAATGTTGTGAGTTTAAATCATACAAAGTGCATGTATTATATATTTATTTATCCTATAAAATCTAAGATTGATGTTAGTACATATCTAAGACCGGGTGTAGTGGTGGCGCTACCCGGCGTTTTTTTTTTAAATAGCGCCTGACACACCGGCACACACCGGCGCTAAACGTGAAAAAGGGTCCAGGGCGTTAAATTTTTAGCGCTTGAATGCATAAACCCACAACCAATAACTGTTTGACACATCATCAAGTGCAACCAGATCTGTAGAGAGAGAGAGAGAGAAGAAGAAGAGGGAAGAAGGCCAGATCTATGGTGGTGATGGTGTACGGTAGTGGTGGTGGTGGTGTGTGTGTAAGAGATAAAGAAGGTGGTGGTGGTGGTGGGTGTGAGAGAGGTTGAAGAAGAAGGTGAATATTTTATATAATAATTTTAGTTATATAATAATTATATCAAATTAGTCAAACAGACTAGAGAAGGTTTTAATCGTGTTTTTTTTATTTATAGTATTAATAGTCTTTATTTTAACAATTTATGCATTTGTTATTTATGATTTATAAAGTTTGGTAGGCATAAAACATAAAATAATTTTTATAATACTATCGGTTGTAACTTTTTTTTTTAATATTAGTTGTAACTTTTTTTTTAATATTAGTTGTGTGTTTTTAATATTATTTGTAATTTTTTTATATTTATTTGTCTTTTATTTTATTTATTTTAAGTTAAAAGATTAAAAAAAATAATAAAATAAACAACCAATCAGAAATAGGGGCTTTATAAATAAAGCCCCTACCGCTACACCTCTTTTTCAGTTTCTCTCTCCATGCTGACTCAGCAGCCACGTGGACCAATCAGGAAGGGGGGCTTTATAAATAAAGCCCCCCCACTACACATGGTCTAAAGGCAAGCCCCACCTCTTGTGGTGTGGTGGTAAAAGTGTTGGGATTTCAAAAGAGAGGTTGGGAGTTCAAGTCTCATATAGGGAAAAAAATAGTGTACTTAAAAGGATATGAAAAAAGAAATGTAATAAAAGGATGTAAGAAGGGGTATAAAAATGAGGAAAAAACTTAGCCGTTCAAATATATATATATATATATATATATATATATATATATATCTAAAGGCACTTTAGATGTGTGTACTAAACATTAAAACTTTAGGGGTCTGTTTGGTATGGGGTAATGGAATGGATGAGGGAATGGAATGGAGGAGGTAATGGAATGGACAAGGGAATGAAATGGATGATTACCATTCCATGGTCTTATTTGGTTACACGTAAGAATGGAATGAATCATTACTTTGTATTGTTTGGTATGGACAAAAAGACAAAAGAATAAAATTGGTGGTGGTGAGTGGTGGCGATGACTGTTGGCAGCGGGTGCCGGTGACGGTGGTTGGTGGTGGTAGAGGTAGTGGTGGTCGGTGGGTGGCGGCGGTCGGTGCTGGCGGAAGCGCTGACAACGCGTTACATAGTTTTTAACATCTGTTCTTATTGGTATAATTAGTGAAACAAATTCAACATATATAGGCGTTGGCCTCCATGCACTACTTTGACAAATAGTGAAACAAAATCAATAGTTCACGAAAATTAACTAACATCAAATATTTTTAGAATGCTATTTGAAATTAACTAACATCTAAATTCACTAGTTAAATATCAATAGACTTTTACAAATTCACGATTCAGACCCATGTCCTAATAATGACAGTTGAGAGTTTCACTTGGTGGTGGTTGTCGACGACGACGATGGGTGGTGGTGGTCGGTGATTGTGGGTAGCGACGTCTGGTGGTGATAGTAGCGGTGACAGTGGTGGTGGTCGGTGGCGGCGGGTTGCGACTGGGAGTGACGGTGACAATGAGTGGTGGCGCCAACGGGTGGCGGTCGGTGGGTGGCAATGGTCAGTGACGGAGAGTGTCGATGGTTGCAGTCGGTGCTTGGTGGTAGGTGGTGGAGTTGGAGGTGGCAGTTGGTGGTGGGTGGCGGTGGTCGACAGTGGTGGTCGGTGATGGCGGTGGTCGGTGACGGAGAGTGGCGGCGGTGGTCGGTGGGTGGCGGTGGAGGTGGTCGGTGGTGGTGACGATGGGTGATAGTGGTAGAGGTGGGTGGTGGTGGTCAGTGCTGATGAAAGGTGACAGATGGAATGGAATGGAAAAAAAACAAGGGGGTAGGATGGAATGAATATGGAGGTTTTTAGAGGGAATGGAATGGATGAGGTAATGGATGATTCCATTACCTTGACCAACCAAACACATTTTTTTTTCATTCCATCGTAATGCTCCATTCCATTCCGCCTCTCATTCCGGCATACCAAACGCTACCTAGTAGAAGAATCAAAATCATGATATCAAATCTACACCTAATAAATAAACAACTACGTCTGCTGTCATGTGTTACAATTTTGTGAGCCAATTTTCTTTTTTCGTTTATCTTATTTTAGCGAGTACTCTATTTTTTTTAATCGTAAAAGAGCAATAACAATAGAACGTAATGCTTCATAAATCTTCATTATCAACTTTTTAATATTTTATTGTAGGTAATTTCATCACAATATGTCTCAAAATCTAGTTTTATAATTCTTAAATGTTCGTTATTAACTACTTAATATTTTCTTTATTCAATGTTCACAGATGTTTTTAAATATTATAATAAAAAATAACTAAAAAATGTGAAATAACATTGACCGGGTTTAGCTACCCACCAGGTTATAATAAACTTAAGGGCTGTTTGGTTGAATAATGGCTGAATCATTAAGAAGTCTGAATGGTTAAGAGACTCTGAATGATTAAGTACTAAATGATTTAACTATGCACCAAGTCTGAATGGTTCAGCTTTTAATCAATCCATTCAGAGCCTTTATTAAATTGAAACAAACAGTCTGAATGATGAACCATTCAGAGCTGAATGGTTAAGAGCCTCATTAAGAGGCTACCAAACAACCCTTTAGTCATGACTACTTATTCAACAATTGTTGCCTATGTGTTTGTCGTTTTAATAATTACGCTAGGTATTCATATAGTCTAGTAAGGACATATAAAACCACAATGTGATGGCAACTTAATCACTATACTAGGAGTAGGGGTGAGCATACCGAATTAATCGAACCGTAACCGAAAAAACCAAACCAAAAAAACCCAAATTGGATTAATAACCGATGGTTCGGTTTTTGTTTTTTAATTAACCGAACATTTCAGTTCGGTTACGGTTATTATGTTTTCTAAAACCGAAAAAACCCGACCCGAACCGATATGCTACATTAGGATGCACATTTTTACTTTTTACATATAGTAGTGTGGTTTATGTGGCCAAAAATTAACTGATCCCTTTTTTCAATTTTGCCCACTGTTGTTATTGAAGAAACAATAAGTATCTAGGAGATTATCACTAATCACCGAGTGGTATATATTTATGTAACTACAAGTACTTTCCTTTACCTAAACCTTTGGTTCAACCCGCGATTGGAAATATAAGTGAGTATGTGTG
Organism: Ambrosia trifida; assembly: GCA_028751855.1. Classification (NCBI taxonomy): domain Eukaryota; kingdom Viridiplantae; phylum Streptophyta; class Magnoliopsida; order Asterales; family Asteraceae; genus Ambrosia; species Ambrosia trifida. Next base: position 90,073,628 of record CM054123.1, on the reverse strand, counting down.
GGATGGAAGTAAGAACACGAAGATGTAAGTGGTTCGGTCAAGCAAGACCTACGTCCACTGTGAAGAGCCGGTGTGATATTATTACTTTGGAGAGTACAAAGTATTACAAATAAACCTAGCTCTATGTTACAAGTGAGTATTTTCGGATCCTTTGCTAAGGAGTTGATGTCTTCTATTTATAGTGGAGATCGTGGGCTTGATAGGAAGCCCACGAGAGGTCTTGTATTCCTTGGGCCTCGCCTTGGCCCAACTGCTTTTGGCCCCTGAAAAGGGCGGGAAAAAGGATGGCAATGTAGCTGACGTCATCGGCAGTTGAGGATGACTTGCCAGGCGGACACGTGGCAGCTTGTGACTGGCCGCCGGCGGTATCTCGTTCTGACCCAACATGGTTGACTTAGCTGCTGGTGTCTGACATGACCCCTGACAGCAGGTAAGCATGCCTGGTCAGCACAGTAGGGGCAGCATGGTGGAAGCATAAAACTAGTCACGTCACTGTTGAACGTCAGTGGTTGTTGGGCTACTACAAACACGTGTCGCCTTCCGCTTGGTGGCGTCTGTGATCTTCTGCAGACGGACCTCCCTGATCCTTGATCTTCCGTACCTCGTACCTGGGGCTGTTACGAAGTGGAATATTCCACACGTTGGTGGGCGCGCGTATGCTTTCCCCAAGTGAGGTATATAAGACTACTTTGTGGTTCATCCGTTCTCCGTGGACTACATCCCACGCGGATGCTTCCGTGGATCTTTATGTAGAGGGATAGGGATGCCGCCTTCGCGTGGATTAGGCTCCCTATCCCTTCAGTTATGTTTTGATTTGGTTTTAGATATAGTAGCTAGTGTGGTTTATAGAGTTGGTGTTTACATTTGAATGAACCTGTAAGGAGTTAAAGGTGGGTTTAGACTTTATAGGGAGATAATATTTTGGTTTGGTTTGTTTTGGGTTGGGTTTAGACTGTGCGTTTGAGTTTACAATTGGTTGTATATTGTACATTGTGCAGAAAAAGGACCTTGGTTAGTAAACCAAAAGCTTTATTGTAGCCATATTGGAACGAGAGTGCAAAAGGTGGTCCACAGTGACTCGCAAATCCCTAAGAACCAAGAGTTTGTATTTAGCAGCAGAATAGGTTTTGCAATTCAAAATAGGATAGCGGCGCAGCTTATTACCCGCTTACCCACAATCCAAATATAACTTGGTTTTAATGTAATCAGATATTATCTAAAAGCATTATTACTTTTATGCTAGCAAGCTAGAGTTTTATACATGTGTTTTTTGGTCGCATGTTTAAGTGGAAGATGAAAAAGAAACGAAACATGTGAACGATTCTTGTGTATCAAAAATATCTTTACATGTTTCAAAGACTTTCGTAATTAATATTATTAAATCAATGGACGTAAGGGATATAATGCTATAGAAATTAATATTTATTCTAGAGAGAATTACACAGATTGTCCTTTAGTTATACATGAAATTGCATCCTATGTCCTTTTTTCAAATTTTTGACACCTTATGTCCTTTGTTTTATACAGTTGTTACACCCTATGTCCTTTAGACCAAACCCAGTTAAAAATCTCGGTTAAGTTGGTCACGTGCCCCTCACGTGAGGGGCAAATCTGTCTTTTTTACCTCATGTCTTCTCCCCTGATTGTTTTTATAAAAAGAAACCAATCACCTCGTGTCTTCTCCCCTGTATCCTCATCATCCCAATCCACCATGTATTGATGCCTTGTTTTTATAAAAAGAAAAAAAATCACCATCTCATTTCTCCTTCTCTCTAAAGTCTGTATCACCCCACACCTTCAACTCCTCCCAACTCAAACCACCACCTACCTCTGATCTGCTAGCCCCTGTCACTAACCACAACCATGCACCACCATCCCTAAACCTTAACTCTGGCCTGTCCACACCAGAGCAACCAACACCGTTGTCACCTCCTACCACAACCCAACCTAAACCATATCTTATTCACCACCTTTGTCGCATTCAAATCCAGCCGCAACTACCCTGCAAACCGTCACCACTACCACCGATAAGGACCACCACCCTCATCGTCACCACTACCATTAGGGTTTCTTCCAGATCTGTAGATTGGCTCAGAGATTTGGGATTTTCTTCCAAGATAGTGAAGCCAATACCAGCAACAAAATCCTCGATCATTGAAAAGGGAGTCCAGGAGGTGCATGCCTCGGAATGTGGTGGCGTTGTCGTGCACCACCGGATTCTGCAATTCTCACTCTTCTTTCCAAATGTCTTTCTCCCTCTATCTAATTTGGGGTCGTAAATGGGTTATATTTGTGGTGGTGGGTCAGGCGATGGTGGTTGTGGTGGTGTGTAGTGGCGGTGCTGACAGTGTTAATGGTGTTGTGGCAGGTTGGTGGTAGTGGGTTTAGGTTTGACAACCTTCTTCACCAACCCAAACCCTTCAATTTCTTTCTTGATGAATCGATGGATAATAAACTCAGATGAATCGATAGAGGTTACAGATAGAGATTTAGGTTTTATTATTGGATTTGGCGGTGGTGGCGGTGGCGGTGGAGAGGGATAGAGAGGAGAGGACGAGGATGATGATGACCAGACGAGGATGATGATGATGATATGGGATGATGATGATGATGATATGGTCTTATTATTATTATTATTATTACACAAATTGTCCTTTTATGAGGTAAAAAGACAGATTTGCCCCTCACGTGAGGGGCACGTGACCAACTTAACCGAGATTTTTAACTGGGTTTGGTCTAAAGGACATAGGGTGTAACAACTGTATAAAACAAAGGATATAAGGTGTCAAAAATTTGAAAAAAGGACATAGGATGCAATTTCATGTATAACTAAAGGACAATCTGTGTAATTCTCTCTTTATTCTATTACTTTTAGAATGGCTAATTCATTTGCACTGTAATCCTACTCCTAAATCTAAATATTTGTCTGTGCTATTGTTTAAATCGTTTGACGCCTTTACATACACCGTTAAACAACAAGCCTTTTGGTAACATATATACTCTTGCCAGTTTAATTGAGTTGTCCTAAGAAAATCAATGTAAAACACGATCTGATATCATTTGCCCATCGCACGACTTTATCTTCTAAGTTATCTCTTTCTTTTATCATAACAAGTGCTAGTATCGTAACAAACCAAATCAATACCAATGAAATTCCCGTCACATAGCACGAAAAATCCCACTAGTAAACAAACAATTTCTATATGATATATGTAAATTTACTACAAAATAATCATTTTTTTAATGACAGTTGTTACATACTGGTAAATCACACCAAACTAGTGGGAATATCCGCACGTTGCTGCGGGTGTTCCAACTAATAAATCTTAATATCTACGGACTTAGGTTAAATAACAAAATAATGCAAATCTCAAAGAGATAAGAAAAGATCAACCTCATCTTAAACCAAAGACAATGTAAACTTTTGATTTTCAATTGAACAATCTCAATTGTAGTAGGAAATCAGCGTGAAGTTGCGGGGGCAACAAATTGCAACGCGATACTCGTTTTTGTTGGTTTATCAACCCTCTCGTCATATATTGTAGAGTGAATAAAAATTATGTCTTTAGCTAATAACTCTGAGCTTAAATCTATTGTACACATTGCTTGTTAAGTTGGACGGATAAGAAAATTACAAAATGGTACATCACTCCTCCTTAATAAGATAATATAGATAATTGTGATCTATTCCTAGTTTTTGAATGAACTCAAAATCTTTCTCTAAAAGACAGTAATCACTACTAGTGAGCTAGTTTCATATTGATAAATAATACTAACTAGTAGGATGCATCGTCACGCGTTGCGCGACTTTCTACGGTGTTTGTGTGTAAGTTATTAGAGACCTATCATAAGTAGGAGAGTCCATATATATGGTAGAAAATTTGTTTACATGACTGGCAAGCAAAAACATGTACACTATAAAGAACAATCTACCTCCTAAATGGTTTTAAACTCCGATGGCCAAACCTACATAAACATTGTATATTAATGTATGGGGGGTTTTTGTTGCAGCAGAACAGTGAAGGTTAGGCGGTTTCTTCGCCATTTGGTAAACATACCCACAGACCACTTGTACTTGTACTCGACCCCTGTCAAGCAGCTTGAATAGTTATTCATTGCTTCCGGCTGCATCAAATTTACTTGATTGACCTCCACATACACTATCCCTAATTTAGTTGTAACCTACTTTCAGAAAGGGGGTTCTAAGAGCTTGATTGTTGAAGACTTTAGTCCCTTCAGGAAAACGGCTGGGAAGTACCCACTTCCTGGAAGTGATAAAATAAAATTTGAGAAATATTACGGAAATATTTAAACAAATCCTACTAAAAAATAAAATCAAAAACTACATTCACATAAAACAACCTACTCATTTCTATTCCGCGTACCACCCCGATGTAAATATAGATGATCTGGATCTCTAGTAGAGTAACAGATGAAATTTTTACATCAACCTGTACAATTAAGAAGAAAATCCTGTTACAGTACACATGGAAAACTATGTACTCTTATATTCATTTTTCAGGTGGGTACATAATAAAAGCGAAGTAATAGGTACCCTTTGCAAAAACAGGCATTACCGATGATTAGAGGCGTGCCTTTTGATTTTCTTCCCAGCTGGTCTGGATGGAGGTAGTATTGTTGTCCATGTGCCGCCTCTGTGTGAAGTTCGACGGTAAGACCGATCCAAAGCGAGCAGGTAAAAGCGGGCCAGATAATTGTGGTTCGTCGCAGAAACTGTGATTTATCATGTAAAAATCTACAACAATTAAAACATCAATTATTATATTAAAAGCTACTAAAAAGCATTTGCAAATTAACATTGGTTTTGGATTGTGCAGAGGCCAAAATGGTTTACTGTTGCATACTAAAAAAGCAAGTACACATTGTCTTGTACACATTCATGAAAAATGCGATAGACACATGAATCGGAACACGGCTCGAACCGCACATTTAATTATTTTTAAATACTATGTTCTTAGTAACAAAAGATAATAAATTGTCAAAAAAAAAAAAGAAATTTAAACAAAAAAAACATGTGCTCATTTTCATTCTTCCAATAATCTGCGCATGGTTGTGTTGTCCTAAATTTTGGGATATGCACAACATGTTCCACTAATAGTCATAATAGTCAAATGGTAGACATGTATACTAATTAAGATAACGTTCATCATCACTCACCTGTTATCCAATGCAATGAAATCCACTTTATAACTCAAACATTGCTGTAATGGACCACATGAAAAGAAAATCGTTCAAAATATTGTGGGAATTCAAAGCAACAAAGTTGGAGACAACTGGTACGGATTTTAAATAGTTAAAAAGCAAACCAAAAGAAAGAGATACAGAGATATCTAGGTCATACCAAAGTAGTAAAGAACATCGCAAGCGGGCAGCGAGGACGACTTCCTCGAGCATAGCTGGACTGTATATAATCGAAACATAACTTCATCATCAGATAAGCGTAACTAACCCATTATATATAAAGATAGCTGGCACATCAGTTATTCCTAACCAGCTATAAGCAGTTTGCTATTTATACACAAACCTGATTCATTAGCACTTATTAAAAATTAATGCTTAATATCCACACGAAGACATAAAATCAAACAATAGATTGTTATATTGGGATCAAAATTAACCGATTCAATAAACCGAATACCATAAACTTTGTTAGACAATGCGGCTGTGCGCCTGGTTTTCTTACTATAGTACAGATTGTTGGAAGACATGATTTGATATTATAGCTAATTTGTTAATTCATTACATGTTTCTAAACGGCAGATTATTGCAAATTTCTACATGCCAGTTTCAGATTGCATTATGTAAGGATGGCCGCAACAACTTACCTTTTTGCGGTTAAAACATTCATGATCAAGATCTGTAGCAGGCGCCACACATATCTTAACCATAAGCAATCTTCTTAAGCTAAATGAAGCCCATTAAAACTGCATTGCTCACCCTAAAAAAGAGCAAACCTCAAATAATTAACCATGATATCTTAAAGCGCCTAGCCTAAAAACGATTATGGTTTAGGCGCTTTCTTGAAAGCGCGTAAAGCATTAAGATGTAGGCGCTTTCCAGAAAGCGCCTAAACCATTAACAAACCATTACGCCTAAACCATAATGGTTTAGGCGCTTTCTAATTATGGTTTACGATTATGGTTTAGGCGCTTACTTGAAACGCGTAAACGATTAAGGTTTGGGCACTTGCTTTGAAAGCGCCTAAACAATTATATTTTAGGCGCTTTCTTATTCCCATGAAGCAGCCAAATCAACCCTAAACATACTAACAAATTGCTGTCTTAATAGTGCAGCTTTATTGCTACCAAAATAGTCTTAAATACACAACTTAATTGCAACCAAACTGCCCCAAATTCACAGCTTTATTGCTGCTAAAACAGCCTCAAGCGCACAGCTTATTTGCTTCGAAACTGGCCCAAGCGTGCAACTTAATTGCTCACAAAACACACCCTACTGCGCAACTTTATCACCACCAAAATACACGCGAGCGCACAACTTTATTGCTACCAAAATAGCTTCCAAATGTGCAACTTAATTGCTGAAGCCCGCTGTCGTTTTACCCATTTATTTTTTGTTAACAACGTTACTTCTTTAAAACTTTAAAAATTTGTATTTACTGATATAAAAACTGAATTAAACTAATTTGTGATGTATTTTTAGACAACTTGAAATCCAAATACATCATTTTTAATGGTGCACATGGCTTTAACTTTAATCATTTACTTTTGTGAGGCCATTAGCCGATGACAAAGCTAGTCTACGCGAAACATCCACCACCGTCACCACGATGCTTTAGTGGTGGTGCGATATGATTTTCAATTTGGCAAGAATCGTTACCCCATCGATCTGCAAGATACATGAATGGGTTTAGGGTTAGCGTGTTCCCAAAATTCAGAAAACAAAAAACGAACCACAATAAAGAGGCAGCTGAATAGAAAGAGGAACACGCACCTGGTTGAAAACGGCGACGAAGTCGACCACCATCAGATTTGACGTCTGCTCCCATCGTTTGACAAAACCGACACCACCATCCAATTGCTTGTTTTCCATCACTCCCTCTGTTTTACTCTATCTCTATGTGGTGGGTTTAATGTGGATATAAGAAGGGCAGAGTAATGGACGGGTCACGGGTGTCCAAGACCGCCTAAAGTAACAAATGAAATACGACCAGACAGACAAACATTCTACAAATGAAAGGACACAAATACCCTCGAATTGAACCAGAATTACAACCACACCAGAAAGTCATAAAAAAATACAAAAACCTGCAAGGTTTCAAGAGTCGAACCCAAACAAAACCCCAACCACAACAACAATCAAACCATCTGTACCATAATGTATTTTGTTACTATATTCAAACAAATTGGTATAAATAAGATTTACAAATGCTAAAAAAAATACTATTCATGAAACTTGATAAATTAACATATAGGATAAAAAAAATACTATTCATGGAACTTGATAAATTAACATATAGGATAATAATAATCAGTGAATATAAGTTGTTAATTTAACCAAATAAAAGTAGAAAATCCTATAGTCCAAAAGGGGATATGCTTTAAAACTGGTCAATCGTAATCAAATCAAATCAAATGAAAAATGAGAAACCATGATATGTGTCATCAATTGGTGGAGTGGTATCGGAAAATAAAGATAAGAGCTTGAAGCTATTTGGTCTTAAGTTCGAATCTGGTCTAGAGGGGTTTTACCGCAGTACGTCTTTGGGCCGCAGGTTTTTCCTTGAATTGATGGCTTGAGGCAGTACGGTTTCTGAAACGAGTGCAGAAGGTGGTCCACAGTGACTCGCAGAGCCCTAAGAACCAAGGGTTTGTATTTAGCAGAATAGGTTTTGCGATTCAAAAGGGGTTAGCGGCGCAGCTTGTTGCCCGCTTACCTACCATATAAATGTAACTTGTTTTGTCTTGGTAATGAAAAATTGTAAGCTAATTGAGAAGAGGTAAAAAAATGGCTTGACAGACTTGGGTAACCATTTGTTCGGTGCTAATCTACTGACAACTAAGGTAATATTATATCTACCTACGTGTCACAATCCGGGACCAAGACAATAATCGCTACCCTTGAGTCATATGATATCACACCCGATGATACCTTCTTAATAAGTCAAGCTCTTACTTATACTTACCTGTCCTGTCTTGGTGACTATACACACAGCGCCCCTATATTTATATATATCGATTTGCACTTTTGCAGCCACTAGAACCCTACTACTCTTTCTCTCTGGTTTCAGGCATTAAACCCTTTTAACAATGGCTGCAATTGATCCATCTCGTCGGTTTTTAAAAGATGTTAAGCGTATCGTAATCAAGGTGACTCACTCTTTATCTCATCAATTTATGTTTTTTTTTTTTAATTCAATCTTGTTGGGTATGATTATATTTGTTGGATTTGTATGGTGGGTTTTAAACCTTTTAATTATTTATAATCTTTATGGTTTAGTCGATTATGAATTTGTGTTTGTGTTAATTGAGTAATCATGCAAAAGGGGTTTCATCCATTTGATTGTAATCTGAGTGAATTAATCGGTCGATTGGTACAACTTTACAAATTTTATGTTTTTCGATGATTTGTGTTATGTGGTGATTATTAATTTTACAGCATATAATTTGCCTATGAAATCAAATGCTGAGTGTTTTTGTAGGCTTTATCGATGACGATTGGGTCCTCGTAGCACCGACAATGTAACACTACTCTATAACCAATTCCTAGTCTTAATAGTTTATGGTCAGGATGATTGAGGGGGGGGGGGGGGGGGGGGGGGGGGGTTGTTGTGTCTGGTATTTGATGAATATAGAAAATGTAGTAATTTACTATAGTGACGGTTATTATTTGGTTGTCGAGACCACGGGCATGTGTTTTTCTAGATGTCTGCAAATCTTAATGAATTAGGGAGTTTTATTTATGATTAATTTACAAGTTATCCGAATTTGATGACTTGGGCTTCTCATAGAAGGGAAAAGATATACAATTACTCTAAACGCGATTCCATGTATTTCCGGTATTTGATATATATGGAAAACCACTATTGAGCCGGGGGTCTCACTGGAAGCAGCCCCTCTATTCCCACGGGGTAGAGGTAAGGCTGTCTACACCTTAGTATCTTACCCTCCTCAGACCCTACCTTAGCTTTTGCTATTTGTGGGATTAACTGAGTATGATGATGATGATGATATATATGGAAAATGTATTATGTACTGTAATGGCGATTATGGTCCGGCTATGTGAACCCTATAACTTTTATGGAAAGTAGCTGCCACGTGCATGTGTTTTTCCGGATATGTCCATGAAACTCAATGATTAGGAAAGTTTGTTAATGATTAACGCACAAGTTATCTAAGGTTGATGGCTGGGACTATGGATCAGCTTAGACGTTCAGAAGATGGGTGCATTTTTGTGCAGGAGTTATCGACAACCAATAATACTTTTGCTATCGTGAAGAAGGAAACAAAACGCAATCATTTTTTAAACAATCGTGGTTAATATAAATACACAATCATGGATAAAAACAAACGATTCGATCATGTGAACTTTATTACATCAGTTTATTTCTCTTTATGTTGCATTAACTTTGCACGGCTCGAAGTTATGTCCATGTAAATATACTCTTCGTGTGGTATCTTTATGACATAAGTTTTTATCTGCCTACAAAATCTTTAAAGGAAATAAGTAGAGTATTGGGATTTGGGATGCAAAATGTTCATACATTTGATTTTTTTTGCATTGATATATGAACTGATAAATCTTTTATTAAAAGGTAGGGACAGCTGTCGTCACCCGAGATGACGGAAGGCTCGCGCTTGGACGACTAGGAGCTCTCTGTGAGCAGGTTTATCTTCTCATAACTCATTCTTCTAGTATTTGAGTAATTCTATTTTGTTTTTCCGTGTTTCCTCTACTTCCATAAAAGTATATGTGGAATGTATTGAATTTTTATTATAATTACATTATGTCCTAAATGCAGCTTCAAACACTAAATTCTCAAGGATTCGAGGTTATCTTGGTCTCGTCAGGTGCTGTTGGTGCTGGTCGACAGCGGCTTAGATACAGAAAATTAGTCCACAGCAGGTATTTGGATGACCTAACTGCGAAATTTCTTAGTTATTATGCTTTTTATAATAAATTTCACATTACAATAGTTTCAAACTAATATTGTATTATAAGTGGGCGTTCGAATTTCCTAAATCTGATACGATTCTGTACTTTCTGTAATAGGTATATCAGTAAGTTGGATTAGTCTTTGAACAAAAATATAAGGAAAAACATAAATTGCTGGTCCATATTAATCAAGTAATACAATAATTGGTAAACCCTTTTATTTTAGCTTAAATTGCAAAGAAACCTCATCGTTAACTAAGAGTTGACCATGACTTAATTCCTAATAAAGAAATCTAGATCTCTAATCTTTGGAGTTTGGACGTTTTACCAATATCCGAGTAAACATAGAATCATAAATATGAAAGTAAGGCAAACGAGCAGCAATGAGTATAGATGTACGAATGATAGTTTTCATCAGGTTTAGAATTTTAGCAACTAATAAATGTTTATGTCTTGAAGCTTTGCTGACCTCCAGAAGCCACAAGTTGAGCTTGATGGTAAGGCATGTGCGGCTGTTGGACAAAATGGTCTCATGGCACTTTATGATACGTTGTTCAGTCAGGTTCAATTTATTTCCTTCACTTCTTTATGCTTTTACCTTATTTTCATTTAATTTGCGCCATCACTTCTTTATCTTTTGTTGAAATGAAATGCTTACTGTTGTGTTTGCAGCTTGATGTGACATCAGCGCAGCTTCTTGTGACTGATAATGACTTCAGGAGTCCAGAATTTAGGAACCAACTTACTGAAACAGTGGATTCGTTATTGTCGTATAAGGTTATTCCTGTATTTAATGAGAATGATGCTGTTAGTACCCGTCGTGCTCCATACGAGGTATGTTTGCGTTCTTAAATCATTTCTGTCCAAAAGTTTTACTAATTGAATGCATACTTATGTCTTATCGTAATGATGTATGTATTGTAGGATGCTTCTGGAATTTTCTGGGATAACGACAGTTTGGCAGCTTTATTAGCGTTGGAGCTAAAAGCCGACCTTCTTGTGCTATTGAGTGATGTAGATGGTCTCTACAGTGGCCCCCCAAGCGATCCTCAATCAAAGTTGATTCATACGTACATTAAGGAAAAACTTGAGAACACGATTACTTTCGGTGACAAGTCAAGGCTAGGAAGAGGCGGAATGACAGCTAAAGTCAAAGCTGCTGTTTATGCTTCACAGGCTGGCATTCCTGTTGTAATAACCAGGTGTGCATATGATTAATGATCCTACTTATTATGTTATGTGTACAGTCTTATTGACTTTTTTTGTAACTAATTTGTATATTAACATGTTTGGAAGTGGATTTGCTGGGGACAATATTGTAAAAGTTCTCCAAGGACAGCATATTGGTACGTTGTTTCATCAGGACGCTCACACGTGGGTCTCAAATGGAGAGTTAAATTCACGTGACATGGCAGTTTCTGCAAGAGAAAGTTCTAGACGCCTTCAGGTATCATCATAAATTGATTTACGCATAAATTGCTGGCACTCTTAAATATAGTTGTTAAAAGCCATCGCCTCTTGCGCCTAGGCCCATTTTTTAGGTGAGGCGATGCATTTGCGCTTTGAGTCGAGGAAATTGCGCTTTAATTCTCTAGGTAATGGTTTAGGCACAGATTCCATCTAGATTCCCAAATTCCGGAAAGTTTTCAGCCAAATTTGTTAACTTATGGCTAGATTTGAGCCAGATTTCTACTTTTGTAAGGAACACTACTTCTATACACTAATGGATCAATATTTCAAAATTTTTGATACTAACTAGATGAAAAATAGTATTATTTTAATATATTTTTAGTTTATTTTCTTGTTCATTTTATTTTATTTTATTTTATTTTATTTTATTTTATCTCAGGCCCTCGCTTTTTTTGTGCCTCACGCATAGGCCCCAGGCGAGGCCTATGCGCCTTGAGTGCGCCTAGCGCCTTTGATAACTATGCTCTTAAATACATTATTGATATATTCTAATGAATGCAGGCCCTTCCTGCCAAAGAGAGAAGTAAGATTTTACTTGACGTAGCTGATGCTTTGGAAGCAAATGAGAAAGTGATTGTGCATGAAAATGAAGCTGATGTGGCGGCTGCCAAGGATGCTAGATATGAAACGTCATTGGTCTCCCGGTTGGCTCTCAAGCCTGGGAAGGCAAGTCATCTTGCATCTCATTAACTTACTATTTATTTTAGTAAATATCTTTTAAATCATGCGCACGCCATATTTTATAGGTCTCTAGTCTTGCAAAAGCCATACGTGTACTTGCAAATATGGAGGAGCCTATTGGACAAATATTAAAGAGAACCGAGGTGAGGAATTGACATTTTAATACAAAAGATTTAGAATTAATTGCTTGTTTCTTTTAAGAGCATTTTGTGCTGTACTTTTTTTATTTTCATTTGTTATTTATTTATTTATTTTTTTATCATTTTTTTTTGTGTATTGTGCTCTCTAATAACTATCGTTGCATCCAGCTGTCAGATGGATTAATCTTAGATAAGACATCATCCCCTTTGGGTGTCCTCCTTGTTATCTTTGAGTCTCGGCCAGATGCGCTAGTTCAGGTATATACATGCCATGCCTAAGATGTATAATAAATATTAATATCCGAATATGCATTCCACTTGCATCGCTATTTTTTCAGTTATATGCAAGTCTTTATTTTCTTACAATGTGAACAGATAGCGTCATTGGCAATACGTTCTGGGAACGGGCTTTTATTGAAAGGGGGAAAGGAAGCCAGACGGTCCAACGCAATCTTGCACAAGGTCTCTCTCTCTCTTTTTTTTTTTTTTTTTTGTAAATTAATCAGTATATATATATACCTTTCTTTCTTATTCCGTCCATTTTAAATAGCTTCGACATAAAGCTGCTATTTTTCTCCCAACGTTACAGGTTATTACGTCAGCCATACCAGAAACCGTTGGCGGAGGACTGATTGGACTGGTGACATCTAGAGATGAAATTCCTGAATTGCTTAAGGTTGGTTATATATGAAGTTAGTTTTGTTTTATATAAAAGTTTTTCCCTACTCTACATTAATTTTTGGCAATAATATGCGATTTTAAATCCTGTCCAGCTTGATGATGTCATCGATCTTGTGATCCCGAGAGGCAGCAATAAACTTGTCTCTCAAATCAAGTCTTCAACAAAAATTCCTGTTCTAGGTCATGCTGGTAAGACGAAACAGTCTATGTTTTTACACTTTTTTATAGGTACAAAAAAAGCAGGATGATGTAGTAAATTTTTTTTAACGATCCAGACGGAGTTTGTCATGTTTACGTTGATAAATCTGCTGATATGGAAATGGCAAAGAACATAGTGCTGGATGCCAAGATAGATTACCCTGCAGCCTGTAACGCTATGGTATCATTTTTTTTTTAATTGTGATACCCGTATAATATAATGTAGTATCAACATTCAAACACCTGTACGTTTAATCTTCTGCGACCAGGAAACACTTCTTGTTCACAAGGATCTGATGGAAAACGGCGGTGTCAATGAGCTTCTTGTTGAACTTCAAACTAAAGGTATGAAACTCCCTAATCATACAAGACACAAACATACAAACTTATATGAATGTGTTGTCGTTTTCAGGTGTTAGGATAAACGGTGGTCCAAGGGCGAGCTCCACGCTTAACCTTCCAGCAGCACCTTCATTACATCATGAGTATAGTTCACTAGCTTGCACCATTGAAATTGTGGATGATGTGCATGCTGCCATTGATCATATACACAAGCATGGAAGGCAATATATCTTCTCTACTCAAAACTCTTTCTTTTTATCTTATCATTCTTTTTCTATTATTCTTTTAACATGTAACGACTGATTTTACTTGCAGTGCGCACACTGATTGTATTGTTACCCAAGATCGTGAAGTCGCAGACATCTTTCTTCGTCAAGTTGACAGGTTCGTGTATCTGAATACTGAAATTGACCAAATTGGGATTTCGGAATTTGAATTTTTTTTTTATTATATTATTAGTCTTCTAGATTCACAACTTAAGCAGCTTCTGTATTTTTTTATTTATTTTTTTATTTTTTATTTTTTTCTAGTGCTGCTGTACTTCACAATGCAAGCACAAGATTTAGTGACGGATTTCGCTTTGGTCTTGGTGCAGAGGTAAAAAGTTAACATTTCTTCTGTCGGACTATATAATAACGCATACTAATTATTGAACGGCTCAACAGGTTGGAATAAGTACCAGCAGGATTCATGCTCGTGGGCCGGTAGGTGTCGAAGGACTACTTACAACGCGCTGGTATATTATTATTCATGTTTCACTTTTTCTTTACGTGTTAAAAAAACATTTCACACAATAACATAAACAAAGCGACGTAATATTACTTTTTTTTTTTTTTTTAATTTCAGGATCGGCAGAGGAAGTGGACAAGTGGTGGATAACGATAAAGGGGTTGTGTATACTCACCGTGATCTCACTCACCAAGCTTAAGTTATGTTTTCGGTTTTCCCTAGAGAGGTGAGAGATATTGTTGTTGCGTTAGCGAGTGTTGTAATGGTACATTTAATTTGACAGCGTGTAGTGTGTTCGCGACTTAAGCGGACCAGGCTGTGAAAAAAGAATATTGGTTGACTGGTGATGGTGATTTATTATTGTTATTGTTATTGTTGGGGAGGGAAGAAGGTGGTGTGTAGTATCAGTCTAATTGCTTTTAGCTATTCATGTTAGAACATAGAGTCACTAATACCATATTCTTTCTGCCCTGTTATCATTCTTTTTTCCTTTGAAGATGGCTTTCTTTCACTTTGCAACCAGAGATTAATTTCCAATAAATTTGAAATTTTTAATTAAAATTAATCAAGTGTGAGTTTCTTTATCGTTTACAAAATAGTCGTCGGTTTAGGGGTGTTTTTTCAGGGGAGGGGATGATGGGAGGAGAGGGCATGGTGGCTGTTTTTGTGTAAAAATGTCCGATAACGGATTTTGTGAGCGAGGGAGGAGAGGGTGCGTTTTTAGAGCTAGTTTAGGCCGAGACAAATGCTTACATGAAGCCGATTTTGATGCTTCCAATAGTAGATGGTCTCATGAACAGAGATAGATCGAACTACTGTTTTGTAAATAACCTATTAAAAATTAAAACTGATGGAAACCCATTGTTTCTTTCCTTTGTTTGCCGGTTGAACAGAGTGGGAACCGCTCCTTCCATCCTACTCTTCGAAGCCATTGGCCTGATTGAGGTGTTGTGTGGCTATCGGGTTGAATTGTTGTGGGTCAGCGACGGCCTGGATCGGTTTGAGGCGTTGTGGATCGGCAATAGACCAATTCGATTCATGACGTTTTCGACATCAATGACAGGTCAAAGATTCCAATTAGTTTACTTGAATTTCTTTAAACCGGAAGAATTTTGAATTTATTTAGTTCAAGGAATTTAAAAGAATTTATTTCCAACTTTTTTTTTTGAACGGCAAGTGGTGCAACCGGTGGAGCTCCGGCTAACACCCTGGGCCAGCCTGTAATGGATTGGGGATCTCCCCAGGTGGAATC
Source organism: Ambrosia trifida (assembly GCA_028751855.1). Classification (NCBI taxonomy): domain Eukaryota; kingdom Viridiplantae; phylum Streptophyta; class Magnoliopsida; order Asterales; family Asteraceae; genus Ambrosia; species Ambrosia trifida. Next base: position 90,058,001 of record CM054123.1, on the reverse strand, counting down.
CCCACATGTGGTAAATATGACTCAGACAAAAATCGAACCTCAACCTCCACATGACCTCTACTCTAGCTCCCCTAATTTTCACCAATTGAGCCTGGCATGCAATTTATTTCCAACTATCCGAAACAAACACTACCTAACTCTAACTCTGACCCTGACTCTAAGCTAAACCGAAACCATAAAATTAAATTAAATAAAATTAAATAGTTTACATTAGAATGGTCTGTTGAAAAGTCAAAAGTTTGCGTAAAGTTGGTGAAGCTCCAAACCTGTTATCTTTTTTAAAGTCATATAATATAGGCAGCATTTTTAATCATAATATAATAATAATAATAATCTATCCAACTTTGATTAATCAACGTCAAGGAAGGAGTAAAAAAGGAACAAGCCTAGGTTTTCGCATATTCTCTGGTGGAATGTTGTTTCATTGTTTGTAAAAATTTAAAATTAATAATAATAAAACCGGCATGTAGCAAGCAAGATCGAAAGACAGAGAGAGAGAGAGAGAAAGAGATGAAATCGTTGTTTGGTAGTCCTGGGAAAATTAGTGGGCTTGTGTTGAGGATGGGTCAGTGTTTATTTGCTTCTGCTTCTCTTACTCTCATGTCTTCTGCTTCTGGTTTCTCTACTGCCACTTCTTTCTGGTCTCTCTCTCTCTCTCTCTCATAGATGGTTTCAAGTTATTTATTAGACTGTCTAATTAATATGTGTAGCTTGTCCTTTTAAGTATATGCCTAGAGAAAGGGGCAACATATTATTTAGGTGATTTTAGTGTTATCAAAATTATTTGTGTGATTGTTATTTATTTGATATTACAATAATTATACGAGCTAGGAGGTGTGGAGTATATAAACTAGGGGTTGTTTGGTAGCCTACTTTTGAATCCGTCGTCATTAAGCGTGTGTGGTTCACTTGAATCGGTTGCAGTCTTAAGATGTCTGAATGGTTAAGAGGTCTGAATAGTTAAATGCTGAATCATTAAGTTGGACATCTTAATGGTTAATTTTCTTGTCTCACATTGATAGGAGAGTCTCATTAAGGTTCAACCTAGCTCAGTGCTTAATGGTTCCGTAACATCCCAAATCTTAATGGTTCAGCCTTAACCATTCCATTTAGAAGCTAAAACAAACGCGCCGAATGTTGAATCATTCAACTCTAAATGGTTCAGAGCCTCATTAAGAGGCTTACCAACTCATTAAGTTTCAAAATGATGCTAAATGAAAATTTTACCTCTTTATCCATTAATTCGTGCTCATAACTCTCACATGGCCACTCACGCGCCACCTTCTCCACCACCGTCGAGCCAAGTCAAGTCAGGCCTCTTACTGATTTAGAGTCTCTTACCCAGTTAGTCATCTTAACGGCTAAGCACTTACTGGCGCAGCGTTTTCCAAACAGCCCCTTAGTTCAATATTGTTACGGTTTCCATATCTATGGTAGTAAAGGCGTCGGTTCGGCGCAGATGGCTAAAACTTGCCTGGAAAATGATCTTCAAATTGACTGCAAATCAGTAACAAGTTGCTTATGTTCGGTAGTAAACTGAATGGTATCTATGAAGTTATGGAATCTACAAAACCTACAAAATGAGTAACATTTTAGTATGGGACAAGTTGAATCTTTTATATTAAATGGTTGAAATCGCTACCGAGTGTCGAGTGTGACCTTTTGTTGGTTGATTTCAGCTTTCTGATTGCAGCAATGGGACTTGAAGTGTTGTGGAGTTTTGGGCTTGCGTGCCTTGATATTCACGCTCTACGGTTAAAGAAAGACTTACACAATCACGTCGTCTTGAGCCTCCTTGTGATCGGCGACTGGGTTAGTAATTTCACTATTTACACCATCATAACAATTTGTATAATCTTTTTACCCTTTGAAGTTTTGGAATTTGATATTGGTATGATTGGAAACAGGTGACGGCGATTCTATCACTTGCAGCTGCTTGCTCGTCGGCTGGAGTTATGGTTGTGTTCATGAAAGACACAAATATCTGCAGCAGATCACATGCCACATTGTCGTGTGACACATTTCAGATCTCCGTTGCTTTGGCTTTCGTGGCATGGTTTCTTCTCGCTGTTTCTTCTTATGTCATGTTTTGGTTGCTGGCCGCCATTTGATTTCGACTGCGCAAAATTCCACGACTGTAAAATGTAAATATTGTCTTGTCGAGTGTAAAACCATTTTTACTGTATATTTGATTTTATCGGCGTACCAAACACATCTATATCACTAGAGATGCACTGTTGTCGATACTATCAAGTCCTCGTTCGCCTAGACAGGTCAAAAACCGACTGAACCCTTGTCTCAGCAAATCGAAGCGTCTGTCCATCGACCAATATTAGACTAGTTATATAATTGTGTTGAGAATTTAACAATGAAACATCATAAGGTAATCATAATCGCGACGAGGCAGAACTGCAGATATGTTAAACTGGTTTATTCAAATTTTTATTTGCATTACACCATCAAGATCGTTGAACCGCCCCTAAAATGTCGGTCGTATACATTTTTTTAGACATTTTGTTATTCTTTAAAAATTAATTGAAGGTCTTTTGACACTTTTACATCTTACAAAACAATCTGATTAAAAATTGGTACATTCATATAAAAGGAAACATAAATAAAACACATTACAGAAATTAGAAACTAAACCTCTGAGAACATCAACTATGTATATATTGGCAGAGTCTTGAGTCTTCACATTACTATCTCTGGCTTCAAGATGCTAGCCTTGATCTCCTTATGGGGCAGAACCACACCCCCATTACTATACACCTCATCGCAAACGTGCACATCTTCTCCAAGAATCGTCATGTTCTCAACCCGGGCCCATTGGCCAACAGTCGAGTGCCAACCAATAATACTGCTTGATATGCACGCGTGTTTCTTGATACGAACCCCACGCATTACAGTACACCTAGACAGCCTGACACCTGAATCGACAACGCAGCCTGGCCCAATTGCGACATCGGGCCCGATCAAACATCCTTCGCCGATCTTTGCACTTTCATGAACCAGAACGTTACCCACAATGTGTGATCCGGTAGCCAGTTTAGACGGCTCGTTCCTTCTTAACGAGTCTAAATAGAGCCTTAAGCCCGTGATGTAGTCCTTGGGTTGTCCAATGTCCATCCAGAACCCGGGTAGGACCATTGCGTACAGTAACTTTTCGGATGCGATTTTCGGGAAGGTTTCTTTCTCGATTGAAGTGGGCTTCAGTTCGATTCGGTCAAGAACAGACGGGTTCAGTAGATAAATCCCAGCGTTAATCTTGTTACCAACAAACACTTTTGGTTTTTCAACAAATTTTTCAACTTGTCCTGTTGATTCTTCCATAACCACCACACCGTATTTCGAAGGTTCATCCACCTATGCGTTTAATCCCGATCAAAATCAATGAAACGCACATAACCGATATCCAACCGTAACAAAATTAACTCAAAACTTTACCTTGGTCACCATTATAGAAGCTTCACCACCATGGGACTTGTGGAATGCAATCATCTGTTTCAGTGGATATTCACTGATAACATCACTGTTAAGAACAAAAAACGGTTCTCCAGAGTCGTCTATCAGCTTGTCTCTAGCCAAGGCCAGGGGCCCTGCAGTTCCAAGCGGCTCAGTCTCTTGTGAACATGTAATTTTTATGCCAAGCTTGGTCTCAAAATCTTTTAAAAAGTTGAGCATGACCTGCATAAACAAGATATTATTAAGATTTACTTTATATTAACAGAAACTATATTGCATTAGAAAGAAAAAAAAAAAAAAGCGAACAAAAGCTTTGAACTTTACCTCTGGCTGATAATTGATAGCAAGAACGACTTCCGTAACCCCTATAGCCTTCAAAGCCTCAATCTGATACAGATCAAGATAAAAGATTAATTCAATATTTCCTTTGATATAAGCTTAGTTTAAAAAAAAAAAAAAAAAAAAAAAGAGAGGGTGCATATGAATATGTACCTGGTGAAGGATCATGGGTTTGTTGCCAAAATCAACAAGTGGTTTTGGAACGCTGAGAGTTAATGGTCTCAAGCGAGTTCCAAATCCTCCAACAAGAATAAGTGCCTTCATATTGGTAAAAGCTTTTGCTGCAGAACAAGAATAATCAGAAACTAACAGAAAGAATGTAAAATATCGCCTTTTTGCTGAGCGCCTTCAGTAAACCCAAAAGGCGCCAAAAAACACGTTTTTTTTTTTTTTTTTTTTTTTGGGGGGGGGGGGGGGGGGGGGGGGGGGGGGTTACAGTTTGTGGCACGTGCCTCTTGCACCTAGGGTGTTTTTATGCAGCAAACTGTTCTATCTTGGGTTTTTTTGGCTTGTGCATGTAGGCAAAATCGTATAAAAACTTTATTTATAGCTATATTTTGGGTAGGGACTAGGGAAAGCTAAAAACCTATAAGATATATATAAACAATATATAATCTTCTTGCGCCTCGGGTACAAGAAGCCCGCCGCTTTTGTGCTTTGCGCCTCAGTTCTAGACCCCGTCGCTTTTGTGCGCTTCGAGCATTTCAAAACCAAGAGAGCCACATTACTAAAGTAGGTAGTCTAGACTTTTAGTTTTGCAATAAAGACCACAAATTTCCTACAGAAACCAAGACCAAGAACCCTAAGGGCAGCATCAAGATTTAAACTTGTTATCTTTAAACTTTCCAAGACCTGATCTTAATGTGATTCATAATAAGATCAATTGTAATCAGATTATTAAACCTAAAACAGAGAGATCCAATGAAACAGAGGACCTAAGACAATCAACTCAACAATTCACCAGATCTATTCATAAACCTTAAATTAATCCAAAATGTTATTAATTTCACAACCCAATAACATAAAAGAACTGAACTTACCAATCAGAAGCAAGGATCTAAACATCTAAACCCTAATTTTAATCAATTAAACCTACATTGTAGAAAACAGAGGAATTGACACTAATTACAATATAAATAAAATTAATGATCCTAATCAGATGAATTACCTTGAGGAAAGAGATCAATGTTATGAATAGGTGAAACCCAATTGGGGCTTCTATGTGTTTTCTATCAACAAGAAGCTTCTGTGAACAGAGCCTTGCAGTATCTATATATTTCCATAGAGGATATATATAAGGCTATATATATGCGTACGGTATATTCCCATACACTGATAAGATTTGGCCTAAATCCAAAGTTACAAATAATCTGAGCTGGAATAAGACTTCTACTTGATATTTTTGGGTTAGTTTGGAAATGTGACTTGTACTCGATTTGTTTTGCTTTTTATCCCAAATCTTTTTGTATCTTTGGAGTAGAGATGAGCTCGGGACGGTATCGGTACCAACCGATACCGATTTCGAAAATACCGATCCCGAGAACTCCTAAAACCTAATACCGATACCGATATTGAAAACATACGGTATGGTACGGTATCGGTTCGGTACCGGTATGGTATCGGTATTTTACCTTAAAATACCGGTACCATACCGATCCCGTACCAATACCGAACACCCTCGGTTCGGTACGAGATCGGTATCGGTTCGGTATTCGGGGCTACATGCTCATCTCTACTTTTGAGAGGGTGTTTGGGATTGATTTTTCAAAACAGCTTTTGCGTTTTGAAAAAGCAGGGGTGAAGCTGCTTTTAGATTATTGTGTTTTGATAACCTAAAAATCCATTTTAAAACTCAACCCCAAACACTAAAAAGCAAAACTTCTAGAAACACCTAAGGGGGAGGTCATGGGTTCAAATCCCACAAGGAGTAGAAATTTGTCGTTCAAAAAAAAACACTAAAACCTAGGGCTGTAAACGAACTGAACTTTCAGTGAACAGTTCATGAACCATTCGGCGGGAAGTTTGTTTGTGTTCATTCGTTTAATAAATGAACGAACACGAACAAAAAAAATTTGTTCGTTTAGTTAAACGAACGGACATGAACAGAGGCCGCGTTCGTTTGTTTATGTTCGTGAACGTTCGGTAACGTGTTCGTTTATGTTCGATGGTTTAATAGGGTTTATAATTTTTATAATTTTTTTTATTTTCCTTTATTTACCCAAATAAATAATATATGTGAGGTAAATATGTTTGGATAATTTAGTTATATTTTGGGTGGATCTAGCTGATATCTTAAGAATTATATTTTATTCCAAAGTTAATATATGTTCGTTTGTATTTGTTTATGTTCATGAACATTTCTTTGTGTTCGTTTGTGTTCATGAACACTTGTTTGTGTTCATTAATGTTCGTCTGTGTTCGTGTGCGTTTATGAACAAAATTAACAAACGAACGCAAACGGACATGAACATAAGTATTTTCTTAACAAACGAACATGAACAAAAAATGTTGTTCAGCAAGTGTTCATGAACTGTTCGTGAACACATGATTTTCTTAGCAAACGAACACGAACAAGGCCTTGTTCTTGTTCGTTCGGTTCGTTTGCAGCCCTACTAAAAACTGATTATTTGCATTTTCAAAACGCAATAATCTAAAAATTCATTTCAAAACGCAATCCCAAACACCCGCTAAATAATGTTTTACTTGTTAATTGTTATGGCCGATGATCTCCAACCCAACTGGTTTGAGGTGGGAGGGTTTACCTCTTCAAAGGGTTTCTGCCCGGGGTTGGTCATAGGTTCGATTCTCGTCCATCGAAAAATCATACCCATTAAGGTTGAAAGGGTTAAAAAAAAACTTGTTAATTTGTTATTAAGTTTTTTGTATTCCCCTCTTTTATTATTTTTTCTTTAAAAAAATTGATGTAGGAAATAAGTGAATGGTCAAAAGTATTTTCTAGGCCCGTTAAGCATTGTTGAATTATGTATTCTTTGAATGGAAGAAATAATGGAAGAATGGTAACATCTGATCTGTCATGCTAATTAAAATTATTCGTATTGTTCACAAGAATCTTATGGATTTTTTCGTTCCCAAAGTGACAATTTCCCAGGTCTCCTATCCATGGTTTTGTTAGATCATATGTAGTCAAGCGTGAAGATGGGCGTCAATTGGAATTTCGCGCCGGTAACACCAACACGGTGGGGCGCAAAGAGCAAAAACCAACCGGAGGCGTTATATTTATAACGCTGGAATGCAAAATGAACAACCAATAATAGTGTGCCACGTTGATTCTTCATCATCACCACCACCACGTTGATTCTTCTTCATCATCATCTAAAGAGGAGGTGCTAGGGTTCCGACGATGATAGGGCGGCGATGGTGGTGGCCAGATCTGTAGAGAGAGAGAGAAGAAGAAGAAGAAGAAGAGGGGAAAGGAAGAAGGAGAGGTAAGTGAATGGTGGTGGTGGGTGTTAAACAACACTTTATGATGATAACAAAAATAGCCTTTCACCTGCAATTTTAAAACCCAATTAGGAACAAAACAAATTGTTCTAACTTTGTCGAACCAGTGGAAGGATTTTACGGCCAAACAAACAAATCTACAATGGAAGTGCGATTTCGAACCAGCTTTCGACACCACGGCCGTCTCTCTCCTTAAATTGGATGAACAAAAGCAACAAAAGGGCATGATTAAAGAAACAAAATATAAAACTGATTCAATGGACTGAAAACAAAACGGACAAACCTTCACTGTTCAGCAGGGGTCGGCTAGATTTGTAGCGTCAACCATCGGAGTGGTCACGCAGTCACTGACCATTTTCTTTTGGGGCTTTTAGGAGATGCAGAGCAAGAGCGAAATTGGCAGTGATAGTCACCAGATTGGTAGTGGCTTTTAGGGGATAAAAAAGGGATGATAAGAAGAAATGGTGGAGTTCTTAGGAGCTACCACGTATCAATGTGTAATGAACGTGGCTAAGCAAAAAATAGCACAGGTGTCTTCTTCTACGTATCCAACAGAACAGGCAAAAACCAAGACGATAAAATTACCAAAAAAACCCTTAATCACTATTCATCTTCATTTACTAATAATACATAGTATAATATATACTAGGTAGTCAAATGAAAAAGAATTCTATAAAGATTGTAGTATACAAGATTTATTTATTGAAAGTTACTTGCATGCAAAATATCATAAAAAAGTTTAATGTTACCCAGTAACGGATATATGAATCAACAAATGTTTGATTTGTCGTGATTTAAAAACAAATAATGTAATAAATAATAACATATTTATTGTAACGGAATGCAAATGAACATTAACATTATCTTAATGTCATTCAAAACCAATGATTACTTTCAGCGCCAAGCTTTTGAATATCCACCAAATCTTCATTATCTTAATGCCATTAAAAACCAATAACTACTTTCCACAAAAAATAGATATAATCATGGAAAAGTCAATGAAGTCTTTCAATCATCTTATTTTGAATTCAATGCCATTCAGATCTTTCAAATCTGAAACACTAACTCCATTCCAATCAATAATCAAAACACAAAACATTCACCCTTCATAATGAATATCCAAAATATAAACGATCCTCGAGAACATGAAGAACACTAAGGGGAATATTGATGAACATACCCAACCAACAACACCAACCAAACCTTCGGCCAAATCCTATCCACTTCATAAACAATATAGCCGATTATCAAACATGAACAAATATTGGTTAACCATAACTTAATCTAGAACGTGAAAAAGCATGGAGTTTGATCTAATGCCTTAGGGCTACGGATCTTCAAACCAATAAAATATAGTATTCGAACATGCTTAACAAACTGCCTTAACAATCAAAACTACACAACCCGACACATGATACAATCAAATAATTATATCCAATCAGAGTGTGCATCGTCTATTTATGAAGCAAAGGCGGTAGAGGAATAACATAAATCAAAATATTAACAGAATAGGATATTTGTATATAGTTAGATATAAAAAGTAAAAGAAATATTTTAATAAAATATTGAAAATGAAAACTTGGTTATTTCAATTAAATGTATATATTTTAGGAAATAATTTACCGCATTTAAATTTAATCGAAATTCAAAATTTGTTTTGAAATTTGAAAATTCAAACATGGGTCAAATTGGAGCTCCATGGGTATAGGTATAGAGTTGGAACATGATGTGGCACTATAGGAAGGGGACACCTCACCCCCTAGTTACTCTTCTATAACTTATAATAAAAGAATTGAATTTCTATGAGGTGACATTTAATGGAGACTTCAACCCCTCATAACCCCTCATTGAATGTGCCATGTGGCACTTTGAGGTAATAGTATTGAATTTATTATTTTAAATAAAAGATAAATTTTTAAAATTTTTATTTTCTTTTTTTAAATAAAATCTATATCTATATTATCTTAAAATTTTAAATATGTTAATTAATATCTTTTCCTTATTTTTCTCTCACATTTCTAAATGTTAATTATTATTTTAAAATTTCAAATATTTTAATTAATATTTTTATCTTTATTTTTTTTCTTATTTTCCACTCACAATTTTTAAACGTTAGTAACTTTTATGTATGACATTTTGTTTTGAAAAAAAAATTGACACCAAATTAACGATCGATTTATTATCTTTCTAACGAGCACCATAGTGCTATACAAAAAAACGAAAAAAATGTTTTTTAGTGAGTTTTTGTTCATGCAGAAAAAAACACATGTGTTTAGGTGATTTATTAATCATATATAGGCAAGTACTAATCGTGTTATGATAGTATATATGTTTTTAAACCTACTATTACATATATGAATTGCCCATGTTCATGTGCTATAACGATATGCTTAGCATTAAAAGAGGTTGAGATTTTTTTAATCTGCTGGGAACGCAGCATGAGAGCCCCTTTTCGTAGTATAACATTAGAACAACTTTCTTTAGCATTAAAAATGGTTGAGACTGTTTACTTCTTTTATCCTTTTTTTATTAAGTCATATTAGATTTTTTAACCCCAGGACACTCTCGGGGTAATCAGCTAGTTTATTATATAGATAGAATAGATTTAACGTATCAAATATAGGTAATACAAATAATAAACTCATTAAAGCTCGCAAGCCTAGTCAAGGTTCATATGTACTGCTCAAACTTGTTCGTTAAAAGAGCTCCAATATAAGACTGGGCTCGATTAAACTCGGCCTGAGCTTTTATGTTACAATCGAGCCTCAAATAATTTATAAGTGGCTCGTCTCGATTACACCCTCCTCATTTATCTTTTATATCTAGTTTCCACATATGATAAAGCTCAAAATTACCTCTTTTGAAGTCACCTTTATTTGATGCGTATATAATATCATTTCTTGCCCTTTTTTTCTATTAGAATTGATTGCGATAGTTGGAATCGGCCAAGGTTTTGAAACATTGAGTGTTGACTTTACTTTATTTTGACGATTACCCTTATCCAAGTAACCAAAATTCAGGTAGTTTCCCACTTAGATACAAATTTACAAATACATGGAAAAGTCTAAATTGAAACTAAAGCAAACATAAAAAGGTCAACGGGGTAGGTTCCAAATCGAGTTAACAACAAAAAGGAAGTTTAATTATTAACAAATTTAACATGTTGTAAGTTATCAAAAAATATAATTGTTATCTTTTAATACAAAGAGATAACTCGATTAACTATGACCACTTGATCCTATGAGTTGCAAGTTTAATTTTTTTTTAATTTTTTTTAACAATCAAACGAGACCACTTTATTCATTCATAAAAAAAACGTCACGAGAACGCCCGAGAGTTGCAAGTTTAATTGACTTATTCTAATTCTTATTTTCTAATTGTATATTATATATTTTTAATTGGAAATGGATGTTTATTTATTTTCTTTTTGAAAATGCAATTTTACCGAAAGACGATGGTTGAACCCTTAACCTCCCACTATAACTCCAATCACGGGCGGTTTTTCACTAGGGCCAGACCGGGCCTCGGCCCGCCTAGTTTTTTCGTTTCGTAGTGTAAATTTTACTTAAAATTTCCGAAAATTTTATATGTATTAAGTTCGACCCTACCAGATTGAGCCCGGCCCTTCCAGGTTTTTCATTCAAGATCTGCCATTGACTCTAATAACTTTGTCATTTGACCCAACCCCGAGCACTGGCCCTCAAATGGATGTTTGTGTTTATTACCCTGTTAATTGTTATCCAGATGTCCTTCAAACTATGTAATAGGATGTGGATCCAATGGGCCCTTGTATATGAATCCAGCAAACGAAAAAGTAAAATGGGCCTATAATTAGCATATAAATGGATTAGTACAAGTCCACAAACAAGAAGTTGGGTTAAATCAGTTTTTTTATGGGCAAAAAATATTTTATTAGGAACTACCGAACTAGCAAGAAGCTAGAGCTTAAGGAGCAAGAAAATTCAAAGGACATTTGGCCTTAACAAAGTACAAAGCATTTTTACACCCAAGATTGAAGATTCCATCTAATTGCATCTTTTCACTGGATTGTTTAACTAAAGGAATGTTGTTGCTTTTATTTCCTCCATTAATTTTGTTAGGTGTTGTAATTTTTGAACAATTTGTCATTTCTAGACTTCCATATGACCCGAATAAGCTTCTTTGTTAAGATAACATTATTTTCTATTGAAGATATAAATTTTTAATACTTATTAGAAACAATCCAAAAATTGTTTTCCATTCCATGACTTTTACGTCACACTTGTTATGTGAAATTTATATGAAAAATTCAAATTACATCACATATCCATCAGTCTCCTTGAAGCCATTGGATCGATGTGGAATAAGCATAAACAAGAGAGAGAGGGGGGGGGGGGGGGGGTGTTCAAATATCCTTTTGTTATGAAGTGTCTTGGAGTAGGACGTAGTAGAGAAGGATAGATTGAATACCGACTGTGAGAAGAGGAAAGAGAGCGGGGCAGGGTCGGTTCGCCCGTAGAAATATAGATTGATAAATTATTAGTATACTTTTCATTATAAAATGAAATGAAAACAAACAAAAGTAACAATAATAAAGTTTTTCATTACATTGTGTGTAATTATTTTCAAGGATTATTGTATATCAATCTTTATATACAATACAGTTTTCAAGCATTATTGTATATCAATCTTTACATACAATACAAATGATATAATTGTTGTATGAGCATTACAAAACTTCATGATTGAGAGGGGAAATAAAAAGAGAAAATTATTCATATATTGATATAGAGATAAGAGAATTTCATATGTTGAAAACTAAAATATTCTATGAAATACTTTAAACCAATAAATGGAACCACAAATAATGCCATGTCAAAGTTTAGATATAACAAAATATTTTAAATATACACAACAAAACTAAAATTATCACCGTCAATATCATACTAAAAAAAACTTTAATTAACAGGCCAAAACAATTAAGAAAAGTAACATATCAACATCAACATATCTCACACGAAATTAATTCCAATATCCTTATTCATCTATTCATCTATTCATCTATACGCTTTGAATAATAATATATTCAAAAGGAATTTTTTTATACTCCTTTTTCTTTTAAAACTTTGCACTCAATTTTTCAACGGTGGTGTGTATGCATGATAGCCATACGGTGGCAACCAATGCTTAGTTGGTGGTGGTGGAGGTGGTGGCGGAGGCGCACCGCAACCGCGACAATTCACCGGTCGATAATAAAATGCTTTGCACTCCGCCACGTTACGTTGCAACGGTCTATCCGGAATACAGTTTTGTCTATCATCTTTGTCCTTTAACTTGAGACATATTTTGGGCTCTTCAGAAAAGTAGTTATATGAGTAGGTAAAATTTTCTAACTTTGGTAATGAGCAAATAGTTGAGGGAATTTCGCCAGAAAACTTGTTGTGAGCCACATTTAATTGTTCCAAACTCTTCATATCTCCTATGCTTTCGGGTAATAATCCAACTAGTGAATTTTGACTCACATCAAGTACGGTTAGCTTCTTTAACGATCCAATTTCGGGTGTTAAACAACCACTTAAACTCACATTTACTAGAATAAGTTCTTCTAGAGTTTGGCTCATTTTCTTTATACTTGATGGCAAACAACCTTTGATATCGTTGTTGGCGAAAACTATAACCGAAACAGGAGAGTTCCCAAGGTTTTTGGGGAAACTAGTTTGGAATAAGTTGTTGTTGATGAAAATGGCGTCGAGTTTAAGGTTGTACAAGTCGGAAGGGACATCTCCTTTGAATTGGTTAAAGCGAATATCGAGAAATTTGAGAGAAGGAAGTGAAAGGACTACGGATGGGAAATCACCAGAAAAGCGGTTGTTACTTATGTCAAGCTCATACAGAAGACTTAGTTTTTTAAATGACATTGGCACTGTTCCACAGAACTTGTTGGTGTTTATGTGGAACAGTGCTAAGTCAGTTAGTAACCCTAGGTCTTCTGGGAGTGAGCCTGAGATGTTTCCATGGTTTAGATCGATGCCAGCGACGGTGGTGATGTGTGGATCGTCTAGAGAAGGTGCGCAAAACACGCCGGTGTAGTTACAAACATTATGGCCATACCAATTGGAAGTGAAGCCTCGAGGGTCCGAGGTTATGGAATGTTTCCATGCTTGTAGGGCATAATATGCATTAATGAGTCTTGGGTTAGGGGGAGGTGTTGCTTGATGAGAGAAGGTTGTGAAGAAAGATAGAAGAACAATAAGGGCAAATTTGTGGTGTGAGAGTAGAATGACCATTTTTGAACTTTGATTTGGTGCAATTAATGAAATTAGTGAAGAGGAGTGAAAGTTAGGGGTGTATTTAAGGGTGGTGTTGATACAAAAACTAAGGTGGTTGTGGTTGAACATCGATAGTGATATTGATTGAAACAAATAGACTCCACGAGCCTTATTTTAATAGCCATAAACTTTCCAAACAAACCCAAAGAGAGTGAATATTAATAAGATGTGTGAACTCTTAACATTAAATATCCAAACAAACCCAAAGAGAGTGAATATTAATAAGATGTGTGAACTCTTAACATTAAATAAGTTTTATTCATTTGAAATAGTCTATATCAATCGATATAAGAGAGGGTACTTCCAAAATGTACATATTTTGAACTTCTTTGCAAGTCAAAGACTATTTTGATGTAGGAAGCATCTTAGGCCAAGTCGTAACAACTAACAACATACGAAGTCTTCTCAATGTCACTTGTGGTTGGAGAAAAATGAAAATATGACTAAATTATTGAGTGGTTAGAAGAACCAAGTTGCCATAAATTAAATATTTTGGTCCATATCTTATATAAGTCTTATAATATTTTTTAAACAGCACCTTAATTAACTAATGAAAGACAAAATGTTATACATACAATTACTAGTTTCAAAAAAGAGAATGAAACATCATCCATTTTAAACACATTGTTAAACCTGTTTTATTTTACTTGATCATTAACAAAAGTTTTGAAGTAATTAAATTGTTTACCAAATAGTTGATACATGATACTAGGGATGAGCATTTTTTCCCGAGTACCTATACCCGTACCCATACCGTACCTGTACCGGTACTCGTACCTGTACCGATTTTGAGTACTCGGTATAGCTATCGGTACCCACTTTTACTGATTTCGGTATTCGGTACTTTCGGTATCGGTACGGGTATGAGTACGGGTAAAAATGGTACGGGTACCGAATTTTACATACTATTGAATTTGATTATATGTTTTACTTCGTATTATGGTATATATGGTATTCGTATCAATTTTACCTATTTGGTACATGTACCATATTGGTACCCGTACCAAAATTTTCAATTTGGTACACATATAGTATTGATACTCGTAATTGTTTACCTACTTGGTACCCATACGAGTGCTTAAAAAGAAAAAAAATAACAAAATGGTACCAAACGGGTACCGTACCGAAATACCGGTACCGATACCCGTACTTGTACCCGTACCGTACCTATATATTCGGTACGGTACTCGGTACCCACTTTTGTTTAAATTCGGTACGGGTATTTTCGGTACGGGTACGGGTATAGGTACGGGTACGGTACCGATCTCATCCCTACATGATACCCAAAACGGGTAGACCTAGAACACATGGGTTTAAATATGTTTAGAATATGGTTGGTTTCGTTGATACGCGCGTGCGTACACATATATTCTCATACATATCTTTAAATTACTAGCAGATAACCTGCGCGTTGCGACGGAGTCGACAATACATGACGGAAACGTAATTCAAACCTTAAACGATTAAAAGAATCAATATGTAAGGTGTATGTTTGTGTGTGTAAGCACATGTGCTTCGCAGTGGGATAATTTTATAAAGGCCACAAGGAGACATGATAACATGCTACATTCTATCTACCATATGCAATTTGACTTACATGAAGTAAAAAAAAAATGAAAGTAGCGGTTTAACTCATTAGCAATTATTATACTAATAGACCTACTCAATAGAAAAAATTACACCGTTAGTCCTTATGTTTTCCACCTAGTTTCAATGTAAGGTACTAAGGTTTTATTGTTTCTGTTTAAGGTATTAACCTTTTTATTTGTTTCAATGTCAGGTATTAGGGACTAACCTAGTTAAAACTTAACTGAGTTTGAGGGGTATTATGGTCCATTCACCTCTAAATTTCTTTTAACCAATTAATACATATATTAAAAATAATAAGAAACCGGTCAGACCCAAGGGTCGAACCCGGCACCTTCATTGTATAAGATAACAACCCAACCAGCTGATCTAGATGACCAGTTGGTTTAATAACTAGCATAAATATTTAAATTAAATACCAATCTCTGTTTATAACTACACAGCCATTCAAAGATCAAATCGAAGTCTGTCGAATTGTGAAGATGAGGTATAAGTCTGTTGAGATCAAATAGAACATGGAGTCTTTTGGTAATCTTTAAACATTCCAATAACATGAGGACTCTTAAATTCCTTTTTGATCGATGAAATGTTTTAAAATTCCGATGATGTTACAAACCAACAAAGCGCAACTTTTTTTTAGGTAATGTTTTCTAATCTCAGTGAAATCCGCAAACCAAACAGGGCCTTAAAACTACATTTTGTGCACCTAATATACTTGTCCGCCCCGTTTAGTTTTTGGGGGTTAATTGATCAAGGTTCGAGGGTTAGGGTCTGGTTTGGGTTGAATTGGGGAAGATGACCTGCAACGATTTCATTTATAAAGATTCTGATCGGAATAATAACCAGCTGGTCGCTTAGATCAACTGGTTTGCTTGTTCTTTTAATAAGCCAAGGTCCCAGGTTCGAGTCTTGGACAACTTGGTTTTGGTTTTTATTCTGTTTCTTTATAAACAGAGATTGGTATTTAATTTAAATATTTATGCTAGTTATTAAACCAACTGATCATCTAGATTAGTAGGTTGGGTTGTTATCTTGTACAAGAAGGTGCCGGGTTCGACCAGTTTCTTATTATTTTTAATATATGTATTAATTGGTTAAAAGAAATTTATAGGTGAATGGCCCATAATACCTCTCAAACTCAGTTAAGTTTAACTAGGTTAGTCCCTAATACCTGACATTGAAACAAATTAAAAGGTTAATACCTTAAACAGAAACAATAAAACTTTAGTACCTTACATTGAAGCTAGGTGGAAACCATAAGGACTAACGGTGTAATTTTTTCTACTCAATATGTTTAAAGTGCCAAATCTAGAGAGATTGCCGACGAGAAGAAATCATAGCGACCATTATAAGATCCACATTAAGAGGAGGTTGGAATAGGTCAGATGTAATCAACCTGCAAAGAAGCATATCCATAACTTTTTCCACATGATAAAAGCAATGCAATATAACTGCTAATCAAGTGCACCATAAATTCATATCAGTGTCATTAGTAAGTGAAATTGAAAGTTAAGTTAGTTGAAAATATTCCACATAGGACATCCCAACCTGAGAACTTTATAGACGTGCACATATTGGGTTTTTTATAGGAACCGAACGGTTCCAAACCGGTTCGTGTCCGAGCTGGTTTCGGTTTGGTTCGGCCCCGGTTTCGCCGGTTTGAAAGATCAATTTCGAAGACCGCTTTCGGTTCGGGTTCGTGAACCAATTCATGCGTACACTTTTTTTTTAAGAAAAAAAGGTATCACAAAATTATTATTTTTTACGTAAACTTCGACTTTTATTAATTCTTACAACCTTTTTAAGGTGTATAACTATATATTTGTAAGTGTAGAAACCTTTTTGTATAATTTTGTTATATATAATTTTTTTATATAAATTTGTATTTTTTTAATAAAATATAATAATTACTTAATTTTGTTTGATACACTTCTCAAATGCTTTATAATATAATATAGATTATAGATTAATGGTAATTTGAGTTTATGATAAAAAAAATGTGTACAAGTAGGTTTTGCATGAAGGGTATAAAGAGAAAATTTTACATGACGTTTGAGTTTTAAGCATGAAACTTTTCATATGCCAACTTAAAATTCATGTAAAATGACATTAGTAGACATTTTTCCTCTTTTATAATGTAGTATATATATATATATATATATATATATATATATATATATATATAGATTTAAAGACAACAATTATTTTAATATCAACACCACACGATTTACCTCCTTAAAAATACTAAGGGGGTGTTCGGGATTGATTATTCAAAACAGATTATGCGTTTTGGAAAAGAAGGGATGGAGCTACTTATAGATTATTGCGTTTTGGTAGTCTAAAAAACTGATTATCTGCGTTTTCAAAACGCAACCCCAACACTAAAAACTGATTATCTGCGTTTTCAAAACGCAATAATATAAAAATCAAATTCAAAACGTAATCTCAAACACCCTCTAATATAGGAGGCGTTAATTATTAATAAATATGCTAAAAAAGGATAAATAAAGCAGTGGCTTTTTTTAGGTAAAGATTGGACGCGTAAACTTTCTTTTTCCTTTTAAGAAAGTGTATTCAACTCATATTTCACAACAGCTTTCATTTTTATTTGAAAACATGAGGGGGATTAAATGTCGTAATTGTTAGTACATCAAATAATATAATAATGTTTTTATATTGCTAAATTTTATCAACAATACCAATAAACTGAGGAACACAAATTTATTTAGTAACGGATCTAATATTCTTTTATAAGAATATCGATTGGCCTATGGCTTCGATTTTGTAAATAAGTTTAGTTTACAATACCAATAAATTGTTACATCAAACAATACCAATAAATTGAGTAACATAACATAACATGTTTTCGTCCCCGGCCTTTTGGCATTTTTGGCTCCCTAGCACAGGAAGCTATCCGTTTTTTTTACCAGGGTCCAACGGGTTATCCATAGCAATATCTTGACTCCGAGGGGCTGGGGTTTGTATTTAGTAGATTGGATTCGCAATCCAAAAGGGGGATGTTGACGCAGCTTGTTGCCTGTCTGCCTGTTATTTTGATGTAATTTGACAATTCTGAAATAAAAGTGTATTTCATATAAAATAATATTATTTGGATATGTTTCCTAAAATATTACTTTAAAAACCTTTACAATAATATTATGTTAGAACCCATGTAATACACGGGTTTAATAAATATAATTTGTGTACTAAGTAATGTAAAAGTTATATATTTAAAACCCGTGTATTATACGGGTTTCAGGTTGAATAAACCCATGTATAATAAGATAGAGAAACAGTCAATTATGATTAATATCATTATTTAACAGTATGGATAAAGATAAATATATTAAAATTAGAAAAGAAAAATAGGGGCATTCGTTGGAATCTTTTATTAAAGCAATAATAATAATAATAATAATAATAATAATAATAATAATAATAATAATAATAATAATAATAAGGATAAGGATTATTATTAAATATTTAATATTAATAATATTATTAGAAATTGTAGCGAAATTTTAGAATGAAGTGACATATGACATTAATTGTAATCGTTTATTATAACATGGATAGGAATATAGGATTACTAGTTTATACCCCGGGAGTGTCCCGGGGTTGAAAAATCAAATGAGAGATTAAAATCCTATTATGAAAAAAAAAACAAATAACAAAATATAATCACTCAAGGCAATTGCAAATTATGCAACTACGAATCAGAGAATGACAAACTATGTACCGATACCTGGTTGGTTCAACTTTTTTACAAACTATACATGATCTACAAAATACGAAGCTTGATCCAGAGTACTACAAACTATGTAGTCCTACAAAATTGAAACAACATACCATCGCCTTCTTGTACAACATAATCTTTCCCGTCGGACCTAAACAACATGTAGATAGTTGATTCCCAGCATTTTTATGCTTCCTTTTCTGCAACTTCAAGACGGAAGTTTTCTGGAAAAGAATCGCCAAATTAGGAATTATGATACAAAAAGTGCAATTATTTTTTTCGTATCATGCGAAACATTAAGTAGGAAATTCAACTATTTTTCTTAAAAACACATACGTCTTTTCTTCTCAAGGAGCTTTCACCGAATAACACCCATGCACAAACGTCTGGTTGTTATACAAAAATAAACCATGTGTGTGCATAAAGAAAGGACTTTACATATAGAAACTCTTAGGACTTAACCTATATAAACTATCCTACTCTAAGCTTCAAAAGATCATGTGTCTGCTAGGTCACTATATATTGTGCATAAAAATCAAAGGTTTGCTTGATACATAAAACATAAGATAGACACACTACTTCTAATTGGAAATTGAACTTATTATAAATGCCTACGTATGTGATGCTCGAGCCTCAAAACTTATCTAAACCAAGACCAAAACATAATGTCTATGATATCGAAGAACCAGAATTTGGGTACATAATCGAGCCTGAGCTCGAGCTTTTCATACAAAGACCGTTTATGCTTGCGAGCCAAAATGAGCCCAAACAAATCTTATATTATTATTATTATTATTATTATTATTATTATTATTATTATTATTATTTTATTTATAGTATACCTACTATTTATCATTGGCAAGCCGAGCTTTGGCTCGTTTAAGCTATTGAAGCGAGCTCGAGCCAAGCTTTTAGCTCCTTTAAAATTGTTCTAAAATTATTTCAAGCCGAGCTCGACCTCTTGAGTTTTGTTGAGCTCGAGCTCGACTCGACTCCTTTACACCCATACTTCAGGATATGTAAAAGATATGTATGTTCAGGTATTAGCCCTAATAACAATATCATAATCACAAAACAACATAACATTTAAATATTATACCTAAATGATGCATCCCATCCACTTCGTTGATAATCGATAGAAACCTCTTCGATCTTCGAGCTAACATCCGATATCTCATCCTTTTTATCTATTTCACAGTCAAACCAACTCATAAATAATCAAAACCTACCAAAAAAATATTAAAAGCAGAAACTACTAAAATATTTAAAATCGTTAATCAACGAAATTGAAGTACCGCGAAAGAGGTTCTGAATTGATAGATAGCCGTAACGAAGAACTCGGCGCTCGGTAAAGTTTTCGTCGATAGACTGATCGGTAACGTTACCCTCTTTGTCCTCCGATTTAGGTGGCGTAAAGTTCCGATTAAACTATTGTGAAAACATGAAACAAATTAGGTAGAAGAAATTGTGAAAACATTAAACGATGGTTTAATGTGATGGAGTATTATTTTTTTAAACTTATATACCACTTGCCACATTGGATGACACATGGCACACTCAAGGGGTAGAATGTACCATTGAGTGCCATGTCATCAAAACTGCTTTGGTTTATTATATGTATAGATAATGATGTTTGAATAACCTATATCTATGATTTTGTATTTGTTTGAAGCATTTTTTAAACTCATGTCATTAAAAAAATGAAAGTGGGTGTTGTTTTAGCTACAAACATTTTAAATAAGCATAAAAAGCTCAATAAAATACAGAAATCACTAATCTCTTGAGTCAATGTAAGAGGAATATGGATTAGCCATTCGAGTGTATATTACCTTTCGTTTTGTGCTTTGCTAATTAATTCTTTGAGACTAATCACTATCAAAAAATAAAGGGTAACATTCAGGTTTTAGTTCTATATATTGCACATAAAAGCAATCCCTGTGACAATGTGGCACTTTAGGTCCACGTACTCTTGCATAGTTGCAAGTATTGTTACCAATTTTATTCACATCCAAATTATTATGGGCGTTGCCAAACTGTTGTTTGGCCTTCGGACATGTCCACCGGCCATGGCCAATGAGGCTGTATCCATTTTTGACAAAGGCCTTCGTGAAGCGGCGGAAGATATTGTGGTTGGTTGAGGGGCGTTCTTTGGGGATTTTCAATGGCGGTTAGCGTCTTTGCCGATTCGGTTGGGAGGGCTTGGTCTTTGTTCGGCGGAGGACGTGTCTGCCTATGCTTTTGTGGCCTCTCGGGTGCAGTCCTGGGACCTTCAAGACCACATCTTAAGGAATAGCGGGTTGGTAGGGATGGACTTGGATTATGAGCTTGCCTTGGACAACATTCGCAGCTCTCTCCCGGACTTCGATTTGGGCGGGTTTATGGATAAGGACACCGCCCTCAAAAAACCTCAACATATTTTGGCGAGTGCTTTTACCGGTAAAACCCTTCAAACCATGGGAGAAAAGTTTTCCATGTCCCCACGCCAGAAAGCTGTGCTTGAATGCCTTAAAGGAGCGCATGCCCAAGATTTTTTGACTGCTCTTCCCATCGATGGGCTTGGACAACACATGTCGGCTGTTGAATATCGAGTTATCCTTAAGTATAGACTCATGATTCCCATGTTCCCAGTGGATGAGCCGTGTCCAGTTTGCAAAAAGGCATGTTTAGACAAATTTGGGGAGCATGCCCTTCACTGTAAGGAGCTGCCAGGATTTAAATACAGGCATGACCTGGTCAGGGATGTCTTATGGGACGTCTTACGAAGAGCAGGGATTTCAGCCAGGAAAGAAGCCCCGGTTAATTTTTTGACGGATCCACTTGAGGGGCGGTCCACCCTAAGACCAGCGGATGTCCTTGTGTTCGGGTGGGCGCAGGGAAAACACGCGTGCGTTGATCTCACAGGGGTGTCTCCTTTGGTGGGACTTCGGGATTCGGGGTTTGTGGCAAGGCAAGCAGTCTTAAAAGCTGAATCCAAGAAAGTTGACAAACATGAAGCTGCTTGTCTTGAAAACCAACACGTCTTTGTGCCCTTTGCTTTTGACACATTTGGGGGCCTTGCTCCCGATGCAATCCGGTTTTTAGATCGAGTGCAGAAGGTGGTGCAGAGTAACTCTCCTGCGGCCAAGGACACAAGCTTTATATTTAATAGAGTAGGCTTTGCTATTCAAAAAGGGGTTGCGGCGCAGCTTGTTGCCCGTCTACCCACGCCTCACTTGTAATTCTTGTTGCTTTTCTAATATAATGGTAATCAAATTATTACAAGTATACACAATGTACCATTTGAAAGATAAAGGTGTTTGGTATATCATTAAGTGAGATAATCTACTGATTTAATAAATTTCATAATCACTAAAAGATGATTTATGTGAAAAGCGGGTAACATGTCAAAATATTGAGTTAACATATATGATAAAGTGACATTTTGTTGACCATTTGTTTTGTAATTTAAAAATGAGGATGTGACATTTAGTTAATTAAAATGACTGTTTGTAAATGATAAAATATATGATACATTAATGTTTCAAAATAAACAACTTCCATATAATCAAATAATAAAAAAAAATGACAATGCCTGCTCAAGTGCTCATAAATTAAATATATTGACTCGGTTGTTTTAGTTTTTGGATGGAAGACAGAAACGGGACAAAAAGACGTATTTTAATAACCATGAGGGACATAGATATTGATACACGTATACGTGTTTTATAAGACGTTATCCTCACTTTTTTTTTTTTTTTTTTGAACGGCCAACAAACTGACGTGCCAGCTACCCGGGCACCCAACAATCGTGAAAAGCACCCATACGCTTCTAGGTGAAGACACGTCTTAGATGCAAATATTGATATTGATATTGATATTGATATTGATATTGATGCTGATAATTGGTTGTTATTTGAATTTAAGGCTCCCAAGCAACATTGGATAATAAAGGATCACAAATACATTTAAAAAAAAAATGAAACAAACATAAATAAGAAAAGTCTACAGTGGGTTTTGATTATTTATTGTAATTGTATTTTATTATGAGTTTAATGAAGTAATCTTACTTAATTAAAAGAAGTAATAGAAGCAGCAAGTTGCAGATTAAAAAACTTTATTAGGTACTGGGTTGGGATCGAAATAGGTATGAAAGGACTTTCTCAACAAGTTAGTTGATCATACTTATCAATTTCTTGCCCCAGCCTTCTCAGAAGCTCGATATGCAGGCGCCATTGACAAAGTAAATGCTAGTTTCAAAAAACATAATACTTGTTCATATACTTTTGTTGAAGATGTAAACACAATTGCAATATATATACACACTAAAGAAAAAAAATACAAATAGGCTTAGGGGTTGTTTGGTTTGATCTGTCTGATTAAGTGTTGAATCATTAAGAGAGTCTGAATAATTCAGCACCCCTTATTAGCTGAATGCTTAAGAGCTTAATGGAACCATTCATATGTGTTTTTTTAGTTGAAACAAACACTCTCAATGCTGAATGATTAAAAGGTTTATTAAGAGGCTAACAAATATTCCCTTGACCTACTAAACATGAGAAGTGAAGGGGAATATATATATATAGGGGGTTAGGATCAAATACACAAGACACTTTTTCTAGGAAGAGTGAGAAGGATTGTGATCTATTGATCATATATTTGAAGGGTTGAGATTAGTTTGTTTGAAAAGAATAAATAATAAATTAGAGGAAGGGCATAAAAGGAAAACCACATTTGTTGACTTTCTCTCTCCACATGCAATGCACATGTCAATTCCCCCATCATTTTAAAACGTCTATAACTTTTTCATACGACATTTTTTTTTCAAAAAAATTTCACCATATTAACGAGCGTTTTTTTATCTTTAATATGAGTACCACATTGCTACATTAAAATTGGAAAAAAAAATTCGTGCTAAATGGGTTTTCTTCTCTGTTGTGTCTTTCTGCTCGTTCATTGTGTTTACTATGCATGTGTGCTTTATAAATATGTTATTTATGTTTTTTTAGTCTACACATGATTTAACTTTGTCCATTGTGTTTTTAGTATGCTTTTAATTGTGTTTTACGCAAATGAGTTTTGTATTTAGGTGTACATTGTGTTTTATTATGTTGTTCATTGTGTAGAGGCTATTATTCATTGTGTTTTAGTCTTCTGTTCATTGTGTCTTTTATATGTCGTCCATTGTGTTTTACACAATTGGGTTTTTAACTTTTTTTTCAAAAGTATTCATTGTATTTTAGTCTTCTGTTCATCGTGTCTTTCGTATGTCATCCATTGTGTCTTACGCAACTGGGTTTTCAACTTTTTTTTTCAAAAGTATTCATTGTGTTTTAGTCTTCTATTCATTGTGTCTTTAGTTTGTCGTCCATTGTGTTTTACTAGACTCTTGATTGTGTTTTACATTCCATTGTGTTTTACATTCTATTGTGTCTTACGCAAGTGGGTTTTAAATTTCTTTTTCAAAAGTATAGCAATATAGTACTCATATTAAAGATAAAAAGACGCTCAATTTTATGGTATAATTTTTTTAAAAATGGATGACGTATAAAAAAGTTACGGGCATTTAAAAATGAAGGTGGAAATGGCATGTGACTTGCATGTGCATGTGTTTTTGACAAAATTACCCCTCCCACTTGTTAATCCTTTGGACACATGTCATTTTTTAGTGGCTTCTCACCCTTCTCATTTTTTGTAGCCTTTGTAGAATAACCCAACCCTATATATATATATATATATAGGGTAAGGTTCCTGTAAGAAAATTGATTTGTGTAGGAAGTGTTTTCAACCATTGGATCTAGAAATAGATGGTTGAGATTAAAAGTTTAGGTTTGTTAAGATTCTACTAATTGTATTTTAATAATTAAGGGTAGGATGGTCCAATATGTGTTTTAAATGAGGGTAGTAATGTCATTTCTTGTATTTTGATATAGAAACCGTTTGACTTTCACCCTTAAATCATGCCTCCTCTCTTTCATCTTAATTTTAATCTTAAATATTATTAGTTATTATAATCTCTCTCATACATTCAAACTTGTTCATCTTCTAAAAAGAAAAATACAAATAGAAACCACAAAACTTTCTTTATACCGGTTATTCTTCATCTTCTATAATAGTGGGTATAAAGTAATAGTTTTTTTTTCCTGATTTAACCGAATAATAGTGTTTTTTTTACTAAACATGATTCGTATCTGTTAAACCACACTTCTACTGTTTTAAAACACTTCTACTGTGTTTAGTTTCAATACAAAACACTATTGATGTTATTATAAAACACTCCTTATTAATGCATACTAGTTTCTCTTTCATTATAAAACACTCCTAACGTTATTATAAAACACTCCTGATGTTAACCTTCTACCATGATTTGAATAATCGAAAAAGTGATAGAGATGGGTTATATGTTTGAAGAATCAAACAAGTTTTTGGGTATTGGTCAACTTATTTGATATGAATATCTTATGATTCTTATGAAAAATAATAAATAATTAGTTAATTTAGGATGATTAATCTTCATAAATATCTAGATGTTAGTTGCTAATTTAGTGGGTTTGTAATAAATAAAAAAATGGACAAAACGTCTATAATGCCCTTCATCTAAAGATTTAATCGGATTTGATCTAATGGTTGAAAATACTTCCTACACTTCCTACACAAAACAATTTTCCTAACGGATCCTCTACCTATATATATATATATATATATATATATATATATATATATATATATAGGAAAAAGATCAAATAGAAACCAAGAGCCTAGTTAGGAACTTAGGAACCAATCTGAGTCATTCATCTTTGATCTTGATCTAGGGGGTAGTTATGTAATCAGACAATTAAATATTATATTTTAATTTAATTAAAAGTTTTATATATGGCAGTTAATTATCTTACTGCGATTAACATGCAAGTTTTTTTTGACTTTCCTTAAATCTCTCAACCTATTATCATCTCTAATCCCAAATAAAAAAAAATCACGTTCGATTGAATTCGATTGAATCGGAATAACTTCCAGTCGAATTCAGAAGATTTAAATTGATTGAATTGAAAAAACTTTCGATTTAAAAGAATCTAAAATCGGCCAACGATTCAGATTTTCAAGTTATGGATAATAATTCTATACATGAAAACATTGAATCACAATCTCATGTGATAGAAGATCATGAAACACAATCACAAGCTTTGTTTCTAAATAGTGTTAAAAATCAAGGTATTTATGTATTGTTTTTATTTTTTTTAATTGTTTTTCGTGCGAGAATCACGTTTTTTTGTGATTTCTATTTGGATTAGCCTTATAATGTGGTTTATTATTGATTTGCAAAATAGTTGTTTTGTATTCTGTAAGTCATATTTTATGCACAGAATTGGAATGAGTAAAGAGTTATACACTGGTGTATCATATATAGTTATTGGGGTTGTACAGATACAATAAGATTTGTTCTTAGTTTCTTAGTTGTTATACACCAATGTATAACAACAAATCTATTAATTATTATACACAAGTGTATTATAGGTGGTAAAAGACGTTATAATAAACTGATAGTATTTTGTTTGACGTTAAATATACACAGGTGTATATTCATTATAAAAAATGGAATGTGCAGTATGACACAGCCTGTGTGTTACTCAATATACACAGGTGTACCGTATATGAGTTGTAGCATGTCTAACTATATTTTTTAAATATTGTAAAATTCATTTTTAATTTTACATTTTTTTATTGTAGGTTCCTCGTCGAGCAACGTATATGAGTCTCCCGGTGGGACGAGATGAATATACACCAATGTATATCTGTGTACATCAATGTATATCTGTGTTGATGATGAATGAAAAAACGAATATACACCAATGTATATCTGTGTTGATGATGATGAATGAAAAAACCAATATACATCAATGTATATCTGTGTTGATGATGTTGAATGATGATGAATGAAAAAACGAATATACACCAATGTATATCCTGTGTTGGTGATGATGATGAATGAAAAAACGAATATACACCAATGTATACTGTTGTATATATACCGAGATATAATTTTAATAGTATATACAATAAATACGTTTGGGTATACCATAAACACTAATTTGTTGTTTCCAAATATACAGGAGTTTTCTTATTAATTACCTAATAAATGATATTGAACAAAAGACATTAATACCCCTTTATTAAGATAACAATTAATTAAAGTTTTACTTATTTATAATCATGCCATTGAAGATGGATGGCTCAGATTGGTTCCTATAGTTCCTACTTAAAGGTTGGTTCCTATTTGAACCCTACTATATATATATATATATATATATATATATATAGTATAAGTATCTATAGAAAACCCACCTTATTTAGTAAACTATGAAAACCCAACATGTGGATAGGATCATGCCACCTCATCAACTTCCAAAACCAATTTATTAATAAGAGAAGGGCAATAATGTCATTTACTTTATGGTATCTTTTTTGCAAATCTGAATAAAAGTACAATAGAAGGATATTTGTACTATACATCCATGCTTTTATCACTTCTCCCCATGTTTGTACTCTCCACCTTTCTCTACCAACCCACTCATCTTCATCCTTTTATCATTTTCTTTCTCTCTCTCTCTATCACACCTCTCTTTCTTTCTCATCTTCTCGGTTTCTCTTTCTCTCTCTAGCTCAGATCTGTACAGGTGTGCGTGTGAGATGGTTAAGAGGTGTGGGGTGTGGGAGTAGCAAAGGTGAGGAGGGGTGTAGCCGGAGCTCTGCCCTGCTCTGTCGTTGGATGATGAGAGGCCTTCATTCTCTCTCTCTGCTCTGTATACGAGTGTGTGTTATAAATATATGATGGTTATGTGTTTAGTTCGTTTGCGAAGAGAAGAATCAAGAAAATGTTGACAGGATTTTTTTCAGGCACAACAATGGTGAAAATCTCTGTGTATAGTTGCAGTAGTTAAAAGGGAGAAGATGGTACAGAAGATAAGGTAATGACAATTCAAAAACTTATCTTTTGGCTATTTTACTATTTTGACCTTACACTTCTAAAACTTAACTTTCTTTTCATCTCAAGTTCTGAACCGTTGAATATTTTGGTGATTTGATTACTTTATTTGATTTCTTTTTCGAATTGAATTTACTTGTAAAATAAATATATTACAAACAGTTTACTTATAAAATAAATGAAGTTAGATGGTTTTAGGTTTTGTTGGATTTCATCAAACAGTTTACTTATAAAATAAATATATTAAAATATATTTAAGTCGGATCTTACCATGGCAAGTGATATGAAGGGCGGCATTGGTCAAGTGTTTGAGTCATGAAGAAAGTTTACACGATACATTTTGATCGTAACAATTGTGTTTGTTAACACATGTTTACATTTGGGCCCCGACTAACACATGTTACTCCTGCTTAGTATGTTAAATGATGAGTTGGTCACACCGGTTAATATCTCATCTATTGTTTTGCAGTTGATAACGAAGACCCCCACTGGTTAACATATGTTAACAAACGAAGTCGAAGGAAGCCGAGAAAAATATGTAGAAAAACTTTTTAATAACGTTTTCTTTTTGTACTCAATGTATAGAGTTACTAGATTTATTTTGTTAAAGTGGTTAATTGTTTGTAATGATACTTTGTAATATCAATTACGTTTTGTTTATGTTATTATTATAGAATGATATTTCTTGTGTTGATATTACATGTTAACAGTTAGGTTCTTTTTGTTATTAACAAGTGTTAACAAAGTTTTTATACGTCAACTTATTAACAAGTGTTAACAAAGTTGTATAGGACAGATTTACTACAACTGTTAACATGTGTTAACATGTTAACACATGTTAACAGGTTTAGTAAATCTAATAAGGTTTTCCTTTTTTTCCAATAAGGCTGGTAAGATATCTTAACACATATTAACACTTTTAATATATCAAACTTTGGTGTTTTGTTTTTAGCACCAACTATCTGATAATTTGAGCCAACACCATTAGATAACACATGTTAAGACTTTTAATATCTCAATTATGATTTCTTGTTTTTAGCACCAACTTTCTACAAAGTTTTTATACGTCAACTTATTAACAAGTGTTAACAAAGTTTTATAGGACAGATTTACTAAAACTGTTAACATGTCATAACAAAATGTTAACAAAGTTTTTATACGTCAACTTATTAACAAGTGTTAACAGTTTTAGTAAAATCTGTTTCCAATAAGGCTTGTAAGATATTTTAACACATGTTAACAATTTTAATATATCAAAATTGGGTATCTATGTCGCCATGTTTTTTGCGTCTAGCGGTTACTTAGTGCATATGATCTTTTTAAAACCTTTGATATGTATAAGTTAAACTATGTGACGCCCATGGTGTCCCTTTTGGAATCTAGGCTGTATGTGGTTGCGTAAATTGCTGCTTTGTATTATCTTGTTAACAGTTGTTAGTCATTGCCAAAACTGACAAGAACTTATTCCTCGACTGCCAACTTTGTTAACTTATGCCTCAACCAGGGTTTTATATATAACACATGTTATTCATAAGTTAACAGTTGTTAGTCAATTCGAAAAAAATGACAATGCTCGTGCAATCCACTTGTCAACGTGGTTAACACGTGTTAGTCTATTCCACCATAAACAACTGTTAATACATGTCTAACTCTAATCCACGTGCCAACATAGTCAACAAGGTTAACACGTGTTAATACATATATCAAGCACTACCAACTGTTAATACACGTCTGACTCTAATCACCACAAACGTGGTTTAAAGGTTTTTACCAGGTAAACACATGTTACCATATTTGCATACACAAGGATAACACATGTGATCACACATCTCAAACTGACATAGTATTTTACTCTTTTGTTTAACTTTACACATGTTAGCTTACAACCATAACAATAACATGTGTTAACAGAAATTATAACAGTGTTTTTTGTGCTGATTCCCACAGCTTCAGACCAAACATTAAGGACACAACTACAAAGAACATCTATAAAACATAACACATGTTACATATTCTGACAAATAACTTACACATTAAGGACACAACTACAAAGAACTTGTTTAAGGACACAACCACATTAAGGACACAACCACAAAGAACACCTTCAACCCCTTCTTCTCTGTACACACTGGACATCCTCTGTGACCGTCACCGGTCACCTTCTAACACCGCGGATGAATATCTTCACAATCAAAGCAAAACCCACTTCAATTTTCTTATATAAAGATAATAAAACTAAATAAATGAAAAAAAAACAAATAAAAAACTGGGTTATCACCCAACAAAAACCCAAATCAAGAACACATACATACCTGTTAAAATTGAAGATCATCACCAATGTCGTCGGATCTAAACATTTAAGGTCGTGGGAGGGAGGGAATGATAGAGGAGAGAGGAGATGGAAGATGGAACGGTGGTGGTGGTGGTGGTTGATGAAGAACACTAAGAAGATGAAGATAAACCAAATAGATCCGGTTACCACCACTATTTGCTAACATTCAACAATAAGATGAAGAACACCAAGAATATGAAGATGGGGGAGGGAAGATGGACGAGAGAGAGAGAGAGAGAGAGAGATAAAGTCGGCGGAGCTCCGGCGAACCCACGGTGGTGGTGGTTGATGATTTCTTTGAAGGTGTATGCTTTGTTGTTTTCATTAGTGTGGAAGGTGGTTGATGATTTCTTTGAAAAATAAACTAAGAAGATGATGTAGTAGAAGAAGAAGAAGAAGGAGGGAGGAGAGAGATAATTGTCTTGGAGTTTTAAATATGATAAGAAAGATGAGAGAGGAGAGAGGTGATGGTATTGGGAAAAGAAATCTGACAAGAGAGAGGTGAGATGAGAGATATGAGAGATATGAATTACTTGTGTCCCCAAAATGCCCCTAAAGGTCCTTTTATGTATTAAAATATTAATATATCCAAGGGGGTGTACAATGGTTCAATCTCAACCATAGATGGTATGTGATGGATGGTCAGGATTGAGTTTCCATAGTTTACTAAATAACAAGAGTTTCCTCAATATCCATTCCCTATATATATATATATATTGAAATTTTTTTCCCATCTGCTTACATATTTTTGTTCTTCTCATTTGAGTCTCTCACTATATATATATATACACACACACAGTGACGGATATAGAAATGTTTTTCAGTAGTAATGTTTTTCATTTTTTTCATTTTAGTAGCAACGTTTTCCAAATTTCGTAAAAAAAAAACCAAAATTTCCACTAATTTTCCACTACGCGCGCGAAGTTGAGCCGCAACGTCTGCGGCACCTAGTCCCATACTAGGTCCGCCCCTGTATATATATATATATATATATAGAGAGAGAGAGAGAGAGAGAGAGAGTAAGGTTCTTGTACAAATGAGTTGTATCATACAAATTAGTTTTAACGTGTGAAGCGATGGAGGACTATTTTTTTTTAAATCTTCCCATCTTGTTAATTATGTTTTTTAGTTCTGAAATGTAAAAAAAAAATAAAAAAAATATGATATAGTAATTACTCTAATAGTGTTATTATACAAAAAAAAAAAAAATCTATTAATTTTTCATCTAGAAAACATGCTTGAACAAATAGAGAAAAAAAAAGTGATCTTTACATTGTATATGTATATTGGGGTTACTAAAAAATTATTTTTTTAAAGTGTAGAAAGTTATCAGAAATGTGATGTGTTTAAAAGGGTAAGAGCAGAATTTGAATAATTAGAAATCACATTCAACCCTAAAATTTAAGTTTTAAGAAAACTCGAAATGGATCTAGAAAATGTAGAATCATCAAGCAAATACAATTATATATGAACATAAATCATAAAATAAAGTGATTAAAAGTCGAACATGTAGTAGAAATATAATGTGAATAGTGATTTTTAATCATGTTGTAATATTTATATATATATATATTTGTAAGGTTAGAGGAACATGCATATATGTTTAATAATCATTGTTTGTAAGAATTGTGATATTAAATTGAGGATAGTGAAGAACAATGGAAATCAATCACGCATGTAGGCAATAGGTTAGACTCAATAATGAAAACAATACTTGTTGTTGAAGAAATTATACCTTGGTGAATTATGGTGTTACTCACCATCGGCAACCGTAGCGATGGCAAATAGCGGTCGTCATCAGCAACAATGATGGGGAAATAAAAATCATATTTGAGAAAAAAAATTGAAACCAACAATTTAATAAGCTTCTGAGTTAAATAAAAATTTCAATGATGTTCATAAGACCAAGCGTAATGATCAGTAAATTGGGCGTTAAAGGAGCAATTCGCGCCCCATTCACCCAGGAACACCGCCCCCCATAGGTTAAATGGGCGCTAACTTGTTCTGCGCGAAAATTTTCTCGTAGGTTAAATTCTGGATCGGCCAATCAAAGGGTGACAAGT
This sequence comes from Ambrosia trifida, assembly GCA_028751855.1. NCBI lineage: Eukaryota > Viridiplantae > Streptophyta > Magnoliopsida > Asterales > Asteraceae > Ambrosia > Ambrosia trifida. Next base: position 90,025,756 of record CM054123.1, on the reverse strand, counting down.
CATTTTTTATTTTTTTCTTTTTTTAATTCAAATTTAATGTCATTATATATTCACCCAATTTCACCCACCATTACACCCCTTGCCCCTTTCACCACCAAGTGACCCCACATTGCCACATGTCAAAAAATGCCCCTTTAACCCATCAAATTTCACCCACCATTAGTCCATTACACATGTTCTAACAAGCATTGTCTTGTTCATTATTAGGTCATGCAATCTTTTACCTAGAAGCCAAGGATTAGATTATTAGAATGATGAGAAAGCTAAAAACCGTATGCTTGGAGCGTAAAACAAGAAAATGGACTTATTTTATAGCTTTGGCACTTGTTTTTGCATTTTGGCTATTGTTGGGAAAAAAATAGTAATTACCGGAAAAAAGCAAAAAATCTATGTACCTTATTAAGTAGGAGGGATGGGTAGGAGAGTCATTTTACACCCATTTTAAGATGGGATACAAAAAGGCTCATGCTTTAACATATGTATATAACCTAAAAATTCCCCATAATACCCCTTTTGCATTATACACTTGTACTTTTAACTATCAGTATTTCTCATCTATATCTATCTATACTTACTATATATAAATACATCTCATTAGGGTACAATTGTAATTTTCAACATTTACAACTTTTCAAGCTACCTTTACAGCCAGCTAATGCATCATCCATCCAAAGGTCATAAGACGCCGGGCTTAAGACGCCTGAGGGTTTTAATACGCCGGAATTAGGATTTTAATACACCGGGGAGACATGAACCGGCCCCATTAATTCACCTTCGGTTCCAGACGTTACATCTTCTTTTCCGTTTTCAATTGGCCTTATTTCTTCTCTCTCCAGTAAGTCTTCCACGGATGAATAGAATCTCTCCCATAAGAACCCAAGGTTTCAATTTTCGGTACATGATTCATTCTATGCTTTGACATTTAATCACGTTTTGGTTTTGCTTTCCTAGGTTTCCTCATGTTTCTGAAGTTGAATCACGTTTTCCTCTATGCAGGTACAAAAAAATGTCTAGCATAATCAATGCAAGTTAGTAGTCCTGAATTCTCTGTTTTGTTTTTACATAATTAATCATTTGAAGCTCTTGAATTCCTATTGTTTTGCCCCTCTTTTTGTTTATTATCAAGAACTAAAGTGTAATTCTTAAATTTTGGAATAGATTGGTTTGCTGTTCGTTATGAATTCTTTGATCAGATGCTCCGATTAATATTATTAAATAACACATATAAGCTACTTTATGCATGTAATTGCAGCGTATTGTTTAATTGTTAATAATACATCTGATGGTATTTATAGGGAATGAGTTTCAGGTTGATGCAACCTGTGCAGCGTATTGTTTAATTGTTAATAATACATCTGATGGTATTTATAGGAAATGAGTTTCAGGTTGATGCAACCTGTGGTGGGCTGGGATGATGAGCAGAAGCTCTAACTACGTCTCATTAGTTATTATGTTTGTTTGTTAGAAGAATAGTTCACAAAGAATATGATTTTTAGATGTTGAATGACAATACTATATTGCTTTTTCAGGGTACAATGGAGGTGGCAATTTCGTCACTTTATGACGCCTATCGTTTTAGATGCACTTTTGAGCTCTGGTGGTGGTGGTTTTTGTTCTTCTAAAAGAGATTTCTCAGAAATATGATTTTTAGAAGTTGAGTGACACTACTATATTGCTTTTTCAGGGTACAATGGAGGTGGCGATTTCGTCACTTTATGACGCCTATCGGTTTAGATGCACTTTTGAGCTCTGGTGGTGGTGGTTTTTGTTCTTCTAAAAGATATTTCTCAGAATCTTCCTTCTCATTATCGCGTTTTCAGGGTCCTGAATTGAGTTAGATTTGGTTTAGTTTAGATGATTTATTTATTTAGGATGATGTCATGCGAAATCTTTTAGGTAAAGATTTAGGACCGAAATTGTGCAACGAGTAGGCGTCAATCTGGAGGAGGTAACTTTGATGATGGTGGACATAGATTTTCCTGATTTTTTGAGAGAAATAGAATAAAGCTTTTCTTCAAGTTCCCAGTCAAACGATCCAACATTCGACAGTGAATGTTTTGGCTTTCGCCAAAGTAAATCTAGGTTTCAAAGGTGCATTCAAGACGCAAAGGGTGAGTCTTGGGCCTAGGCAATAGGCACAATGCGCTTAAAAGTGAGCATCTTTTAAGAAAGGCGCACAGTATAAACAAACCATATCTAGGGGTTTTTAGACATGTTTTTGGGTGGTTTAGGCTGTTTTAAGCCGATTCTAGGCAATTGTTCGACGTTTTAGACTAGCATAGCTGTTAAGACCTGCTTTGACTAAAATCTAGCCACAATCTGGTTGGTCATAGTGCCTTGATCGACGTAATGCGTTACTGCTGCGACTGGGTGATCGCCTTGTGCGCCTTTTGAGTAAAATGGTGTCAAATGCTAATTTATTCAACACACACATAGATACATGCCTAGATACACATCCATGATACTATAACATATTTTGTTTGGCTTTTACACATCTAGCAATTGTATTGTGGTTCATGTGATCTTCATCATCATTTAGAATTTGTTATTGTGGTATTCTTGGTGGACAGTATCAAATGTTTTTTTAATGAATTAGGACAAATAGAGGAACATGAGTGTAATGGCTAATGGGTGGGGATCTAGGGAGAAGGCTAGGTTAGCCCTGAAAAGAGTGCAACATGCTTCTAGAGATGAGATCCCCTAATTGGTGACCAGGGTGATGAAGATTCAGGTGATGCTAGGCCTTTTCCATCTTCCAGTGGCTTGCCACAGATCGGTAGTTCCAAAAGATCTATGATAAGGTTACATAATTCTTATTATTTCTTATTTACTTCAGAATGCACTCTTTTCATTACTATCCCACTTAATTTCTTTTTTGATACTGCAATTTGTGTTCAACAATTTTTAACTTTCTGAATAATTTATATTTGATTTCCTTCACTGTTTACAGGTTGGACAATCTTATAATGGAGGCAATAAACAACTTGAAGGAGCCTGGTGGATCGAATAAGACTACTATCGGCAAATACATTGAGATACTATATTTTTACCTATGAATTATAAACTGAAAAAATATGATCATTTTATTTTTTGTGAATCAAACTTCATGGAATTTATTTGTCTCTAATTATGCAGGAACAATACTGGGCACCTCCAAATTTTAAAAGACTTTAGTCTATGAAGCTGAAATTTCTGACCCAAATCGGCAAACTTGTCAAGGTATAATTTATATTATTAAACGCCATTTGTCACCCCTTGATGTTTTTATTGGAACCATTTCAATGTGTTGCAGACAAAACGCAAATATAGAGTTGCATAGAATGTGCGAAACTGATTATACTTTACTGGAGATAAGAATACTTATATCATGTCGTTAGAAGTATTCATTATTTAACATATTATTCAAATACAATGTTTTGGCTGAATTTTACGTCGTAATGAATTGGTACACTTTCATGCACTTTTTAGACCCGCCGCAACGCGCGGGTTACCCACTAGTAAAAAATAAAAGGGCAAAGAGAAAAACTAAACAAAGAAGTAAAAACCGAAAAAAAAAGAAGAAAAAAAACTATGAAAAATGGAAAAATTGTACTTTTTTACTTTTAGTAATAAAGAATGGTAAAATAGTCAATATATAATTTATTTTAATAAAATAAATTAAAATGAGTAAAATTGATATCTTAATTATAAGAAACGGGATATTTGTAATTTATTTTTGGATTGGATATATATAATTAATAAAGTTTGCAAAGATATATGTAATTGTCCCTTAGACTAAAATGTTATGGTTTGACACTTCCACTCTTTTTGAGGGATTTTCGTTGGCTTAGGTGCCGAGTTTACTCACCTTCAACTGTCACCCCACTCATAAAAGAGCGCTTAACGTTCTTTTTTGACGTCTCAAAAAGATGACGTGGTGGGGGTGTCAAACCACAACGTCCAGCCTTATATTTATATTCCTTATCATATCATGCAATATTAAATACATGCCCTTTGTAAATAATAGAATAATTTTAGTTTATATGATTAAAAATAATAAATTTGGTTCTTTTTAGAACACTAGATAGTTTGGAGAAAAAAAAGACTAAATTGTTTAAATTTTTATCAACCATTATATATATTTACAAATAAATGTGTGTATTATATTTATAAAAAAAAACATTAAGTTAATTTGTTTAAGTGTGCTTTTAACTTTTAAATAGGGTGTGCAAATTATGGTTCATATGTTATCCTTGACGATAACTATAACCATGAGTTTCGTTTGTGTGATTTGAAGCTTTAATTTTTCTTTGGGTAGTTTGGTTTATCTTTATTTAGCTATTGAGCAAAAAGAGTTTGCGACCTTTATGCGTAAATCTTGATTTCAGGGCAAAGGTTAGGTTCATAAGTTGCAAGAAAAGTAGAGAGAGGCAGGCTATCTATTTTTATTTTTTTTGGAAGCCAATGTTTATATTTGGTCGTTCAGTTCTTCCTATGGACTAAGGGGAGAAAAGGCGCATTCTTCGCTCCTTCGCAACGCCTCTATGTATACATAAAGGGCGGACTAAGGGCCCATTGGTTCTACCTTATCCTCTTTGTCAATGACAAGGGATCTCTTAACCCTCGCTAAGCATTCATAGCTAAATGGCTAAACATTTGAAGTTCTTTCCTTAGTCTTCATTTAGTGAAAGGAGTGAAGCTTTCCGCAACTGAAAAGCGGAGACCCACGAAAGCGAGACAATCCAAAAGCGAGCATGAAGCTAGAGCCATTACTTGACAAAGAACGTTAGAGGATTTCACGCACCTTCCCAGAACCGTATGGATACACTTTTTGACCCTTCACAGGGTTAAACTATGGGCTCGATCTCTTATTTAGCAAGACGTGGAAGCTATGAGTTGCTTCTTTCGATGTGTTGTGATGATCACATTCTCAATTCGTATGAGATTCCTAGTTTAGCTTATGGGATCAAAGTCTTCTTTGGACTTTTCCAACTCTATTTCTTTTTCATTAATTGGGGCGAGAGGGAGTTGCTTCGAAAAGGCGACACCCACTAGTTTTGTCCGGATCGAACTCTCCCCAAAGCAGGTAGGTGAGAAGGGATCGACTTCATGCACGTCTTTCACCAATTGCTGACACTGAATTAGCGCGATGCGAAAGAGTCCGAGCTTAGTCGGCAAGGAAAAGATTCTATTCTCAAAGTAAGAACTACTCCTATGCAAGGATGTCATTTCATGCTACTAGGGCAAACTCCCTTCCCTAAAAGAGGACAACACACACAAAAAAAAAAAAAAAAAAAAAAAAAAAACAAGAAACTTAAAACAACAAAACATAATTACATAAGTGATCAGTAAAACTTTGCACTTTGAAAAGACCCGCATCTGAGAGGTCCCCATGATTAACTTGGAAGGGTGCATCTAATTTGAAGTGCTAAGACAAGAAAACAGGGATAGTTTCTAGTATGTGCCGATATTCAAAATGAAGACTAGAACTAGATTACTAGGCTATGTGTGACAACCGTCACCTGTGTTTTTCTTCAAGTTGTCAATTCTAGTCCTTGTACTTTCTATCATTTTTTACTTTATTAGAAGTTTGAATTTATGATAATCATTGAATTTTTCTTTTAGTTGTGTTTTGTTAATAAATTACCTTTTTAATTAGAAATTTAATATGTTTAAAGCTAAGTAAGTTATGAACATAAAAATAAAGAATGTAAATGCTCCAATTCATGAGCCATTAGTGCACCTTCATAAGTTTCATTATACCTTGCTTATTTCACTTGTTATAAAATGGAAGAAATATTAGTGGAAACAATAGGTGTTCCTCATTCTAAAATCGATGTTCATAAATTTTTATTCATCTTGACTTTGCCATATTTTTGAGAGTATGTGTCTTAAAAGCATCCCTTCAATTAAATCAAGATGTATCGTAATATCTTCTTCAATTCTCATTTCGTGATACTCCAAACAAAAATCAAAGGCTATCAAGTATCAATTATCAATGACGTTGACGTTTGAGTGTGCGTTTGTAGAGCTTGGAACTTCCATCTACGAATTTAGCCTCAATTCTAATCTGATATGGGTAATTCTGAGTCTAATTTTATTTATTTCTTATCTACTACAAAAGCCCTTTATCAATTTTTTTTGATAAAGGGAAATTGATTTTCAATGTGACAAATCAAGTTCTATGGTTCATACAATAATTTTGGGATTTTAGGGCTTTTAAACCTATTCTAGAACTAGCCTTTAGACATTGTAACTCATATTATTTAGTGACTCTATTGTTGAATTGGTCTTAGTCATGCTTGTGATAAGATTTTTGGAATTTATTCATGTTTTATACTAATTAAAGTTATTTTTATTCTATAAAATTCAAGTGGTAATTCTATAACTAAAATATTGCTATATATTCGAAATTCTATAAATTTTGGTTAACATTGTTATTTGAGTACTTTATACATAATCTATATCATACTTATGTATGTATATATTTTATACACCTCATATAATTTATATATATATATATATACATATATATACGTGCGTCTAGACTTTTGATAGTTATTTAATTTACAAAACAGTAATATAGTCTTACACGCATTTTTTATTCATTTTCTCATATTCACTATTTTAATTATATATAAATATTTATTTGCATCGCATTGTATGAGTTGTGATATTTATTTATTCAAATATATAATTTGACACTTTCATACTCATACTATTGGTTGATGTTTAATGCTTTAGATATATTTTACATACACATACACTATATATTACATTTTATTTTATTTGGTTATATTCTAATTCAATGTCTACTTTTAGACAACTTCATTTATTATTATAATCTATAATCTATAATCTATAATCTATAATACATTATAAAGGAGGAGTGATGTACACCATAGTCATTTTCACCTCCGTACAACTTAAGAAGCAACATGTACAACATATTTAAGCAAAACAATTAAGGGCATTATTGGCATAGTTGTGACAATTAAGACACTTAGGAGGGTAGATTAGTAAATTTAACATAATTCATTACCTCACATCCTAAAATCTTATCCCAATTATGCCCTTATGTCCAACTTTTAAAACACAAAATACAACTTAACTTATGATGCATCTTAAATGTGAGACCTTTCAACCCACCATCTATATTATTATATATACTTCATTATAATCAATTTCTTGAATGCTAATAGTCTTTTCATAACCCCAAACAAAATCTTAGAGCTAATTTCATGCTTTGAAACATTGGTTTGTCCAAAAATTTTATGTCTTCATTAGAAGAGAAGAGAAAAAAATCAATGAGAAGTTAAGACGTTTGCAAGATATGGTTCCCGGATGCTACAAGGTATAAAGATATGAGTTAATCTTTATATACATATATACATTTTTTTTTCTACTTGTTCATATTTTCTTTGACAATTACAAAAAATTATCTTCATAATATATCATTTTTTGCTCCATTTAAATTTAGTTATTTGCTTAATACAATGGGAATGCCAGTGATGTTGGATGTAATAATCAACTATGTTGGATCGTTGCAGAATCAAATTGAGGTAATTTAATTGTGCAGCTAACAATTAAAACAATAAACAAACAATATTCAAAATTATTGATGAGAAAATATTTTTCAAAATTAATTAGTACAGTTTTTCTCTTCTTTGTGCATTTTTAGTTTCTTTTCATGAAGCTTTTAGAAGCCAGGATGTTCTATGACTTATTAACCTCAACTCTACTGAATTGGATGATATGGCCCCTATGAAGGTGACAGGTGGCTTTCTTAACTGTCCTTGTTAAGAAGTTGTTTATCTAGAATCATATATATTGTTAACTAAATACAACGGACAAAATTATAAATATAACATTCTAGATTTGCTAATACGTTTCTAATATATTATAAATATTACTTCCACTTACTGCATGGGATGAAACATAATGTTGCAGGGAACAAATGGACATGAAGGACAGATGATGGAAAAGATGGTTGGAGAAGGGTATGGAGACATTCCTCAATTTCAATCAACATGGTCTCCTTGAACGCCATGAAATAGTTAACTCTATAAATCTATATATGCATGCTCAAATATAACTTTATACATAAACTATATTTGTTCTAAGACTTTTAAGGTATTTGTTTATCTATTTAATGTTCTTGTTAAACGTTGTATGAAGTGTGGTTCACAATATTATTTTGCTTTCGGCAATTGTATATTGTTTAAGTTCTAATTCTAATTAATAAAATAAATTAAACACTAGCATAAAAAGAAAACAAAAACTTAACTATGTGTTAGTTACTTATGTTATCTGTGTTAAGAAATAAGAAATCAAAACGCCATAAATTCACGCTCACGCTAATGAATCAACCCGAATCTTTATCTTCTATACTATATATTATAAAGCATCAGTGAAGGATACCCGCAAAATTTAAGTAAATACAACCTTTATTGCTTATAGTACAATGCTTATTGAAGTCATTTAGAGCGTAAAATTGTCTTTCTACCTAAATATTAAATTGTTGAAGAAATTAATTTAAACATAATTATAAAATTGATGAGGAAATTAACAATAATGTGGTGACTCTTTACATTCATAACCTCCATGTCTTTATTATGTTTGTATCAATGTTAAAGTCAAAAAGATACTCTCGTTTTATGTTAGTTTGACAAGCGTGGTAACAAATATATTGGACCAAACAAATTAGTAATCAATATAGTTAAAACTACCAAATCGACTGATAAGAACTTGTCTTCTTTTGGATATGTAAACAATTGGTGACTTCGTGAGATCAGAAACTTAAATTCTATTTCTAGAAGCTTATAGTAGCGGAGAAAACAAAAAACCATCGAGGAAGATGATGACGTTGCTCATAAAGTATCTCTACTATATTTGCTTGTATAAAAGTCAAGCCTACATATATCGCTCACTTTAATGGGTTGAAACGTGTCATGGGTTGGTAACGAGAGTATCTATGTAAATCATTGACCCCGCTGCATCTCGCGGGTGCCCTAAAATAATAGAAATATGTTGCACACTACAAACTTCATTTTAGTAATTACATCACTTCCACTACAATCTTATGGTCATTAAGAGATACAAAGCCACTTCACTACGCTAAGTACCGCTCTACGATGACATACTTATCTGCCTTCGAGATATATAAAAGGGTCCCACCGAAGGACGTGGGCCAATCTAAGGGTGTTGTAAGGAATAGTACGACCTATTGTGATGTACCCATTTAAAATATTCAGAAGATATACTTATGCGTTTTAGTTTTTGATAACATATATTTTATACATTGTTGTTTTCTACTTTAACATAACGAATAACCAAAAAACACAATGCACAAGGGGCAAAACAGATGCACCCGCCGCAACGCGCGGGCATTCCTACTAGTAATAATAATACTCATTTGATTATATTTTAATCAAATCTATAACCTATACATATATACTTTTATATATTTATTCCATGATAAATATGATGTAAACATATCAAATTTTATTTGATCGAATCATTATTTACTCTTACCATTTTATATAAATACGAATTGGAATATATATTTTCTTACGTTAAACTATCTAGACATTTTAGAGTCTTAAACTAAATCCCTAAGCATATATGAACCTAGAAATCTCCAAGTCATTCTAGATTTTATTCTATTATTTATACATATAATATTCATTATGTTAGGGTAATTTTTGGAGTTACCCAAACCGCTACAACTTGTGCTAGTCGTACTTGTTATTCTTCACAACAAGTGAGTATACTTATCCCCTTTTTCATTTTTACACTTTTGGGGTGATTCATGTACACATATACAAACTTACACATACACTTACACATAATTTTTTTTACGTTTACAATTCATATACGTGTCTCGTTATCTTGATACTTTATGCTAGACTTAAACGTGGTTTACTTACATTATTTGCTTGAAAACGTTATCTAGACTTAACTTAGGTTAAGGTGCTCAAATAGACGTAACTTAAGCTACGGTGCTCAAATGCTCAAATAGACGTAACTTGGGTTACGATGCTCAAATGCTCAAATAGACGTAACTTAGGTTACGGTGCTCAAATGCTCAAAAAGACGTAACACATGTTACGGTGCTCAAATCATTTTGAAACGTGTTAGGATGCTTTGTGTGAATCATATTCGTTTGACTTTATCATGTTTGTTTACTACATTTTTACATAATGCCTTGATAGATCTTGACACATGAGTTGTAAAACATATTCTTTAAACTTACATTATATGCATACAAACAAAATATGCTCACCAACATTATTTATGTTGACAAAATGTTTTCGTACATGTTTCAAGTTGTTTGTTGAGATACTTCATGTAGGATATGTGGACTTAGTAAAGACTTAATCAAGACAACATGTGGAATATAATTTTGTACTTGATGATATATGTAATTGTAACTTGAAGCATTAAATAAAATATTTACACTTTAGTACCATGAGCTTTTGAACAATCGTCACTACGTGACACCTCGATGTTTCCGCCATCGGTTGGGGTGTTACACTATGATATTGTTTTACTAAGAGGGAATCGATAATTATAGTGGGCATCTTTCTCCCCTCTTTATTTTCAGACCATAACCATAATCGAACTTTGGTTATGGTTAATCCATTATGAAGCTAGGTTATGGTTCGATTTTTGTTCATTCCGATTAATTAACCAAGCCAAGGTTGAACTAAAATTGTAACTAAATAAACAAGGAAAAAGAATCGGTCCAAATGAATTTGAAGCCAGTGGCGCAGCATAGTAGGGGCCGGGAGGGGCGGCCAACCCCCCCGGATTTTCGCGCAGAAGTTCCGATTATATAGTATTCGTATAGAAAATTTTGAAAATATAGGGTTTCGACCCCCCGAAACTAGTGACTTCCGACCCCCCGAACCTTCGGGTCAAGCTTCGCCACTATTTGAAGCTACTTGGGCCGAACGTATTCTGAATTCTCAATGGTTTTTTTGGTTCGACATTGACACATAAACCCAATCAGCATATATACATATCCATCTTAATGTAAACATGTCGTAATTCTTTTCGGTTTAGTTCAATTATGAGACACTATTAACCATGACCATAACCGCTTAGTCGATTAATTAAATAACCATAACCATAGCTTAATCTCAATTCAATGTCTGGCTATTGGTTAAATTTGGTTAACAGTTAAAGTTTGCCCACTAGTACATTTAACCGTTTACCTGTAGATGTGTAGGTAATATAATACACACATAGCTAGCACTATAATGAACAAAATATGTCTCTCTCTCTCTCTCTCTCTATATATATATATATATATATATATATATATTTCAAGATAGATGAATAAAAAATTGCATTTCAATATTTTTTTTCTATGCAAAAATCATTAGGAGTGAAAAAAACTATTGATTTATTTAGTTCTAATGTTCTCACGAAAAAAACTACATATAGGCTACACGTATAAACAAAATGGTTTGATGCTATTTTATTTGCAAAACAAAAACATTTGTACTTCAGTAAAAAATTCAAAAAATATAAATGAATGATAAAAAAAATTAAACGACTTAAATTTTTACTTTTTGATCTCACTTTACATTATTTGTTTTAGTTACTGTTTTACTATTGCCCACTTTAACTTTTTAGTGTTATACACGCTCAAAATCCCAAGCACGGTCCATGACATCACCCCTTTTAAATAGTGAATAGTTAAGTAAAGAGTATCTGAACATGCAATATAGTAGAAGAGAGAGGAAGACAATTATGCGATTATATAATCGTCTTATGTATCACATTTAGAACAATAATTACAAATGTTTATGTTACTCTCCCACTCAGGGGCGGATTTAGGTAGTAAGGAGCGGGTTCCCGGGAACCCAGTCGGTTTGGAAATTTTAGTGTTAATATATATATAAAATTGGAAAGGAACCCATAAAAAAATTATGAAAGGAACCCATAAATAAAGATGGTAAGTGTTCTAGTGGTTGAAAGCTCCTATTTAATGCACAGCCTGTTCTAATGAAGTGCATTGCTCGAAAAAAAAATGTAATCTCCATTTTGATTAATTCTCATGTGTTCGAATCTCTAAACTACATACGTGGTTATAAGGTTTTCTTTACCAGCAGGGTTGCAAGATTTTGAAATGTCTTTCAATATTTGGTTAGTTTTAGTATTTGTAATTACTTTCCTTTAAATATCTCATTTAGTATTTGTTTAAACATTTTTTTCATGTAATCGTAGTTACACATTTGCACAAGTGAGACATGAGACTTTTATAATTGCCTGGACATTGTATGACAGCTATATGAAACTGGATTAGATTAATAAGTAAAAAAACGATGCAACATATGGAGTAACATATAACAATTTGAGTAGAATCTTAGAAAATAATTTGCATTGTTTTACGACCCGCGCCCTCGCAACACGAGGGTTAACCACTAGTTTCCATAATAAATTGAAGCCCTCGTAGCTTACATGGACTGCCAGTATAGAAAGCAACACAAGAAGGTGAGAAAAACTTGTTTTTTACGGTCTTTTTGTTACATCTAGTATAGTTTGGTAACTGAACTGTTGAAAATCTAACTGATTGGAACTTCTTTCGCATTAGTTATATTAGGGATGTTAAATTTTAACCTATTGAAACTTAAACCGACCCGAACCCCTAAAATGACCTGAACCGTCAAACCGACCTGAACCCATGTACCGAACCGGACTATTTATGTTCGGTCGTATGAAATTAGAACATGTAAAAAAGGAACCCAGTTAAAAAAATTCCTGGATCCGCCACTGCTCCCACTTATCATATCATATTGAACACACTCTATATATACATACTTTTTTTTTTTTTTTTGAAAATTGAACTTCATTAAAACCAACCAACACCGGCAACTATCTCCAAGACGAAGACAGAAGCCAAAAACCAAGAGTTCCAGACAAAATAATCACGTTACATCAAACGAACACCATATATTCCAATCCACTACCCCATCTTTAAATCTATGCTTATACCATAAAAATCCCAATGTCTTGATGTCCGCTACCATCTCCACCACATTAGGCGCCTTATTAGCAAACACCTTGTCATTCCTGGCTATCCATAATCTCCAACACGCAATAATTATAATACCGTGAAGAACCGTTTTCTTATTCCCCGACGCCCCACTATGATCATGCAAATCCACCAAATCCTTGACGTGAAAAACAAAAGTTCTTAGAATCTTGCACCATACAGAAATCTCATTCCGTATATACATACAAGATACATGTTTGTTTTGATTATCTGACATTAATTATGCCATTTGTATAAATCAATTTAGGGTCAACGATCTGCGCATGATTTAGACTGAACCCAGACGTATGCTCTTGATCAAGTCAATGATTTAAAGTTTTAAACCCTATTAGCTTGCATAAATTTTGTACAAATAAAAAAAAGCTTAATAATCTTTTCATATGAACTATACTCCTTGAGGTAGTCTAGAGACTTTGGATGAGTTGTTTTATATTGATTCACCCTTAGTAATTCACCTCGATCGAGCTCAACGCATCAGCCCATAACGCGAACCAAAACCATGTGGTTAACCACTTAACCTCGCATATTACTTGAATCTCGTTGAGGACCTGATCTTGTGCTTTGTTGTGATGACGGCGACGTTTGTAGAATTGGAACCCGATTACAGCTGCCACTAGTGTTGGTCTCGGGTAGGAAGTCAAGCCTAATCATTCAAATGTCAACGAAATGTTACACCAAACACAAAATCTTTACTCGTAATTTAATATTTGATCATCATTATGTATGAATACAATATTATCAACTCAAAACAAATAAAAAAAATGATAGCGAGTTACATAAATTTTGAATTTTAGCCTTATTTTGACCTAAAACACGGCTTTTACCACATATATATATATATATATAGGGGCAGGATCAAATACAAAGTAATACAAACGTGCGAAGGATCACTTTGTATATGATAATTACGTAATGATAATTACGTAATGCTTTCATGAACATAAAAAACATTACGTAATTATCATTACGTAATTATCATGTACAAAGTTCCTTCGCATCTTTCGCACGTTTCTTTTATTTTGTAGAATAACCGCCCCCTATATATATATATATATACCGCTAATAAAACATAGAAATAAGTTGGTGGTCCTAAATAATATATTGAACATTCATTTAATTGTTCATACTAAAAATATATTATAGTTGCTACCTTTATGTTTTATGATTATTGGGCAAAAGTCAAGCCTTAAATTTAAAGAAATATTGAAGAAGCTTCTCTCTCTCTGTTTTTTTTTAGAGATTAGAGATGCTTTTCCCAAAATTATTTTGTAGCTTCTTTCAAAATAATTTATCTTTATAAAGTGGATCAATCTTTGGACAACATCAGAGTAATGTATACAATAGAAGATTAAAAGTGGTTCCAAGGTGTTTCTGTTGGAAATGTGACCCTCGCCATGAAGTCGTCGAGGCTGCTACGTAAATTCTAAACTCTGGTCTTAAATTTGACATGAAAAAAAAACACGGCTTTTAGACGAAAATTCCGCCAAAAGACCTAGAGATAGTTTGGTTTTCGGTTTTCCTACATGATATTTATGAATATTCGTTCATTTCTCCTCAAAAATATATTTTAGTTGCTACTTTTTTGTTTTATGGTTTTGGTCAAAAGTCTAGCCTTCATATTAGAATTTAAAGACACATTGAAGAAGTTTCTCCTTTTTTTGGTGATGCTTTTCTCTAAATTATTTTGTGGTTCTTTCAAATGATTTCTCTTTTTATGACGTGGTTTACTTTTTAGAAAACCTTGAGAAATGAATATACAATTGCACGATCTGCACATAATCTTAAGTTGTTAACTAGATTTAGGGGTGCAAATGAGTCGAGCTGAGTCCGAGCTCGATTAAGTTATAAGAGCTCGAGCTCGGCTCGATTCGAACTTTGTTATTAAAGCTCGAGCTCGGCTCGTTGGTAGTTCCTCAAGCTCGAGCTCGCTTCGGGCTCGGCTCGTTTAGTGTTTATTAGCTAATACTAGTTTTTATCACGGGAGCGTCCCGGGGTGAAATATTTAATATGACATAATAAAATATCTAATATCTAATATGACAACATAATTAATAACTTGTCAATATATGATTAATAAATATTATTATTATTATTATTATTATTATTATTATTATTATTATTATTTTAAAAAATTCATGGGTATCAACTAATCCCAGGCCCGACCCAAACCCACAATTTTTTTTAAACTAATTCCAAACATGACACAATACCTGTCGGGTTATAAAAAATAGTCGTTTTTTTTCTCCGTTTTTTATATAGCACTATGGTACTCGTTGGAAAGATAATAAAACGCTCGTTAATTTGGTGTAATTTTTTTCTTTAAAAAATCTCGTATATAAAAGATATTAACATTTAAAAGTTATGAGAGAAAACATAAGAGAGAAAATAATAAAGTTTTAATATTTACATTTAGTATATTAAGTACTAGATATTTGCCCGCGTTGACACGCAGTTCAACAACGTACGATTATTTGGAGTAGTATAACGTATAAGAAAAATAAAGTAGAAATATTTTATTAAAATTTAAAAGCAACGAATACACATTTATTCAAATATCGCTGAAAATTTCCTTATAAACCACATTTTTTGTTTTAGTCATCACTTTCCCACCAGCATCAAGTATAAGTAACTTCACGCCTGCCCTGCTTTTAACTCTTGACAATGCGACATAAAGCTGGCCATGTGAGAATACAGGGTTTCTTAAATACAATCCAACCTGAATAAGGCGACTTAAATGGTATGTGTTAAAAATAGACTTATGGCATATTCAACAATAAGAAAGTAATAAAAATGAAAATAAGAAACTAACTACCACCTAAATTTCACAATTTAATTTGACACGTCTGAGAAGATGAGCATTACCCATATCGACCCACTAAAAAAGCTTCGAGCATATTTTATTCTATTTGACACCTTTGAAAAGGCAAACATTACCCAAATCGACCCGTTAAGAAAAGGGAAGATTGCCCCAATTCACCTATGGCCTATGTATTAGATAAAGGAACATCAATCTAATCAAAACACCATAAACACACTGTTGGCGACTTTTACCCTATTTGACCCATTGGAAAAGTTGAACATTACCCAAATCGACCGATTTATAAGTAAACAAACATGAACCTACACCACTAAAACAACATTTTATAACCCTCTTTTAACTAATCAACTAATTCACATAACCCATATGCTTGCATTTGATAAAAAAGCTACCGTTCAAGGTCTCTGAGTAAGCAACTTAGAACTTCCTTAACTTTGCATCAACATCGATATGCTTACTCATTTCAGAGTGTTGCCTACAAATATTTAAGTACTAAGATCAAGTAAACTAACAATACAAAAACAGTGTGTTTGGATGTGCGTTTTAAAAGCGATTATATGAGCTTTAAGCGATCAAAATCATAGAATTAGCTGTGATACCTCAAAAATCCACATATAAGTCAAAAGTCAAATACCAAATGGACATTCAGTTTTCAAATAAATAATCAATGAACTTCAGCGAGAGGTAATTACGTATATAACATTACTTACATGTAGAAAAACACCGATAGGATGACGCCCGCAAATAGTATTATCAGAGACAAACCTGTCCTCAAAAGTCTTTAAATTTCTCGCGCTCCATATTTGCGAAATCGTTGCTAACCCCACATTGTGTAAATCTTCTTCCACCTTTTGCTTCCCGGACTACTCCACAGCCGGGTGTTTAATAACTTTCCTAAACACTATAATCCATAATTTTTATTTTTTTTTTAAATAAAAACATTTAATAACTATTCTATTTTTAAAATTCAAAAAAAGTCATTAATGTTTTTATAAATGTTTTTTATTTTTTAAAAATCGAAATCATTCATTAATGTTTGGTCAACGTGTTTAATAACTTTCCTAAACACTGTAATCTAGATTTTTAATTTTCTTAAAATAAAAAAAATTTAATGACTATTCTATTTTTAAAATTCAAAAAAGAGTCATTAATGTTTTTATAAAATTTTTTATTTTACATCAACGAAAATTATTCATTAATGTTTCGGTCAAAGTGTTTAATAACTTTCCTAAACACTATAATCCAGATTTTTAATTTTTTTTAAATAAAAAACATTTAATGACTATTCTATTTTTAAAATTCAAAAAAGAGTCATGTTTTTATAAAATAATTTAATTTTTAAAAATCGAAAATCATTCATTAATGTTTCGGTCAACGTGTTTAATAACTTTCCTAAACAATATAATCCACATTTTTTGTTTTTTTAAAATAAAAAAACATTTAATAACTATTCTATTTTTAAAATTCAAAAAAGAGTTATTAATGTTTTTATAAAAAAATTTATTTTTTAAAAATCGAAATCATTCATTAATGTTTGGGTCAACGGGTTTAATAACTTTCCTAAACACTGTAATCCATATTTTTAATTTTCTTAAAATAAAAAACATTTAATGACTATTCTATTTTTAAAATTCAAAAAAGAGTCATTAATGTTTTTATAAAATTTTTTATTTTACATCAACGAAAATTATTCATTAATGTTTCGGTCAAAGTGTTTAATAACTTTCCTAAACACTATAATCCAGATTTTTAATTTTTTTAAATAAAAAACATTTAATGACTATTCTATTTTTAAAATTCAAAAAAGAGTCATGTTTTTATAAAAGAATTTATTTTTTAAAAATCGAAAATCATTCATTAATGTTAAGGTCAACGTGTTTAATAACTTTCCTAAACAATATAATCCACATTTTTTGTTTTTTTAAAATAAAAAACACTTAATAACTATTCTATTTTTAAAATTCAAAAAAGAGTTATTAATGTTTTTATAAAAAAATTTATTTTTTAAAAATCGAAATCATTCATTAATGTTTGGGTCAACGTGTTTAATAACTTTCCTAAACACTGTAATCCATATTTTTAATTTTCTTAAAATAAAAAACATTTAATGACTATTTTATTTTTAAAATTCAAAAAAGAGTCATGTTTTTATAAAAGAATTTATTTTTTAAAAATCGAAAATCATTCATTAATGTTTGGTCAACGTGTTTAATAACTTTCCTAAACACTATAATCCAAATTTTTACTTTTTTTTAAAATAAAAAACATTTAATGACTATTCTATTTTTAAAAGTCAAAAAAGAGTCATTAATGTTTTTATAAAAATAAATATTTTTTAAAATCGAAAATCATTCATTAATGTTTCGGTCAAAGTGTTTAATAACTTTCCTAAACACTATATTCCAGATTTTTATTTTTTTTAAAATAAAAAACATTTAATGACTATTCTATTTTTAAAATTCAAAAAATAGTCATTAATGTTTTTATAACAAAAAATAATTTTTTAAAAATCGAAAATCATTCATTAATGTTTCGGTCAAAGTGTTTAATAACTTGCCCCAATTCACCTATGGCGTTGACCCCAATTCACCTATAACGAACTTTAATTTGGAATTTGAAAATTGAAATTTGAAATTCAAAATTCGATATTTAACTAATTACCAATATAAGCTAAACTAATATTAGAATAATATAACACAATTAATAGGATCAATTAATGTATTAATTGGAGAGTTGACACTACTTATGTAGAAACTTTGAATCTTATTAAATGTGTAATTAAAAGGATAATTAGTATGTGTAATTTTTACCATTATTAACCAAAACTCAAAATTTGAAATTTGGTATAATTCGAATTTAAATATTTTTAATTTTAATTTGAATTTTGAAATTCAAAATTCAAAATGTAATTTATTACCAATATAAATTACACTAAATTTAGGAAGTGAGTAATTTGAATGTAATAAGGAAATTTAATGAGTTCCTAATTTACGTTAGTTTCCTTTCTCATTCTCATTTTTTTGCTTTTTTTTTTTTTAAAAAAAAAGAAGTAAAAAGACTAAAACGTGAAAACGTGACATATCTTCAATTTATCAATATCTCTATCATACAAAGCATGAACATAAAAAACAGCCTTGGAATATGACACATTTAACAAATTGCCACTAACGCCGTTTTAACAACACCTTTTATAAACGACCCAAATTGAAGACTTTGTTTTCCAAACCATTTTTTTCTTTATAAATTTACGCATAAATCCAAAAACAATACATTATTATTATCTATAACTGAACCTAATAATCGTTTTAGAGGTAAATTGAATGTAATTCATAACATGAGCATGGGAAATATTGATGAACAACTAAATAAAGAAGATTAGAAACTCTTACCGTGAGGTGAACCGTCTCTGGGATTGAAGCTAATAATTGCCCGTCCTGTATATCGAGATGAAAAAACTCGTGTATTAAAAGCCGCCTAATCAAACACCGAATGATCCCAAATGCAAACCCGAGCAGTCTAAACAACCAAAAAATATGTTGATAAAAAAACAAATTTGTTGATAAAAAAACAAAAACAAATCAGAAAAAAAAAATTAAAATTATCAACTAAAGTTTGCGAATGAAAGGGGATGCCTAAATACTTGTCGAAGATTGACTAATATTACGAAAGAAGAAAGTTATTAATGTGATATAAAAATAATTTTGATTAAAATGAGATAATTTTTGTATTGTTACCTCGTATGATATGTTATCAATATCGAGCCACCTATCCATGCCATAGAACATTAACCTGAAAATCAAATTAAATTACGAAATGATACACACTCGAACTCAATGAGCATACTGTAAATTATACATACACATTCGAGCTTCTCTAATTCACATAGAGCTTCTCCAATATCTTGAGGCAACTCCTGAAACATACGCATTCGAACAAATAATATATGTGTTAGTGCGTGTATATCATATATGCATGAATTATGTATGTAATTATGTACGTGCGACATTAAACATACCTGGCAATCTCTGCTGATTTTAACCGGTTTGTAGTCATTCAATGGGTTTTTCAAGTGAAAAGTTTTCTGAAAAGGCAAGTCAGATGTTTTCCATTAAAAATTAATGGACACTGAGATGAGGCTATAACGTGTTATAGTGTAGACAAATAATTTGGATTAATCTATAAATTAATCTTTAAAACAAATACCTAATTCGGTATTACATGGACGTGCGACCCCACGGTTTGCTTCCACCATAGCCATTGCTCCAAACATTGTCTCTTCTCTAACCAACCGAGGACATCATTTGGGCATACCCTTGGAAGTAGCCACTCATATTGACACTAAATATTAATATCACCATACCAGAATTCTGCAAAGACATGGCGTGCACTTTAGACGGTTCTGGAAAACACTGACACAGAGAACAATGAACTTACATGATAAGCTTCTTCCAATATCGGTTCGTTCATCACTTTCTCTCTCTAGATCTCTGCGTGTCTCTCTCTCTGTATTATGTTCTCTATGAATTTTGAGTTTAAATTGTTTTAGGGAAGTTAATTAATTCAATGAGAAGCTTTGACCAAATCATAATGAATTACCTAATTTAATATAATTACCTAATTTAATATAATTAATGAATTTTGATTTTTAGAAAAAACGAAAATTTTATAAATTCTCACAATGGGACACTTGGCACAAATTGATTGGCTATGTAATTGGAGGCACAATGTGGGATTGACAAGTGTCCTCATGGACTTTGTTTTATTAGATGTATAGATTTAATAGATTATGTTAAATCATATTTAAACCATATTTATTCTTTTTTTTAATTGGTCTAGAGTTGACACATCACATCCTATGTGACATCTCTCAAAAGAGAGATTGCATAATATTATGACACTAGCTGATTACCCCGGGAGGATCCCGGGGTTGAAAAATCTAATTTTACGTGATAACCTATTGAAAATGGCTCAAGTTAACTAACCATAAAATCTCTCAATCATTGCATGTTCATAGTATTCTAATCAGTAATAACTCATATTCCCTAATATAAAACCTAATCAGTAATCATCTGCAACTATTAAAAAACTCAACACATCTCTCAATTTCTCACATTCTAATGGCTCTTATAATTCCTAACCTAATCAACTAAACAAACACTTAAGTTGGAAGTTGTAATCATTGCATCTCATTATGCCACGTAGCATAATCAAGAGATGGTTGAGGCCACCATTGAACGCTACGTCAGCAACTATCAATTCTTTCCGGTAGCGTCCCGGGGTTGAAAAATATAACCATTCTAATAATACTAATACTAATAGTAATAATTATTACTCTTGTAATTAAATAAATAAAAAAATAACCTTGCTATAAGGTGACACCATGTGTTGCAGTGTTGCGCGATTTTTTCTTCTAACTTCTCTTGATGAAGTATACCTAGTAAAATTCCAATGATAATATGGCGATTGGGCTGATTTTCAACATCGTAGATAAAAACCTGGTTTAAAAGAAAAAACATGATTAATGAATAACATGAACACTTTGTGTGTTTTTTTCCTGTATGAACGAAACCCCACAAAAAATAGTCGATTTTTCTCCGTTTTTTATACAAGACCATGGTACTCGTTGGAAAGATAATAAAACGCTCGTTAATTTGGTGTAATTTTTTCTTTAAAAAATCTCGTATATAAAAGATATAAACGTTTAAAAATTATGGGAGGAAACATGAGAGAGAAAATTTTAAATTTATTTTTAAATTCTTTTTTTTCCTAAAATAACTCAATTTAATTTAGGGTTTTATGTTTATCTTTTTTTTTTTAATTAAAAAAGGAAATAGTTCAAAAAACACTAAAATCTTTCAATTATGATGCCATGTGGCACTCTCAAGGGGAGGTTGAGGCCTCCATTGCACGCCACGTCAGCATATACATTTTCTTTTATATATATAGATAGATGTCATTAAAAATGTTTTGGTTTATTATATATATAGATATAGATATAGATATTGATATAGATATAGATATTAAATTAAATAATATAAATAATAGGTTCGATAGCTCGATAAGTCAAAAGCTTGACTCGACTCGTTTATTAAACAACTTTAAAAATAGGGTAAATAGTATAAAATATTAATAAAATTAATATTATACTAATGCTCGATAAGGCTCGTTGAGCCTGGCGAGCTTCATATGTCAGGCTCGAGCTCTGGCTCGATAAGCAAACGAGCTTTGTTTTAGGCTCAAGCTCGGCTCGGGCTCGATAAGGCTCGGCTTTTTTCGAGCTTTTTACTGAGTCGATCTCGAATAGCTCACGAGCTGCTCGGCTCATTTTCACCCCTAACTAGATACAATAGAAGATGCATAGTGGGCCTAAGATTGGGTGGGCACATATGGTAGCTAACTATTTGGGTTTTGATTTTTGAAGACAGCCCATGAACAAAAAGCAGGCCCATTAATAACAAACAGATTTTAACCCTGTCCCTAAACCCAACTATGTTTTTTTTTTTCGGAAGACTAATATAATTTTTCGGTATACTGATCGTAGAATTTATGTAAAGAGTGACTGGCCAACGTAGAGATACGATTCAACGACAACCTTAGAAGCGAATCAATGCATCTAAAGAATACAACAATACTGATTATAAGTAGGACCGGTGTCAACTAACACGAGTAAATTTTGTCACCGGTTATATTTGTATTCAACATTTGATTAACATAGTATGCTGTAGGCCGAATACAACAATACTAAGTATGAGTAGTAAGTAACTGTGATCGGGTCCATCGACGACAACTATGAGCAACAATAGCTGCAAGCTACATCTGGCATTCCTGAAGATTATCATCTGCTGTGTTCGCAACGACACCCATGATATACTCAATCTCCTCGGATGCTTCCTTCATAGAAGGACGGTTTTCTCTTCGCTCCTCCAAGCAGCTCATCGCGAGGAACCCAAACGCTTTCATAGCCTCAATGTCCAATGAGGCCGCGTATTTCTTTAGCGTTGGGTCAATAACATCAACCAATCTTTCCTCGTTCACCACTCGCTTGGCGTAGGCAACCAAGTTTACATCTTCGGTTGGTCTACCAAAGTCTATAGCCTTTTGCGACGTAAGCATTTCCAACAACAATACTCCAAAACTATATACATCACTCTTATCGGTCAACTGATAGTTCCAGTAATAATCAGGATCTAAGTACCCGAAAGTACCTTGTGCACAAGTAGTCACATGGGTTACATCGTCCTCGGCTAGTCTTGACAAACCAAAATCCGCCACCTTTGCTTTCATGTTGTAGTCGAGTAAAATGTTGCTCGACTTCACATCACGATGGTAGATTGGTGGCGATGCAGAGAAGTGGAGGTACGCGAGCCCCTCAGCAGTGTCATGAGCGATGCCTAGACGTTCACCCCACGTTAAAGGCCGTTTGTCTTGACCATGCAAGTGATCAAATAGGCTTCCGTTTGGGATATACTCGTACACCAAAAATGGTTCGTCGAGTTCCACACAACAACCGAGAAGGCGTACGAGGTTCTTGTGGTTGACTTGACACAGGATTCGAACCTCGTTTAGGACTTGATCGATGCTTCTGGTGTTCCCAGGTTTCGCGCATTTAACAGCCACTATCGCGCCATCCTCCATCACACCTTTATATACTTCTCCAAACCCTCCAACACCAAGAAGATCGTTTTTCGAGAAGTTGTTGGTTGCCTTTTTGATCTCTTTGCTTGTGAAGACTTTGGCTAACTTTCCAATACCACTCGCCCCTACGATCTTCTCTCGCTCACGAGCAAGGCGTTTTCGTTCTGCTTTGCTTTTTTGATGGCGAATAAGTATCACCAACCCGAATGTAGTCGTTAAAAACATTATACCACACGTGCATACCGTAGATGCGACAAGTACTGTCCGTTTTCTTCTCGCCTTTTTTAGATCTGCAACAAAATGATCAAGTAATTAATATGTTTTTCGACGCAAAATGTAATATTAAACTGCACTGGTTAACTACTAATCACCTACCCTTAACACACTGCGCAGCCACGGCATCCCAGAGGAATGCAGACTTGCATAAACACCTTCGTGATCCGTCGTGAGCATCCCTGCAAGCGGAGGTCGAGTCGCATTGAGCCTGTTTTGTACACACTGGCTCTGGTGGTGGGGTCCACACCAACTCCACAGCAGGATCCGGCCACTTGTTAAAAGGCAACGAACTGTTTAGATTAACGAAGCTTTTGTACGCCCTGCATCGACTCATGGTTAGCCGAAGTGCATACTGGCTTGTAACGCTTCCTTTAAAAAACGAACAACAACGTGGTGACTTCCTGCACGCAGACATCAAAGGTGACCCGTTCACATAAGCTCTGCACGGACTGGTGGGAGTGCAATCCATCGAAAACGAAGACATTGTTTCCGTACAGTTGAAGAAGATTACAGTGTTGTTTACCGATATACTAAAGGGCAAGGACGGGTCCAACTGTATGCCCTGGGTGGGAAGATCAGCCGTGAAGCACACGTTCGGTAAGAAGGGCGATTGGGCAATCACTAGCCGTTGGTCTTTCGGGGAGATTGATAAGATCGGGTAAGTGTTATTAAGCGTGTCAAACTTCAACACACCCTTGTCACACCGGATCTTGTAGGACTGGTGACCACATGTCGGTGCAGTGCTGAGCGGATACGGGACATGAGTAGTCCCGCAACCTGGACAGACGATAGGGGCAGCTCGACCAAAACCGCTGTTCACTATCAAAACCGCCATGATCAGCACCAACATTGTTGCTGGCATATTAAATGTCCTTAAAACGTACGAGGTAAGTATAAGTGATATTATTCCTAGTATTTGTAGCTGGATATTGGATTGTGTACATGTGATTACAGATCTTGTCCCCTCACATACTCGAATGGGTTTTTACGACGGACACGTGTCCAAAGGAAACTGTTGTTGAGATCCCAAATAAGATATAGGGATGGAAGCCTGTTATAATCCCCTAACAGTTAGGAACCAATCTCTATGTATTGTAGTACCAACCAGCTACAAACAAAAGGGTTAAAGATTAACTGGGTGTGTCTGGTTCATATATAACCAGAGTTGACTTATTTTTTTTAAGTTTTAGAAATCGCATAGTTCGATTTTAAACAACTAAAACATCAGGTTATAGTCTAACATTTATGGAGCGTATCAACCGACAACACCCTCATCATATCAGATCTTGTAAAACCAGCGGCCGCAGGTGGGTCACACATTTTGAACAGCGGATAGCGTCCACATCATGTGTTCAGTAGCAAGACCACGACGACTATGACCGTTCTTGCAGGGTTACAGGCAAGTTAACTGTCAATTGAATGGAGGAAAATAAGAGAGCGGTTTCAGGCAGCAGGTCTAGATGTTTTATTGACATATGTACAATAATTTAAGAATCAGTTCCAATAGTACAATGACGAAACCTTGGAAGCTTTAAAGAATGATGATTACATGCATACATATGATTGTACATGTAAACAAACTATCGTATGTACATATGCATATACATGTACTCTTGTCTTCAATGATAGAGCAGCTACTAACCTAACAAAAATTTACTGGCTCTCTAATAGCAGCAAAAGAAAGAACCTATCGCGCATCAGGCAAGTAACTCGGCAAGAAGAAGTGTGTGCCACCATCCACACGCAACTACTCTTGGAACACAGCCGTCTAGTGCAACTTGAGATGGGATGTTACGGTCTATTACATCTCCCAGACCAAGCTGAAATGTATACAATCGGTCAGGAATTGTTATCTCAACTAAAGAAGTAAACTAGCCGAGCCACTCATGAGCCAAGCTTAGACGAGCTCGGGCTTTTAATGTGGCTTATTTTGTAAATGAGCCCCAGCCCAGGCTTCACTTATTGAACTCAACCAGGCTCGTGAGCGTAAACGAGATTGCTATTTTTATAATTTTTATTTAATATATTAAATATATATTTACATAATAATAATTATTGTTATATATAAAATTATGATAAAAATAACTTAACTGTATACATATATATAATTAAAAGAGTCTAGCCTGAGCTTGGAAAACTATTCACAAGCTGAGGTCGGGCACGGCTCAGCTCGGCTTGCCTCTCCTCGTTTACACCTCTAAATTCAGGACAATAAATCATGGATGAACTACGGCTAGAGCGAGAGGCGTGTACCTGACCATACTTGTTCCATCCCCAGCAAAACACCTTACCGTCTTCAGAAATACAAAGCAAACAAAAAAAATATCAATTAAAGCCATTTGACATTTCATTTAAGTGTCAACAAATCATAATACCACAATACCTACCTGTAACAACAGCACTATGTCGTGCTCCGCAGGATACAACTCTTGCATGTTCGTTTTCAAGACTAGGAGCATCCAAAAGCCGTGGCAATGTCTTACAAAAAACCACGGATTAGCAAGTACTGATTATGCATACTAAAACATATTCAAGAAATGTTAAGAGAATTAATTACCTCAGCTTGATCAGTGCCGGTACCCAATTGGCCGAATTGATTCCCGCCAAAAGCATACACATCACCATCACCGGAAATGCAAATTGTATGCCAGAGGCCTGCAGCAACGCCATCTACGCGGATGCCCAACAATGATGATACACATGTAGGGCTTAGCTCATCATCGGTACTTCCTTGCCCACACTACACCATGAGAAATATAATCACAGCTTAGAATATACCAATCAACATGCAACTACCAAAAGACGTGCAACAAACAAGAAACTGAAGAACATAAATATAATTCATAAAATGTCTGTTTTATCGCCTTCCACATAGAACTTCTTCTTGAACATTCAGTGTGCTTTTTCTTCATCAATTCTACGGTTCTACCTTACCTACATGTTGATTGTGCAGAGCAAATCAATATGGTTGAATCTACACCAACATTGGAACAACTCAACATGGAGAACACAATGAACAAAACAAACTATAAAGATCTGATACCAGATACATAGCAAAATCTATTCCACTGGACATCTCCATCAATTCAGGAAGGTCAAGAAACAAAAGACTAGGTAAGTATATATCATGATGGCATACACCATGCAACATAGTAGAGTATAACATGTTGTTCAAGGAAATGTAAGAAGATACCCACAAAACGAGAACAAAATATATTGAGAAGAGGATTACTTCACCTGTCCATAGAGTCCCCATCCAAAAGTCAATAACGCCCCGGCATCTGTAAACGCATTAATACACAATTAAAATCAGAGTTTAACAAATATGTCTAGTAAAATGAACTATGAAATATGAAAGAGTTTAATTAGACGTCTGCGAAGCAAGGTTTAAAAGTACGGAATTGTGCCTCGAGGCGTAAACCCAAGTCGGAATTAAAAAATAAATATAAATATTATATATCTTATAAAAGATGAAATACTAACTAATTTCATCATCAGATTCATCAAAAACACACATCACAAAAAAAAAAAGGAATGCTTGAAAATTGAAATTGACGCAAAAAGTTCAAAACATAAAAAATAAACATCAAAAACCCATGAGGCGCACCTGAGGTGCAGTTTTCGTTGCCGCTTTGGCACTATGAGGCGCACGTACAAAATAACACCCTGAGGCGCTGCCTTAGATTCGTTTTCTTACAAAATCACCTTGAGGCGCGCCTCGAGGCGCACGCCTCACCCGTTTTTTTAACCATGCTGCGAAGCAGTTAAAAACTTACCAGTAATTACAGCACTGTGTCGTCCTCCACAGGCAATTCCTTTAATATAAGTTCCAGGGATTCTATAACCCTCCATGGTTCCTCTTTGATGGGACGCGGATCTATCTTTTCCTGTTGATGTGGCAATGCAAGGTATAGGATGCGGTGAAGATACCATCCGTATGCGGGACCCCAAACCTAACTGCCCCTCGCCTCCATACCCCCAACCCCACACTTGTCCTACATCTGAAACTTCACACAGGTTATAACACATTGAAAATACTAACTAGTACAGAAAGCAATAATATAGATCGGCACTGATCATATTAGACGTCTGCAATTACCTGACAATGCCAATGTATGTCGCCCACCAGCTGCAACTGTTGCAATCCTTACTCCTGGATTCAATGCAACCAAACAGGGTAACGCTGATAGAGGTTCATCACCAGCTGATGAGCTTTCAATCACTTGTTTGGTTGATGATACACGTCTCCTTTTTGTATTTTCATCCCCAATGGCTTTACCGTCAACACCTGAGGCTATGCCACCAGTGGATCTTGATCCTTGTGGGCGAGGGCTCACTGTAATAAGCATGAAAAGTGGTTAACGAACAGTTACCATATAGCTCTGGCAATGACGGTTAAAGAGTCAAAATGATATTACCTTGTTCTGGTAAAAATGGATTATGCCTGTCAAATGTGTCTTTCTCTTGACCTTGAGCCGTGTTTGGTTCCCCAACAACTTTCCCAGACGGGACACACTCTTTCCATCCCCATGTATATACCTCTCCTGCTACTGCAGACAAAAGATGAGGTTTATTTGCAAGGTTTAGAAAGAGCATACCAAATGAGTATAATAATTTCATAAATAATCAGTTATGATTCAAATATAGATAGACGTAGTACCTGTTACACAGACACAATGTGCCCAACCAGCTGCAGCTCTCACTAACGAAACTTCATTTGGAAGAGGGAAAGGTTCTGGTGTTTCCTTAACAAAAGCATGTACAGAAACTGCAAATTAGCTTCTTTCATATGAGATTCGACATATAGAGCAAATATTTTTATACCCCATGTTTCCCTGATGTCACATAGCTTTGACCAAGATCATCTGTAGAGCCCCATGTAATCAGCTTCCCTGCGTCTGGGTTAAATAATGGCTGGTAAGCGAAGATGATGGCTAAAAGTTTATATCAAATAGAAAACTTTATATATGTGCAACATACAGACATTAAAACGCCTTTATTTAAATTTTGACAATATGGTAAACACTTTTGATGTTCATGTCCCCACATTCGAGGTGTAACAGGGTGCAGAACTCAAAATAGAACAGGAATCGGTAATACAGATACCCTTCAATTCCACTCCTATGTAGCAACAATCAATAATACAGGAAATGCTGACATTCTGAACCTAACAACGGCCGCTCAAAGTCAAATGTGAGTGTCAACACTAATAGATGTGTGATTAATTTCAATTGAACATGTTATTACATCCGGTGATGAAAGAACTCATTTTTAACCAAGCGCATACCACGCTTTAAATGCCAAAACACCTTTAAATAACTTAAATCCTTTTTCCAAGTCCTTGTTTTGACTTATGTCCTTTAACCGGTCCAGACATATGAATCCTACTCAGGTAACTCCATCATCCCAACAATTTGAGCTCAATAGTCTCTGCTTGCAGTTAGCCGGTTTCGGCAAGTATTAGCATAGCAGCACACGCTCTAGTACAGCTTACCAAAACTTAAACAAACTCTGACTAGGTACAAAGGTTGTAGCGTCCGTCTGTGACTTTCGTGAAGCATTTGCAAAATATAACTGCTGCAGCCATGCAACAGGCCGCTTTTCCTCGACTCATCTCCTAGACTTCATCCAACAGGCGACATTACCAACGCTTAGCTGCTTAGCTCGACGATAGTTTTCTTTCCTTATTTTCCTTCTTCCGGTGTTCTGTTCCACAACCATTATAAACTCTTAGCTAGCTAGCTAGCTCTCTTCACATTATTTTATGTCCACGATGTTCCGTGCTGCTGCCTGCCGGTTTTCTTACAACGACTAGCTCACACATCCTCTAAACCTACTCCTAAACAGTCTCAACCTAATGAATTTGTCACAACTTACGAAAACCTAACCAGTCACAAATTTATCTACATTTTAAATTTAACTACAAATGCCTTCAAATGCAACATTAAACAACAAATTCATAACATTACAATTCAAATAAATATAAACACACACACACACACACACACACACACATATATATACACTCCAGACCTGAAATAGCCATAGCAAATCCACAACCGCCGCCACAGACATCAGTCCAAAACCTACCACTGTCCGTTGACTGCGGTAACTTAACTTCCACAGGCAACAATATCGGTGACCGTTGTGGCAACGCACCAGGCAAATAGCCACACATATACACCGATTTATCCTCTCTCTTCATCTCTACTTTCATCTCTTCATCTCCTTCACCATTCATTTTTAATAATAATAATAATAATAATAATAATAATAATAATAATAATAATAATAATAATAATAATAATAATAATAATAATAGTAATATTGTGTACAAAATGGGAAGATTTGTAAATGAAAGTTAATAATAATAATAATAGGTTAATTTTTATTTGTGTAGTGGATAATAATAATATTGTGCCCTAAATCTTAGCAATTGGGGAATAATAATAACTAAGAATAGGGGAGTATCAAAAATTGGGAGGAAGGGGGTGACACGTTGGTGCTCACGTTGGTGTCTGTCCACGTGGCGTAACCTCAGCCAGAGGATGAGGTGAGTTTATTCTCAGCCACGAATTTGCAAGAAGTTTCTCGAAGGACGGTTTGTGAAGCTCATCATGAGCGTGCTTTCTTGGTTTCCCATGGTTTTTGTGACACGTGTCTAATAATAAAGGGTTTTAATAATAAAGGAATTTAGTTTGGAAATTTTGAAGGTAACTAATAGTATGTCGACTCCGTTAATAAAAAACAAAAAATAGTATGTCGACTCAGGAGCCATCGGGTATAGTCGAGTGGTAGGTGGTTCGATGAAGGGAGATCGGGGACCGAATGGCCATCGGCAGTGGCGAAGCTTGACCCGAAGGTTCGGGGGTCGGAAGTCACTAGTTTCGGGGGGTCGAAAACCAGTTTCGGGGGGTCGAAAACCTATATTTCCAAAATTTTCTATACGAATACTATATAATCGGCACTTCTACGCGAAAATTCAGGGGGATCGGCCGCCCCCAACTAAGTTGCGCCAGTTGTCATCGGTTTGATCCTTAATGGCGCAGGGTTTTACCGATTATTCATTGTCATGCTTTTTGACAAGCGGATAGTTGGGTTTTTCCCAGAATTGATGAACTAGGTGAAACCAGGGTCTAGGAGCTCCCTTACACTGTATGGCTATGCCGGGTGAAAGTGGTCCTGATTTGACAGAGTATGGACTCCGAATGGAGTTATTGGTGAATTTGTTGACCGTTGAAAAAAAAAGTATGTCGACTCAAGAATAGTTATGTAATAAGACGGTAGGTTGTATACCAGTTAAGTCATTTGTTATGGTTAGTGAATATGAAGAGAAAAAAAGTGGAGGTGTGTGTAGACATTGCGTAGACATTTTTTAATTCACCATTGCACTTGTTAAAAGTGTAATGATTTGAGGGGTGAAAAATGCTTAATGAACACTAGTAATTGTTACCATGGCCACAAAACCCTTCCCAAGCTCCTCTCATGGAAGATGGGACAATGCTCAGTGGCGGATCTAGAAATAAATTTCAGTAGTAACGTTTTTCATTTTTTTTTCATTTTAGTATCAACGTTTTTCAAATTTCGTAAAAAAAAACAAAATTTCCACTAATTTTCCACTACGCGCGCAAAGTTGAGAGCAACGAACGCGGCACCTAGTTATTAACTAGGTCCGCCCCTGACAATGCTCTTGCAAAAATGAAGTTGACATGGCAAACATATCTCACGCCCATATACCTATTACACTAGGCCTTAACGAAAGACTCGCGAAATCCGTATAATACTCAACTACCAACAAAAATAGATAAAATGTACAACAAATAAATTAAAATGCAGTTTGCACTAAACAACCTTTACTGAGTTAAAGGGCGAAAAGTTAAAATTTGTGCTAGGAGTTAACAGAGGTAAAACGCAGTTTGAGCTAAGCAAATGACCTTTGCAAGGTTAAAGGCAAAAAACATGAAACCTTTGTTAGAAGTCAAACACTTACTATAACGCCGCATCCTAATGTTGCGTCAGTAAGGTATTTAGGAACCATACACTTTTTGATTAGAAATGATACACTCTGACACACATCAGTCATCAATAGAAGGTTGTCATATACTCCAGAATATGATGTCACACACCCCAAGTATGATGTCACATGGTGTATGAATCATAGAACCCGGAAAATTATTGCAAATCAGCCCATGAAAAAGTTTAGTCAAAGAAAATGCAAATTGGTGATGGATTTGTAATTAACACATCATGTTTGTCCTATTTCTAAAATCAACTTTACTTTTTGTTTTTGTCCATTCAGATAAAACGTGTAAATGTCAATATGCATGACCCACTTGTAACCCACTACATATATGGTTTGTAGTTTTCGGTATATACATTGATAAGCGCACCCATGTTTGGGCAGAAGTTCTAACAATAATAGATGCCAGGTTTTACTGATTATTTATTATCATGCTTTCGGGTGGGCAGGTGGTTGGGTTTTCCCTAGATTGGTGAACCTGGAGGGCTGGGTGTCCCGCAGGTATCCTGAATTCGTCATAAAAGAATTCCTACAGAAGCCCGTGATGACTTTGTTGGCCTTTAAAAAAAAAGTAATGGCTTTGTGTGTATTGTAGGATCATCTTGTTATTTAATATATAGTATAATTTACTGGGTTAAAGCTGAAAAGGTCAAAATATTTATTAGGAGTTAACACATGTAAAACACAATATGCGCTATGCAAATGACCTTTACAAGGTTAAAGGCACAAAAACATGAAATCTCTGTTAGGAGTCAAACACTTGCAAAAATGCCGCATCTTAATGTTATGTCGATGAGAAATCATCATAACACTTAATAAAGGGTAATGGGAGTGTAAGATGTAGATAGCATTATCTCTACCATGTCGGAATAGAGAGATTGCTTCCAGTGAGACCTTCGGCTCGATAGTAGTTTTGCATCAAGCATTGGACATAAGCCACATAACACTCGACAATCGGGACAAATGTCGATTGATGCACGTATCCCTTATCTTTCAGTTATCAACGCCACCACATGATACATGATTAACTATCTGCCGCTTTTAACTTTATTTTCACGAAATTAGTAAAATAACGTTAAAATTAGTGCAATCTCACTTTTGCCTCATGAGAGCCCACTGCCCATACATATATACATTTATATGCGCATATCGTAATCTGAGCGTAAATCAGTAAGTGATGGATTTTAAAACATATTATTGTTTTTAAATAATTGTTACCTTTATTTTTTATGTGGATGTAAACATAATCCTCCAAGATTCCCTGTCTAAAATAATTGCACATGCTCATCATTCATGTCACAAGGCATTAAAATCATGTGAACCTAGCATATATATTAGGCACACTAGTGGGATTGCCCGCGCGTTGCGGCGGGTACGTATGTTTTCTTGTCGCACCTTGTGTAGCGGGTTTGATGTAATTTATTTTTAATACCAATTTGCTAAGATAATTAATGTATCAATTCACAAAAAGATAAAAAAAGATTACAAAGCAAAGATTCAAGATTGAAACTATATGTACCTGCATTACAGGTTGCCATCTCTATCAAAACCCAAATGTCATGTACAACAAATCTCCATCTTATCATGAGCCACCTAGGAGCCAGAGTCGTAGTCCTGTTAAGGAGCGATCTCTACCATATAGTGAACCAAGGAGTCGGAGCACTGTGATGGAAGTACTGTAATTGCATTTGCACATAAAAAGCATATGGTGTTTCCATCTACACAATATATAGGACAATACACAGTCAGAAATTAAAACCTAGTGGTTGGACATGGTAGGAACATTCCAAATATACACATCAAACATGTTTACGATGAAGACATGACATTCGCATGTGTTGGAGACTCAAGTAGTAAAGGCTAACATTTTTTATACATCTGAGTTCTGACAATGAAAATGATAATCGGAGTCGGGCAATAGAAGAACATAAGGCATACATGGTGTGTTATTGACTTCCAGAAGGTAATTCGTTTATTGATTCCCTGTATGACAATTACAAATCATTATCATTGTGCAACACGAATGGCATAGATAATGGATTGCTTAACCTGCTATTTACCAACTATGCATTGAAATCGGATAGTAAAATGTTTAATGACAGGGGGTTTAGAGCACAGTCGGATTCATTTGCCCCCTTCAATCAAATTTTTAAACATTTTTTTACTTCGTTATAAAGTCAGGATTCTATTTGTTTTTCAAAGCTACAACACAAAAGTCACAAACTTAAAATGATGAAAATGAAGGACTAATGCTGGGACATGAACTATCTATTTTAGAGCATGCACTTTGTGAATTATGAGAAAACTCAAAAGGGGGCATACACCAGCTCGAATATTTTCAGCACTTTAATAATAGATAAATAATTAAATAAATAAATAAAGAGAATAGGCAATAGCGAAGATGAAGTTTAATTTTTGTCATTCATTATATCTTTTGTGAAAATCCCGCCTTTAATATGATACAGATGAAAAAAATGTTAGGAATTTGGGAAGCAGAAGTCCTCAGAATCCTCCAGTTTAAAAAAAATGCAGTAAAAAATGGCTAGAATTTGTAAGTTTGTGAAGGGAGTATCATATTTAGTATTTGTGACTCTTGATATCAACAGTTCAATTAGTTCTCATGATAATCTATTTGTGGCTCCTGGAGTATTCATAGTTATACTTGATGCTATATTTTCTTTTGTAGGAATGCCACTTGTTGAAGCCTTATGCTATATTTTAGTTTATCCATTAATTATTAAAACACATAGCATCAAGCCAACCAAAAGGAGTGGCAATACAAAAGAAGATGTTGAGCCTAAAGGATCACAACAAAAGGCGGTGCATCTTTTCGTGGTTCAACAACAGTAAAGTAACAATGAAAATAATACCTGAATGAGGCAAATTAGGTTGAGGTGGAGCTTGTTTCTTAGACAACTCCTAACCAAAAAGCAAGAAAATGAGCCACATCATACTTTTATATCTATAAATTAGTGGAAGTTGTAAAGGTATTTCATCTTGAGTGAATAAAATGTAAATTCTTCAATACAGTGTTCAAAATAATTACCTTATCCCATAACTTGAGTGATGGTGATGGTTTCATCTTTTTCCCTCAAAAGAGCAACGACATCACCTTTTTTTTTGCTCTTCGCGTAGGGTATCTCTTTCCCTCGCGAAATGAAGATGTTTAAGAACAGGTAAACTTTGACACTTGACTAAAACACAGCCCAAATATTTCTACAAAAACATAACATAAAAGGTCATGGTCAACTACCACAAATAACATGCTAAAGCCGATTGATTCCTGAAGCAACTTGAATTGTAGAAATTAGCCAAATGTCAAATGCATCTAATTCCAACTGTAGAATCTAAATGGCCACCCAGAAGGCCTTCCTCCTGGTTTAAAAAAAACATCAAAGTGGCAAATTAGTGGGAAATGGATCTAACCTGGAAAAAGGGAGGAGAAGCAGCAAATGTAATGTAAGCAGAATAATGTAGACGGATGTGTTGTACCTTTCAACATCTTTTGTGTTTTCTTTTATAGACCCATGGGTTAGAAACAACTTGTTAGTCTCTTGAGTTCCTTTCCCTTAAATGAAAATTACACCAACAATAAAGGGCCAATAAAGTAACAACCAATAATATAAATGTGAGGGTAGGGATGTAATATGTTTTGAGGATGTGAGGTAGGAGAACATAGTAAAATTACATTGATATCCTTGCAAGTGTCTTAATGTTCCACAAAGTTCCAATTATACCCTTGTGATATAAGCTTAATTTACTTGTACATGTTGCTATAATAGTTGGATGATGTACAAAATTACTATGTTGTACATCACTCTTCCTTTATAATGTATTATAGATTAATCAGCCATCTTCCATTCTTCCGTTTCATAAAAGTCTTCCAACCACAAGTCCACAACCCAAAAGGCCCACAAATAATACTGGATTTAATCAGATAAGAACTGGGTCGAACATGTGCCAATGGGCCTACGTTGGACATAAGTACATAACCATGTGGCACGAAACGAAACGATGGGTCGAACATGTTACATGTGCCATTCTATTTCTACTGCGAATTGGCCACCAACTAAAACTGAAATGTGACTAACTTGCAATCACAAATTCACAATGGAACCATGTAGAAGATATACAGACCACTTGTTTTTTGGTTGTCATGCGACTAATCACGTCCGTACAATAATTTGATGTTTTGAATTTATTTATTGTTTCCCTTCCGTCGATCTATAAGACAAACATTTTATTTGTTAATGTTAACTAGCATCCAAAACAAAAAAGGTTAACTAGAATCCAAAGATACTGAATTTGATGTCTATTGTGATGACTAATGATTGATGAAGTATGCTGAACTTCAAAAAATAACTTAACATATATCAAACTTTCAAAATTTGTTAGCGTCACATGACTATAAGAAAAGTTCACTTGTTAGTTTTTTTTTTGAAAAACAGTGTTTCAGCGGTAAATCATGTGTTGCAAAGCGACCACTGCCCAGGATCGAATCCCATAGCACCACACGAGTTTTTCCTTTCAAACCCAAGTGGTTATTTTTTCGGTGGAGCGTGAGATTCGAACCTGAGACCAAACCCGGGCAGGAACCCTCCAAGGAGGTAAACCTTCCCAGCTCAAACCAGCTGGGCTGGAGATCATTGGCAGTTCACTTGTTAGTTAACAAGTTTATTAGGAAAAACTTCAAAATAATAATAATAATAATAATAATAATAATAATAATAATAATAATAATAATAATAATAAAGTTTCTTAGCCCAACTTTTACTAAGTGTTTCAGTTTTATAAAATTTTGTTACTTGTTAATTTTTTTTTAAAGTAAGTGATCTAAGTGAAACATATATGAACAATTATAAAACTTGGGCTATTATCTAGTGTTTTTCCTTCACTACTATCTCATACTTCAAGCCCATTTAAGTAAAAATAATCACAAAATGGATACAAAGGTTCATATGTCATTTAAATTTGAAAAAAAGGGAAAGAAATAGCACATGTAAAAAAATTCACAAAACTGAATCGTCTCATGCAGTTCAGTGAGGAAAAAAAAAACGTTTAGTGACTTTAATAAGACTTTAGAAAAGTTTGATACTACTACAAACTACCACCACACTACTATTACCACTACGACTACCACGATAGCCACGACTACCACCACCACTATTACTACGCCTACTACCACTACTACAACCACCACCTTGATCACAAGTCACGACTACTCATCAACATGAAATGTGATCCTATTAAATCAAATTTGTAGTCTTTTCCTCTAGACTTATATATAACATACACTTGCATGTAAGCCATCTACAATAACTTTCTTTGGTTGGGACACGTGCCCACTTTGATGAGAAGTTGAAAAGTTGAATTTATTTCTCCTTAAATTACTATAACATTTGTGAGCTGTGACAATGTTAGAGTGAGTTTCAAAACCGAAAAGAGGAGTTGAAAAGTTGAATTTATGTTATCTTGAAAACCAAAGGACACTGTGATGATATCAGTCATAAATCGATTTAATAGATGCAACCAGAAAGAGGTTGAAAACATCACCTATTTGTGTACAAATGGAAAATGGCTAGCTTCTTTATTCACTATATATCTTTAGACGTCACAAGAATCCCAGCAGATTAAAGGTAGGTTTTTCAGTTTTTGTTTCTAATTCGTATGTTGTTTGATATTTGTTTGTTTTGAAAGAAAGAAACACGAAGACCTTACGGAGAATCCATCCATGATCAATGGCAGTGGTGGCTTTCATTTTCTGTTGTGTGTTTACTTTTTTATATTTTTGCTTTTATGCATTGTCTTTAGAGGAGGGTTTGCAATTATCCAATTAGGTTAGTATAAATGGTTTGACGTATTTCTTTTTATTTGAACAAAAGAATATGAAACAAGTTATGCATAAGCCATCAATGGAGGTGCCAACCCCACCAATGATGATCAATAGCGGCAAAGGTTTTCACACTCAGGTGCGTGTTTTATTTTAAGCATTGTTAAATTAAGTAATCTTAAATATTAAAACCCACAAAATGGTCTTGATCATGTATAAGAATTGTCTCGATTCTTGGTATGTCCTTCGGTTTAGGATATTTCATATCGTACCAAATGGTTTTGTTTACTTTTAATATTTGAAAATGTTTAGGCTATGTACTTCTTACATTGCAGTGCGGTTTTTATTTATTTAAGTTGTATTGTTTATATTAATGGATTATGCTTAACAATATAATAATTGGATTACTTTTTTAAGTTTTAACTATATAAATTTTAGCTTTTTTATGCACTCTTTATCTGGATCCGACCAATTAATCAGTTAAACCAAACAAAAATTTTATGTTGTTTACTTTGATAAACTAAGTTTGGCACATGGTTTAAATTTAATATCGTTATAACAAAATCTTTAAACACACAAAACTATAAAGATCTATGTTGAATTTGGAACTTCAAAGATGACACATATGTGTTTGACTTTTCAAATTCAGGGTGGACTATTTTTTTAGTTGATGTTTCCTTTATACACATGTATTTCCATTTTGCATATTCTCAAAATCAATTTATAAAGCTTTTCCATGTAACAAGTTAAACTTTAAATTCAAAGTGTGTCATGAATTAAGACACAATTAAAAAAAGCACTACTTTATACTTTGGCATATATTGCTTAGGTTAATACATAAACTAAATGACTTGAGCAAGAGTAACATCATAGATAACCACAACTTCGCAAACGGTTTGCAAGCATGATGTTTAATATGCTATGCTCCATTTCTATCGGTTCAACAAACAATACCAAAATCATGCAAGCACCATGTTGTCGCAAAGAGAAGTCAAAATTCTAGCAAGGCTTGGAACAAGACATCGCTCACAAAATTTCCACTGGTTCATGAGGTTAGAGGATATTATGATAATTTTCATCTCAAGTTAAATTTCCAGTTATTAGGCGACAACTGATTGGACCCAATGTTTATGACCGATTCACTAAGCTGAAATAATTAAAAGTTAAAACCCATCGGTTTTTGAAATATCTTAATCGAAAGTTATGGTTATGGCTATCGCCGGTAATAACCAAACTACCACCATGGCGTGTTCCAGCTGGAAACCCCCCCCCCCCCCCCCCAACCCCCCACACACACACACATGATGTGGTGCTACCAAAACCAATCATTATCAAACATTTGCATTCGCGGGCTTGACATAAACCATCAAAAAAATATGGAAACACCCAAGACCATGAATGTTTGAAAGGAAAGTGGACCTACGGTTACAACTCTTCCACGTTGTGGATCATGAACTACCCAAATTATGTTAAGATGGACCGTCCAATCGTGTGGCTAGAACAGAAGTTTTAGAATGACATGTGGTGTCCACATGAGACCCATGACCCAATCAAGTGGTTTGGTCTTACTCTCGCTAGGCGAAGCAGTACATCGTAATGGGCCCAATAGTACGGTTTACGCTCTGTTAGTACATATGCAAAGCTAGCTTGGTGTTCAAGGGTTGTGGTACCTACAACGTGGTGAATGCTACGCTATGACGGGTCCAGTTTGGTATTTATGAATGTGTACTAAAGAAAGTGATGATTGTAGCCAATCATTCATAGTGGTCATTTGGCTGGTTTGGTGTCATCATCCTTGTCACTTGATCATGTTTCAGTTTATTTGGGTTAGTAATGAGACAAAACTTCATTTTCTAACACAAAAATACATGACATATATAACAATAAGGTATTATACAGAAAACTTGTTAAATTGCAAATAATGAGTAAGATTTCTTAATTTCATTTTCTTGTTAATTTTCACAAGTTCGTGCTGGAAACTGACCTTGTTTAACAAGTGTTTCGAATGTCCCCAATGTGACATCCTAGTGGTTAAATGGTCATCTCGCAACCAAAAGGTTGGAGTTCAAATTATACAGGGCGCTGGTATTGATGTATTTATCCTATAAAATCTAGAAACTAATTTAGTAAAACAATTAAACAAACAAAAGTGTTTCAAATATACAAGTCTCAAAAATCACATAATTAAATTAGCTGTTTGATTTGAGTGTGTTGGAAAATTGGATGTGAACGGAATGATCATTTAGCCCAAATATCAAATTAGCCCAAGATGGATATTTAGCCCAAAATAATATTTCAGGCCACAATTCAATTTAGCCTGGCCCAAACCGGCATCTAGCCCATCTGCGGTTCTGGTGTGTGTTTAAGTGTTTTTCCCTTCACATTAGGCATGGTCCGATTGTAAAATTTCTAGTCTGGATGTCACAGCTACATTTTGGAAACTAGTGTCAACATTTTGTTACAAACTAACTACCAAGCATCGATTGTTTTCGACCGACAATGTGACCATAAAAACAAACAGTTAAATTTTTAAGTCAACCGGTTAGTACTAATTTCATGTTCTAGAGGGGGCCTAATAAGTCAGTAATTGTCTACCACTAGTGTGTTTACCCGCGCGTTGCCGCAGGATCTAAATAAAACCTAACAATATAAAGAAATTAATGCATAAATTATCAATTTATGGAGATTGATAAAGACGGTGAATGGTAATTTTGTAAGGTCAACATGGTGCCATGTGTTATTCCGGAACAACATAGTTTCCTATGCATAGATAGGGTAGAAATATGACTTTTGGACTGTGTATTCCTCCACTTCTGAAATTGTTGACGTACATATATTAGAGGCCAAAAAAAGATACAAAAAGACTTACTAAATTGACCAAAGTAAAGATCACGAGAATATGAGACTGTATACAAATTTTGAGCCTGCTTGAAAATGCCTCTTTGTGAAGGTCACTTGCCTTGCTAATTTTGGTATCTTGAACAATTGCGGATCCAAAATTTTTTTTCAATGATGTCACTATTTTAGACATTCTAATTTTGTAGAACCGGACATAAATATTTTCAGGTGGATCGGTTTGACGGTTCGAGTCGGGTCAAGTAAGGTTGATCACATAATAAAAATATTATACAATAATAAAAAAAAAAACATTGTCATTAAAATTTAAAAAAAAAACACATAATATAAATTTGATGGTCTTATAAGCCCCCTGAGCCCCTACCGGGTTGGCATTGCAAGGATTGGTCGTTTTGTGCGTCTTTAACGCCCACGACCAGAGCCATTTCTTCATTTTCGATCCAGCGAGTCATTTTGAAGATGTGGGTTTTGTTGATGTTGAACTGTGTTTCCACCACCGTGGTATAATGATTTATATACAAAAAAATCTCAACCGTATTGCATGTGAAATTCAATATTTCTGACGGTTAGATGAAACCGATTTTAATGCACATAATTATTTTTTACCGTGTTGGTAGGACGGTTTATGAGAAATCTGACCGTTTGGTGGTAAAACCGTGTGAATTAAAAAAAACAAAGATTAAGATTTGAATTTAAATAAAAATAAATAAAAGAATCAGTGGAGTGCTACCTCCAAAAAAGTGTATCAGTGAAGTGATGTGGCAGTGCATGATTAGCTGAAATCAGTTAAGTGAAAAGTGAATCTTATAAGCGCCCCTTCCCCCTAATGGGCTAAATAGTGGAGTGGGCTTGTAAGAGGTTATATTTTTATATACTTAAAAATTAGAGTTGAGCTCATTTAACTGGAATTGGATTGGATCTAATGTAGTCACCATAAAAAAACATTGATGTCACTCGAAAAACTATGTATACATGTATATATACAACTGAAAAAAGACTGCTGTCCCGGGAATACGTGTAGTCCCAAAGAACATACCTCCGCCCCTGATCTTGAAAGCTCATATAGAATATGACATATCACCAGCATACATACCGCAAACACATGCTGATTTGTCGGTAATGGGATCACATACCTGTTGGTATTGAAAAGAAAAGGAAAATATTTCACATGACAAAGGAAACGAGCTTGCAAGATGTTCACATTGGCTATATTTTTTTTGAAAAAATGTTTTCATTCACAAAAACGTCAAAACCGGGCCTCAAAACGCGACCCGACGGCTCAAAACACTATAACATATACATAGGATATTTACGCCACTCTTGCCAAACAATCCTATTACATTTCGATCTATTCTTGAACCAAAGAAACGACAGAGATTTCACGCTTGCCACTATCGACTCCACGCTAGGTTGTTTACCGTTAAAAACCGCCTCATTTCTTGCCTTCCACAATGTCCACATGGTCACTATAACTATACCGTGTACCAC
Source organism: Ambrosia trifida (assembly GCA_028751855.1). Taxonomy (NCBI): domain Eukaryota; kingdom Viridiplantae; phylum Streptophyta; class Magnoliopsida; order Asterales; family Asteraceae; genus Ambrosia; species Ambrosia trifida. The sequence continues at coordinate 89,983,788 of CM054123.1, read as the reverse complement.
ATTCTTTTTCTTTTTGCAGCCTGTGACCGATTTGTATATCTGCAAAAGATCCCTTATTTCGAAAGCAAATATCGGTGATAACTGACACCACCTCCCAATACAGTCCCATACATTTGAGGCGATAATGCAGTCAAACAAGATATGAATCTTCGTCTCCTCGCCGTATTGACACCAAGCGCAAATTCTGTTTGAAATAGAAACATTCCGCTGCACAAGCGCCATCTTAGTCGGTATCCGATTCATCTCCGAACGCCATGCCATTATAGTACATTTCAGGGGAACCCAAGACACCCACTTCATGATAAAATGGCTGCCAAAATCTATACGCTGCTGCAGAATCTTGAAGGCTCCTTTGACTGTGAAATCCAACTCCCCTTCAACAGCCCAAACCCACGTATCTTTCTCACCATCAACAGAACAACCTTCAATCACTTCACATAAACTAACCCATTGCAACAACTCTTCTGTCGTTCTAATATTGTCTATCCAATCAGCATCAATTAACAGTTTGCCATCGATTATTTTAGTCCTTTCTAAAACAAGGTAGTTCTTCTTGTCTTCCAATCTGTATAGCAGCGGCAGTTTCTGTTTGAGAGTGCAATCGCCCAGCCAAATATCTAACCAAAATCTCACACTATCTCCCTTTCCAATCTTCGGTCTAACAAACGTGTGCATAGGAGTTTCATTGACCTTCAAACCAGTAACCACTTTCACTATGGCCTTCCAATTTCCCGTTGCGTAACGATTAATCGGAAGCGTCTCCCACATATTGTTATTACTATGACATACCTCAATAATCTTTTCCAAAGCAGGTTCTTATTATTCCGAAACCTCCATACCCATTTGAATAACAGAGCTTCGTTAATGGTCTCCAAACTTTTAAGCCCCAAACCGCCTAACTTCTTCGAAGTTGTAACACGCTTCCAACTAATCCAATGTATCTTGTTACCCACATTCGAACCTGTCCATAAGAACTTTTTTATGATTTTTTCAAGATTCTCAATAACTTTCTGAGGAGCTTTGTACAAAGAAAAATAATACACCGGAAGACTTTCAAGAACCGCTTTGATGAGGGTAACTCGACCTCCTATCGACAACAACCTCGCCTTCCAAAGAGCTAGTCTAGCTTCGAAAACATCAGTGACTTTTTTTCAACTAGTACATCTATTCATGTTAGCCCCAACTTTAATCCCCAAGTACTCGAAAGGCACCGAATCCCGTTTACACCCTAAGGATAGAGCCAAAGTTTCCGTTTCTTCTTCACTAGTCCCAACCCCGTACAAATTAGACTTTTGAATATTAATTTTCAAGCCCGAACAGATGTGAAAACACCTCAAAATTCTTGCCAAATTATTTATATTCCGGTCCGACCATTCACCTAAAATGAGGGCGTCATCGACGTATAACAAGTGTGAGATAGAATGTATTAAAAGAAGTACCTGTTCAAAATGTGTTGAGTTACTAATCTTAGTAGATAGAATGTATTAAAAGAAGTAGATACCTTTTGTATATGTGTAACTTACGCATCAAGAAATATAAAATTAATACCGTCCGACATCCCAGTTTGCTCTCGTTTCCCTGTCTTTTTCGTCTCTACTAAGTACATAAGACTATATGGTGTGCCCCCTTTTTCCCCCAACTCCCCCAACCGCCACATCAGCGCCATGTCATTTCCCCCATTTTCTCCCCCAAACTTTGGAAATGGTTTCCCCCAACTCCCCCATTCCCCCTTCCTTTTTTTATTCTTTTTCCTTTTTTTTAATTATATATTTTATATTTCATAATTATTTTTTTATAAAAAATGTATAAAAAACATATAATTTATTTTTTTTAAACGGCAATAGTTAAAAAAAATAAAAAATAAAACCGAAAAAAAAAACTAAACATAAAGTTCATTAAATTAAAAAAAATTACAACCTACAATGCATGGAAATTTAAAAAATAACAAGAAAATTACATAAAAAAACCATCTAAAGCATATCTTTTCCAAGCCACTTGTTCGCGATCATGTTTCTCTTCGCCGCCCACCCCGCTCTTTCTTGCTCGGGAAGATCGTCGATATTTTTGTCCATCATCGCAAACTCCACCTTTTCTTGCTCGTACGCGAGCCGTGCCTTCTCCAACGCAAGCTTCTCCCGCTCTAGATCAAGTGCTTCTTCCTTCTCCTTCTTTCTTTCATTCCACCTTTCATTTTGCTCCGACTTAAACTCGTTAAAGTTTGAAATCAACGAATCTATTCTATCAACCACACTTAATTTCGAAGCGGTGGCCTTTCCTTTTGAGCCCGATGCGGCTTTTTTCGCGCGGTCCCTTCCAATTGGCCGCTCCAAATCGGGCGCGGGAGCATCATCTTCAAACTCGGGGTCATCATTTATATTTATAGTACAACGAGCATCGGACCCCCCCGCACTATAACTTCCCGAGGTGCTCGTCTTTGTTCGTTTTGCTTGTGCCACTTCGTTTGGCACCACCCTCCATTTATCACATGCTCTCAAAATCTCATACGGCCTCATGTACGCCCACCCCCCACTAGCCTTTTTTTTGCAAAACATTCCAAGCGCATTCTTCAACACGTTCTCGTCGCTTTCACCGGTCTTTCTATTGTTCCAACATCTTTGATAAACGCCCGCAAATTCTCCACATTTTGCGTTCATCTCCCTAAACTTAGTACTAACGGCATGAAAGGTTCGATAAGGCGTGCGTTGCATTAAGATGAAGAATTGTTCGCAAACCGCGTTCCAAAAGCCATCTTTGTTTCGATTCGTACCTACACGTGATAAATAAAAAAAAAAATTAAAATCATCCATAAAACCCACGGCCAAAAAAAAATAAAATAAACTTACTTCGTATCGGGTCGGTAGAAACGTTCACCCACGCTCGTGCTAAGGCCTCTAGCTCGTCTTGAGTCCATGGAACGCTATCCGCCTTAGTAGTGGCACGTTTCTTCCCCTTTGTGTCTTTTTTAGATGTTGGTTGAGTTTCGGGGATAACGTCGTCATCGACGCCTAACGATATAAAGTCGTGTTTGGCTTGAGTTTCGGGTCTAGCGGGGACGGTTGGCATTTGGTTCGGGGGTGGCATTTGCATATGAAAGTGTTGTTGGTGATGCATTTGCATTTGCCATGGATTTTGTGGTTGACTAAAACCGCCAAATCCGAATGTGTTAGGGTCGAGCGGTGTAGCGGGGAAGGGAAAGTTTGGAGCTTGTGTGGAAGGAGTAGCGGGGTTGTTCGGGTAAAAGGGTTGTGGGGTTGAACGCCTTGGATCCATGGGTGGTTTGGTTATAAAATTTGGAAGAGTAATTTATAAAATGTGGTGGTTTGGTTTAAAAATTTGAGTGAGTTTGTGAATTGTGGGGTAAATTTTATATATATATATATAGTAAATGTTTGTTTTTTTTTTTTTTTTTTTTTTTACAAACGGCTAACTTTCAAACAGGTGGGCCCATTTATAACGTTCCAAAAAATTGCACCAATCACAGAGCTCGGTGCCAACGGGAGGATTTCCCCGTTTTCCCCGATTTTTTTTCGGGGGGGGCGGTGTTCCCGAACGGGGCTTCGGCCAACTCAGCTCCCCGATTGATCTTCCCGAGTGCACACCGTATAGTCTAATAAAAGCTCTAGTTCCCATCTTGATATTCCACTCAGAGCAACCTTCAACCAAAATACATTTGTCCTTCTCCAACAAAAAAATATTAGGATAAAGGTCTTCCAGGGTATGTTGAGATGCCCATCTTACCGATTTCGCCCCTTAGACTATGTGGTGTGGTTTAGGCAACGCTTTGGAGGCCTTGCCGCCACGTCAGCAAAAGGTGGGCTAGCCTTTGTCTTAGACAACTTTAGGACTACCTAAGAGTGTAAGGGTAGTCCTCTTTGGGTAGTCCTCCACTCCTATTGACCACCATTTATTTTTTATTTTCTAATTTTAAAATAAGTAAATAATTAAAATACATGACATAGAAAAGTCACATAACATTAAAAAAATTTACAATGAAGTAGACATTAAAAAAACACCGAAACCTAAAAATAAAAAAAAATAACCGAAACCCAAAAAAAAAACCAAAACTTAAAAAAAAAAAACCTTAGCGAAACCTACAAATTAAAAAAAAAAACGAAAGCTTAAAAAACATCTACCAATCGACATGAAAATAACACAATAATTGTCATGCGAGAAGATGGAGGATGCTGAATTCGACCCCGTGAGCAGCCAGATGGTCTTCTTGTGTGCGTTGGATTGCCGCTTGTTGGGTAAGACCAGGGTTCACCTCCATCGTGGCTTCAAATAGGATGTTCCACCTCATACACCTTCTTCGTATAGTCCGCCACTTACTAACGAGTTAATCCGCGGTGCGTTGATTTGTTTTGCTTATACGATTGTATTCCGCCAAAACGTTGTTCCAAAAAGAAGAGGAATTTACTTCTAAGTGCGTCTCCCCTTTGATATTGATGTAAGCCGTCACCAACTTGATGTCGTTATCGGAAGTCCAAGCCATTTTTATAGAAGAGGGTTTTGGTTTTTTGTGGATTTTGTAAAAAAAGGGTAAAGATTAAAGAAGGAATGAAGATGGTTTGTAAATTTTTTTAGAAAATAGATGGGTTTTTATAGTGGGATAAATGGTAAAAAAAATTTTATATTCCAACGGTTATAATATTAAATTATGAGGGCCCCACAATTTGAAACCAACCAATGAAATAGCACGGCCACAACGTCCATATTGAGCCGGTTTGGCTAGGGTTAGAGCAGCCGGGGGTGGGGGTGTTGGTCGGGCTAGACGTGGTCGACAGGCCTTGCCCCCCCCCCCCCCCCCCATAGTCTTATAAGACTCGCAACTTAAGATTACTATAAACTAGATATTTGCCCGCGTTGACACGCAGTTTACCAACGTACGATTATTTGGAGCAGTATAACGTATAAGAAAAATAAAGTAGAAACATTTTATTAAAATTTAAAAGCAACGAATACACAGTTATTCAAATATCGCTAAAAATTTCCTTATAAACAACATTTTTTGTTTTAGTCATCACTTTCCCATCAGCATCCAGTATAAGTAACTTCACGCCTGCCCTGCTTTTAACTCTTGATAATGCGACATAAAGCTGGCCGTGTGAGAATACAGGGTTTCTTAAATACAATCCAACCTTTGATAAAGACTGTCCTTGGCTTTTATTGATGGTCATTGCAAAACATACGCTTATTGGGAATTGACGCCTTTGGAACTTTACTGGAATCTTGATATCAGATGGTATCAAATTTATTCTTGGAATAAGAGTTTTGGTACCAATGTTTCCACCTGATATGATCTCGGCTTCAATAACACGCTTTGCAAGTCTGGTGATTCGTAATCTCGTTCCATTGCACAAACCATTTTGTTGATCTATGTTTCGCAACAACATGACGGGTACACCAACTTTAAGTGCTAAACGATGGTTAGGTAACCCAGAAATTTTTAAACCATTAAGGACATCAGGAGAGTATAAGTCTTCCTGTGAACGGTTATTACCATTCTCAATCTGACATATACTATCAGAGCTCAGATACTCGACTTCATCTCCAGGAAACAATGCAAGAAGCCTTTCATTTATATCATGTACGACTTCATTTGTAGGTGCAAGTATTGCTCGTTCTCCAAAGTAATCCTTATCTTTGTAAAGTTGAATAAGTGAAGGGTAGACGAAGTCAATTAATCTAGAAATCGGATCTGATGTACCCTTAATAAGAAGATCATCTGGAATGTCCACATCAAACTCATCATCATGAATTGACTCACCAACTTTACCCTCACCTAATTCAAGAAGCCAGTTTGCAAATGCCTTTGTTTCATCGGATTCAGACGTGTTGTTACCTAAAGTTAACCTCATGTTTTTTGTTAAAGTGAGGACTTTGCAACTATTCCAAATAGGAGAAGAAGTTATTGATGCATTTAAAATATCTCTTCTACTACCGTTTGGAACAACCGGAAGGATCTGTCTAAAATCACCACCAAAAACCATAACCTTACCACCAAAAGGCAAATCAGAATTAGGTGAAGAATTTGACTGCAGGACGTCTTTCATTGTACGATCAAGTGCCTCAAAAGCATGCTTGTGAATCATTGGAGCTTCATCCCAAATAATTAACTTAGTTTGCTTCAATAAATCAGCAATATCACTATTGGGCTTTATACCGCACAATGATTGTTCAGTAACATTCAAAGGTATACGAAACCTAGAATGCGCTGTCCTTCCACCAGATAACAGCAGAGAAGCAATACCACTGGATGCAACGTTCAAAACAATTTGTCCTTTAGATCTTATGGCAGCAGACAACGTTTTCCATAAAAAGGTTTTACCAGTTCCTCCAAAACCATAAACAAAGAATAGCCCACCTTTGTTACCATCAACCGCATGAATGATTTGATTAAAAATTGAACGTTGCTCATCAGTTAAAGAACGTGAATAGGTATGAAATTCCTCAGCCAACGTACTTACTTGATAATTCAGCTCATCAAGAATCAAACGGTTATTTGCAGATGATATCGAATCATTATCCGGATAAGGCATAGAAGGAAACCTACGCAGGCTTGAGTTATTCCGAAGCAACTGTTTCTCAATTTCAAGCAACGTAAGGTTCTTTATTTGTTCATCAGGAAGAGACAAACCTAAAAACGAAAAAGTTTGGAACATTCAATTTAAAATAAAAGGGACATTAAAAAAAATAAATTCATTAAATTTCGAAATTAGAATTTGTTACCTTCAATTTGGAATACGTCTTCGTGTCTACGCATAATACCATCTGACAGATACTTCCATGATTTTTTCCCAAACATGCTCAGGCCTAGATAAGGTATTAGACATCAACATCATCGCAAACAAATTACGAAGAGAATATCCAGAACCTGTATAATGAGCCTCTTCAATAGCTTCTACATATTCTTTGTCATCGTCTAAGAGGCCAAGAGCATAACATGCATCACGAAATGTTGGTAAGATTTCTCCATTGACCGTTCTTATCTCCTCAAATGATCTAGGGCCTTTTACTTTATTTAGAAGCACTCTCAAAAAATACGCCTCGCCCATAGATGGATTAACCATGTGAACACGACCAATTTCCTTACCCATCTTTCGAAAGTCCCATTTTTTTTCTTCCTCTTTCCAGACAAATTTACTTGGGATTTCAATGTAACTTAGTTCACGTGCCACAGCTTCGTTTCGGTTCAGTTCCATCCATTTTAGAAACATTGTTGCAGCCACCGTTGGTTTGTCGAGCACATTTTGAATATTTTCTTTTGGACCATATACAACACTTTGCTCACCGGGCAGATGAAATGGAAGCCTTATAACTGGAGGGTATCTATAATGCACTTCATTTTTAAATATTCTCCACGAAGCTTCACATGCTGAAAGGAACCTACAATCAAAATGTTTTTTGATTTCATCTTTTTGCATCACTTCTTCACCTTCTCCATTATCTTCTACAAAAGCAACTTTAGCCATATCAGGTCCTTTATTAATGTATTTAAATAAATACTTAATTGAAGCGGCCTGGTTACACCATTCAACATTGATATGAGCTTGGTAACGCCTTAAAAGTTTTGCATTATAAGGGACCACATGTCTATTGTCTAACGTAGCAGTTCCTTTTTCAACAAATATCCCTGACTCTCTTCTTCTATAAACCGGATATCCATTTGAATCTAACGTTGAAGCAGGAGAAAACTTCTTTGGAAATTTCTTGGAGCACTTACCGTCAAGCATGCACGGACAGTTCGGATATTCACGCCCACATGGTCCATGCATCATAAAGTCACTCACAAGACTAAACAACTCCGGATCAAGATTCTTATCAGGGATTTCAGCCGAAACAAAACGATCAACGTGTTCAATTGTGGGTAGCTTACTGGCTTCTTTAAGAAACAAACAGATATGAGCATGGGGCAGTCCACGTTTTTGGAACTCTATAGTATAGACAGCTGAAACATAAAGTAAAACAATATAGTTAGAAAGTTAGTTAATAAAACACGTTACTATTTAGAAACAACAAATAAAAATTGTATTAGTATAAGTGAATAAAGATGCTAATATATGAATATATATTGGAAGTTTTTTTTTTGGTAATGAATTTTACCTGCTGAAGTTTTGACCAATAGTGCTTTTTCACGTAAATCTTTCATGATTGAGTCTAGCTTAACTTTGAATAGTCTAGCTAAAATATCTGGCCTGTCTTCTGGATTTGTCTTCTTGTCTTTAAGAAACCGTCTAATTTCAGGCCATTTTGGATTGCATGTGATTGTAATAAAAAAATCAGGGTATCCATGCCTTTTACAAATAGCCATTGCATCAAGATAATTTTCCCTCATGTAGCGTGCACCACCAGTAAAAGAAGAGGGTAAAATCACAGGTGTCCCTACTTTTGCCAAGTCAGTAGGTCCATTTTGGTTCAACGTTTGAAGATTAGTATAAGTTTCACACCTAAGTTTACTTTGCTGGAAACGGACATAAAATAAGCGCTCACTCTCAATCATTGTATAAACGTCAACCAAAAACTGTTGAAGAAGCCGCCTTGCATTCAAAATCAATGAGAACTTACCAACTCTGTCCTGAATATGATATGCAAAATACTCCCTCATTGAACACTTTGAATCGACCTTCCTTTTAGATTTCCTCTCTTCCCTATGTGGTATATCAACCCTATAACAATCTTCTCCAAACAGAATAAGCAATGGATACTGCAGGGCTAGATACGACGGATGAAGTTCAGATATACGCTGAAGTCCCTCTGATCTTGATTCCACGACAATATCTCTATTGTCAAGCTGCTCATCATTGTCTGAAAAAATAAGAGCAGCGATTTCTGACGAAGTTGGTAGGTTGTATGTTCGGCCATCTTTAGTTCTCCTACCAATAAGACGCAACTTAAGGGTAACTTCAGGATTTTCATGAAATCGATCCCGTACACTCCTATAACTTTTCACAAGCTCATTATTTGAGTCTAACATCGACTTCAGGTACTGAATGATTTCAATGTCAAGGAGGTCAGAAATATCCTTACACTTTTCCTTTTCCTTACTGAAATGAATGAAAAAAAAAATTAATACATTAAAATTTATATACAGGGCTAAAAAAAAGTAGAATAAAATTTTTAGAATATTACCTATAAATGTTTTTTCGGTTTGAAACTTCATTTTCAGTGTCATATATATATAACTGCGAAAACTTCGGTTTCGAACCATCATAAGGAAGAAGACCACCCATCGTGTGATAATTCTCACCACTTATTCTGTATATGAAGGGAGCCTTTCCACTATTGATATTTGAATCAACCTTCCCTCCCATTGAAGTAAAACAAAACATAGAATTGAAGCGGTGAATGTGCTTTAAGAAATATTTGCTCTTTAATTCTATGTTCTTGAAAATGTTCTGATAATCTAAATTGCTCTCTTTGAAATCTGGAAGTTGTACCTTTCCATAACCACAACATAGCATATAGCTTGTTCTTCCACCAACATTTACGCTTCTAATAGCTTCTGACCTCCACAATTTTGCATTACACATTTGACATACAACCGTTTGATCACCATGATCCAGATAATCTTGCAAACAGAATAAATAAAATAAAATTAACTTATAAAAGAAAAAAAAGGCTTTTAAATGTTTTGTAAATTTAATATTTATCTTTAGAGACACCCTTAAATTGCAAGCCTTCAATTGTTTGAGGTTCCACATTTTCTTCGTCAGACAAACTAACCATTCGGACAGGTGAGATGCAACGTCGATTATTCCTTGATGTATTAATCGGTTCTCTTTGAGCAGAAGATGATGCAAGTGAGACCGTATTAACATCAGTAAGTCCACCTGTAATTAAGAATAACATTTAAAAGTTAGTAGTAATAAGATTCAGAAATTCATTACATTAATCGACACAAAGCAAATTGCACCAGATGGGGTTGGATAAGTAGGAGTTCTTAGCGTGTCATCATTTGAACACTCATGTGCAACAGTGGGTTGTTTTCGAGGTCTACTAACAGAACCAACTTTACGTCTTTTTGAATCAAGTTGTGCTTTTCTAACGTTTCGTAACTCTGCAGATTTTTGTCTTTGGACTTCAGGCACGGAAACTATGGATAAAAATAATATCAGTTTGTATATTCAATGAACGTTTAATGTTAAAATAAAGGACTAATGTAAAAATAAAACTTGTATAACATAGTATTATGATACCGTTTGTAATATTGGACAAAGGAGTTCTTTGTGTGGAACCTGATAATACATAATGAAATAACAAAGAGACAGTGTTAGAGTAAAAAATTTGTCATCAATTTAAAAAGTAAAGCTATCGAATATTTAAATGTCATACAAATTTATTACCAGAAAAGGATGCGTTAAATGGGTTGTTGAAGGTTGATCTAAAGGATGGCATATCGATTGAAACTAAAGTACTTCTGGATGTTGATGAGTTTGAATTTTGACATTGATTAGCATTGACTCTCTTAGAATCCATTTGTAGTTTTCTGGATTTGGGACACTCCGTTGCAATATTTTTATTGACTTCAAGCGTAGAAACAACGTATGAAATAGTATTAGTTTTTATAATGAAATCAATAAGAAAATAGGATAGTCGTATACAGTAAAACATATAGTTTAAATAAATAAAAATACCATTTGATAAATTAAACAAAGGATTTTGTTCCAATTGTCCTATAAAAATAGACGAACAAATAAAATTGACTTAAATTATAAATGTGGAATGGTAGTTCAGACTGTATAGAAAGACTTAAAAGTAAAAAGTGTTATTCGTTGGTTTACCGGGTGTAGAAACATTCAATGTACTTTGGAAAGATGAGCTTTGCTGAATATAATGGTTGGAACGTTCAACGGAGTAACGATTAAATATTGTAGTTGGCGGCACATTTTGAATTCCATTATTATGATTGTTCACCTTGCATCTCTTTGCATCCAGTTGTAATTTTCTATATTTACGACACTCGGCCGCGTGCTTAACTTTTTCTTCATGGGAGATAACTATGAAGAATTATGTATTAGTTACATAAGTAAACGATAATATAAATAAAGACATATATAACTACGAAATAAGTGTACCGTTTGAGATATTAGATAAGACTATAAGGAGTGGGGGGGCGGGAAAGAGGGGGATGAAGCGCCATGTGGCACTTGTGGGACCCTTGTGGGGGGGAAAATAATTGTGTGGAGTGGAAGGGGGGGAAGAGGGGGGGAAGGAAATAATATTATATTGTGTTAAAGTTAAAAAAAAAAAAAAAAAAAAACCTGACCAATAAGAAGCTGCCACCTCACCCCCACCCAAGCCCCACGCCAGTGAACCATCTCCCGCCTCCCCCCTTCACGCCACTTCCACGCCCCTCTGCGGCGGTATTCCCCCCCTTCCCGCCCCCTCTCCCGCCCCACTCCGCTTAGTCTAATGGCGTTCGTTTGTCATCACCTTATAAAAAATCGAAAAATTAGATGACAAATTAAAAATAATACAAATAGAAATACATTGTATATTTATGCCAAAAAAATTACCATTCGAACTGTTAGATAGTCTTTTATGTCCCATTTCAACTAAAAGGATGCAATTCTACATAAAATGCATTATAAGAGTTTAACAAAATATAAACAAACTTAAAATTATGGATGATAGGTTTATATATATGTAAACATTCAACGATACATAATACTTAACTAACAATATATTATAAATCAACATAAAGTACAAATAATCAAGTTATGCGAACTAAAGAAAACATGTAGATAATCATGTTATGCGAAAATATGTAATATTGAAATTCAAGAATTACATACCTTCAACTTCTTTGATGGAACAGTAGAGAAAAAACATGTAGATAATCATGTTATGCGAAAACATGTAATATTGAAATAAAAGAATTACTTACCTTCAACTTGTTTGATAGAAAGTAGAGAAAACAGAAAAAAGCAAAGATGAACTCTTGAATATTTGAGTCTTCTGATTTGTCTGTAAGACTGAATGGATTCCTTTATATGAAACGTGTTGCTTTGATTTATAGTAGTAGGGTTTTATAGATTTTTAAAAATTAAATTTCTAGTCAAAACTTATTTAATATGGTTAATTACTTACCATGATTAAAGGAATTTCAGGATTTGAATTTTTTGGTGTAATTACAATTCAAATTTTTCAAAAATTTGAATTTATGGATATGTAACGATTTTTATTTTTAGCAAGTGTGTAATTACAAAGAATTTCTAATTAAAAATGTTTATTAATAAGCTTAAATACTTACCATTATTAAAGAAATACTATTTGAATTTTAAAGTAAACGAAAAAGTCAACTTAATTATATTTAGTATTTTTTATGTTTTTTTTATTAAGTATGTAATTAGAATACACTTGTTTAAATTAATTGTACTATAGCAACTTTGTAATTTTAACATAATCTTTCGTTATACTACTTAGAATTTTATATTAAAGTAACTTAAAATTTTTTTTTAAAAAATTTGTTTGTAAAAACGGAATATAATTAAATATTAGTCATATTTTGTTGAATAATGTTATTGAATGTATTAGAACTTTATGTTTGATAAATTGTTTGTAAAAATATAAATATGATAAAAAAATGTTAATTATATATAGGTGGACCTATAAATAATGTTATGATTCTTATAGACAATTCAACATAACATATAAATAATTAAAATTTATTCAACAACGAACAATTATTTGCCAAAGGTAAGGAAAAAAACATAAATGTTCAAACCAACAACTAATTCAAATGAAAAATAGTAGCAAACCTCAAACAAACCATAATAAAAAACAAATTGTCTCAAACCATAAACAAACATTCAGAAAAAATCCCCAAAAAATTAGCAAACAAACGGATAAATGTTCTTATTTTTCAAGCTTTGGGATCAACAGGGGGATCTCAACTGATTTGTCCGTGCAAACTTTCTTATCACCCTTACGCACTTTGGTAGTAGACTCACTTGCATCATCTTCTAGACCGTAAACTTTGTCGAGGCTACGCTTCACTTCCTGCTCGTCATGGACCAGACTAACTCTGCAAGATGATTCTGGAGTGTTGTTTTCTCCAACAGAATCCTACAAAAGTAAATGAAAGGTAAAAAGTTTGATAATAGTAGCAATTTAAATTTAATTGCGGGAGTGATTTAATAGGTGAAAAGAACCTTAAGAGAGACTGCATTTTGTGTAGACGATTCAACTTCATCCAAGCTTTCAAATCCAGGTTGATCCACCTAAAAACATTAAAGGATTTGTATGTGTCAGATTATATAGTAAAACAATAATAAATTTTTTTAAAATCAACCTATAAAGGAATATAGGACGGGAATAAAAAACCTGAATATCGGAGAACTTTTGTTCTAGTGAAGAAAGTATCGATGACTCATTCGTAAACTTGCGTATACTATATCCGTCTAGGTGCTTGTCAATATTGAATTGACCCACTTTAATTTTGAACGCAAACTTTTTGTCTTCAAGAGCATGAAACTCAGTTGGAGTTGTTTTTTCTTCACCAGAAACCTTAATAACAAATGACATACATAATATAAAGCAAAATAAGTAATTTGTTTTGGACTGAGTATAAACAACTTACCTGCTTAGATTTTTCTAAAAGTTGCATTGCTGACATTCCCAGCAATTTCTTTGCTTCACGATCAAATAAAGTAAGGGATGTAATACCAGTAAAATCCTGAACCCTTAAAGGTACTCTGAACCTACATTTATAAATTAAAAAATATTATTAAACAAATTTAATAGTGTTTTATTTTAAGATGTACATATTTAAGATAAAGCATACACTGGATCAGCAGAGACGATGTGCTTTGGACATTCTATATTGGGGCAAACTAACACCTGTTTAAACGAAGTAACATCTGTTTCTTCATTATCATCAGGTAAACTTAAGGTCGGCTCCACCTTGTGATTACAGTGCTCACATCCCAAATAATACCACTCATCTTTATCATCGACACCCTTAATGGTTCCAAGAACAATGACCTGTTTGTTCACCTACAAAAGAAACAGGAATCGGTTAAAAAATGAATTTTAAATAAAACTTGTATATAATGATATGATAAATCAATTGAATCTTACCTCTGTTATCAAAGGAAGATCACGAATAGTGCTGAAAGGGGTTTTATTCAAGAATTCATCATTAATATTCATACTACCAGACGATCCAAGAGATCGTTGTACAGACGATGATTCCGTAGAAAAAAACTTTTCAATATAACTGTAAGAATAAAAAAATTAATATAACATATATATAATAAGTCAAATATTTAGATATATGTAAATAATTACAGGATAATTTAAACATATCACCTTTTCTTAAAAGCACGAATATCGTCAATATCTTCGTTGATAAACAGGCGACTTATATTGAACCCATTTTGCAAACTTATATTACCTTAAAAAAAAAAAAAAAAAAAGCTAGCGTTATTTTTTTTAAAAAAGTAATAAAAATATCAAACGTAATACAAATTGCAAGAAATGACAAACCTTTATAATTGGTAAAGCTACCAAATTGAACAATAAGAACTACATGGACTTCAGCTTCGTTCTGCTTGATGTACTCAAACATCTGCTCACTATATTCATCCAACAAAGAACATGACATTTTTACCCCACTACATACAATACATTTTTTATTAGATCATGCATAAATTTCAAACATTTCTTCCTAAGTATTAATCGTACAAATGAGAAATGAATATATCATGAAAGATTATGAGATAATAAATTATGAATAGGAAAAATGAAACACATACTCTAGATCAATCAAGAGTAGGTTCATTTTCATTTTCAATCCAGCTTTTGTTTCGATAGGCTCGGGTGGACACCATTCTTCAACAAACCCAATGAAATCTAAAATATTTAAAATGTTATTTCAACTAATAAATAAGAAGACAAATTAAAAGAATAAAAATATATAAAAGATTAAGGCTTCGAAAACTACCAATCCTTTGTTCTTGAGAAAGGTTACCAGACTTAATAGACTCAAAAGAAGAGAAATTAAAACCATATTGGCTACCATCAAATCTGTTACACTTTGTAAGATTTGTTTCAAAAGTAAACGATAATATGTCATTTTTAGAAAAGTGTTTAACAGATTTGTTATCCGCTAGTTGTGGTCTATAGATATAATATGATTCATTTTCACGTAGAAATTTTTCATGCTTCTTCATGTATCTATTCCACACAATCGCTTGCATTTTTAGAACCCTGCATAAAAATATGTAATTAGAAGACATAGTTTGACCAGAAAATATTAAATCGAGTTGTGTAACATATATGTGACAAAGGAATTGATGATATAAAATCTAACCTGTTCATCCATAACAACCATATCAATGGCAAGAGTTTCACCTGGTATCTTTCGATTTGCTCTCTTCCAAAGCCTAAGTACCTTAACTTTGATTGTGTAATTACTCAGCCGCCATGTTATGTCATTCAAAAATGTTACATTATTTGGATCCATCTGCCTGCACGTGTGTAATATTTATCACAAATAACCGCGAACTAAAAAATGTTAGAACTCGTGTGATATATAAATAAACAATGTAAGAACCTAAAGTAGTATATGCTACCTGCGAAATGTAGAAGAAATTTTTTTTATTATATTCGATTCAATTGTACATGTATATATAATTTCGTATACCTATTATAAATAAGGAAGAAATGTTGTATTTTTAGTATAGATTATATAAATAGAAACAAAATATGAAATGACAATCTAATTGATTAAGTTTAAAGGTTTCCATAATACATTTTCAATCAAATTAAGTGGTCAAACTTTCCGAAATTATGAAAATAAATGTTGTTTCTTAAATTTTATTGTAAAAAAGTCAAAGACTAATTTTTTGTCTTTCCAAAAATCTTGTTTGTCAAATTAAAACTTTTTTAATTTGTAAATTATTAATTACTTGTGAGTTTAAAATAAAAAGAAAACGTTTTCTTTTGTTTTAAAATGGTACTGGATAAATTTAACATTTTCAAATAAAACGGTTGACTTTGTTAATAACCATTCAACAGGTAAAACACACCAATGTATGTAACCACTAACAGTTAATCACAATCCCAAAAACAACCATACCAAGGTGGTAACAGTTACACAGCAACACTATTTTAACAGGAAAAAGTCAACGGCATAAATTAGGATGAAAAAAAGATAAATTATAGGTTGATTGAAACCATAAAAAGTAGTCAATTACACATTGTTAATTGATTGTCTTTCAAAAAATATTTTTTCTCAACATAAAACGGTTTGAATTTGAAAATTATTAATTACTTGTGAGTTTAAAATATTAAAAAACGTTTTTTTTTTTTAAATGTTATTCGAAAAATTTAACATTTTCAAATAAAACGGTTGACTTTGTTAATAAGCATTCATATGTATTAAAAAAAAAGAATATCATAAATCTATTTCTCAAAAGACATATCAACAGGTATAACAAACCAATGTATGTAACCAATAACAGTTAATCACAATCCCAAAAACAACCATACCAAGGTGGTAATAGTTACACAGCAACACTATTTTAACAGAAAAAAGTCAACGACATAAATTAGGATGTCAAAAAGACAAATTATAGGTTGATTGAAACCATAAAAAGTAGTCAATTACACATCGTTAATTGATTGTCTTTCCAAAAATCTTGTTTCTCAACAAAAAACGGTTTGAATTTGAAAATTATTAATTACTTTTGACTTTAAAATATTAAAAAACATGTATATTTCTTTAAAAATGGAAGATATTAAAACTTGGGAATTTTTCAAATAAAAAGTCAAAGTTACGAAATTTAAGTATTTAATAATGAGAATGTTTAATGTTAATGTAATGTAATTTACCAAATTTAAGTTTTAATCAACAATATTAACAAAGTCAATTTGTAAAATCTAAAGTTGTCTAAATTTTAATTCTCATTATAGCAAACAAATCATATTAAGCATATTTACCTATTTCTAAAAAAAACATATTTCCCAAATTATTGCTAACAACTATTAAAACATAGAAGATCATATGTCGTAAATACAAACCATAACACAAATATATTTTTCAAAACACATATCAACACAAAAAACAAATCAATGTATGTGACCACTAACATTAATCATCATCCCAAAAACGACCATAACCATCGTGTTAAGAGTTACCCACAACCACTGTATTGAACCAAAAACCACCACGACTTAGGACCAAAAGTATGTCATTTATATCCAAAAAACTACCCACTGCCTCCCGTTCTAATTACCATCAACCCTAACTACTTTAGAGAGCTTGAACAGACCTCGTTTTTCAAACCAACGGAAATGCACCTGATCACCAGCCTGTAAATCATTGTCAGCAACAAACACAGACATACCTTTGATGTAAAAACGCTTACTCGATCCCCTGTCTTCAATACCTACAGAAACACCCCAGCTATTTTGCTCAGCATCCTTAATTGTCAATGAGCGCGGCCTGTTCAAGCCATTGGCCTTTGCCCATTGTGTCTTCATCCGCTAAAACAAATAACCATACATGAAATTTGTTATAAAAAGGTTTATTTAGCATCAAAATGATTATAACATATTGCTTTAACATATAATACTTACAAAATGCCTGTCAACAACAAACACAACTGGAACGGCCCAATCTTCTATATCGGATACATCTTCATCCGATCCAGATTCATCATCATCAGTTTCCATATCATCTTCATCTGAATACTCTTCTCCATCATCATTAGAAACCACAACTATTTCCTCCTGATTATGGTGATCATCCTCGGGCTGTTCAACGTCCTCCCACAACTCCGGAGGCAGGGTCAACTTGTTTTTCTCAAAGATGGACAACTCCAATGTTTTCTGTTAATTTTACAATGAAACACATGAAAAGTGTACAAATCAATGATCTAAATCTCAAACAAAATTAATGATATTTATTGAAATTTCGAATCGACAAACAAACCTCGTTGTAAATTTCAAACACCATCAGATGATCTGCTGTTATCTTAAACCTTTGTTTCATGTACGGCCATCCCTGGGTAATGAAAATCTCATCACCATCGTATTCAAGTTGGATCTGGAAAACATGCCCTGCAAAGAAGATGAATATCTAACCACTGTTATCATTATGAACATCAAGATTTAAAAAAGTCTTATTATCTAACAAATAATTATATACATGAGATTACCTGGAAATGAGCTAACCATAATCGGTTCCATAGGAGGGTTTCGATTGTACAAACCATGATGAACGAAGGCACTTATATGCTGGAAAGTTGAAAAACAATGTTGAAACATTACTACATATTAATGTATTTAAGGCGTTATGTCATGGTTGTACACATCATTTAAAAAACATACCAGGCGATTCAGATCACTGAGTGGGTCATCAAGTTTGCAGTAGAAATACTTGCCCGGTGCAGCTATGGCATCCTGATGAAAAGTATACATATTAAAACAGTTGAGCATTTCTTCGAACTCAAAAACAAAGTGACAACCACTTGGGTAGTTTAGCGTGGTAATCATGTGCTTCCACCCGTTGTAAAAAAACCATTTCCCAGCGATATTCATCACTTTAACTTCGAATGATCTCTCATCCAAAGTATGAATTCTGGTCATGCCAGTAGGGAATCCATACTTGGTAATCCATTCCTTATAATCTCCGGGCAAGGCCTACAAATCAATACCAAAAACAGTTGATTATAAATTAATCTATTGGATTTTCAGTTAATAAAGATTATCCATCCGAATACTGTGCAGTGATCAATGAACATATAGTAACAACCAACGGATTTTTAACGCATAAGAAAGGTCGCTTACCATACATACACGTTCTCTGCCCTCTGATTTAACCCAAAATCCAGAAACCATTCTGAGACGACCTTTAAAACACCTGTATTATCAGTAAAAACAAATTAAAACATGATATCATATAACTAAAATTGCATCATTACATGAATACATAAATGACAAATCTGAAAAATCTTAAAACCTATTAATTTTTTAAAACAGATTAATGTGACTGAAAGTATATTTAGTGAAAAACTTTGTATGAAAATCCCAAATTGAAATCTTTATATAATCGAGTCATATTCCCAATGTTCATACAAACTTTCATCAAAACAACATCAATATAATCTTCTGAAAACCTAAGTTTGACCTAACAATATCAATGAGAAATCAAAAACAAAACACTGTCTGAGTCCATCAAAATCCATTCAAGAACCCTAATCAAACAATCAAGAAACCTAATCAAACAATCAAGAACCCTAATTAAGGGCAAACAAAGGTTTTCTTTGTCGTAACATAAACACACAAATCGAAACATAAATAATCAAATAGAATGAAAACAGGGAAAAAGAAACATTCAATCGACAAAGACATTACAAAAAAACGAAAAAAAACACCGTGAAAATGAGGGATAAAGATGGATTGAATGAAATTAGAATGAAATAGAGATTACCTTAGATTGGAGATGATTGAATGGTTGAATCGCCTAGAATCCTCTGATTAGGGTTTGCAGGTTTGAATGGATGGAGGCGATTAGAATGAGATAATATGTCCGCGTGTTTTTTAGGTTAGTATTTATATTTTCTGTTTTTTTTTAAATGAAAAAGTTTATAAATTCCCACAATGAGACACTTGGCACAATATGATTGGCTACACAATTGAGGATGAATGTGGGAGTGCCAAGTGTCCTCATGGACTTTAGTTTATTAGATGTATAGATACTACCTAATGAGTCAAAGAAAACAAGACAAAACTTTTTAGATTAACATAAGTTGTACATATGAAAACGTTTACTAATTCCCATTCATTGAAACAAACATTAGTAAAACAATAAACTTTTACAACACAACTCCAAAACAGGAATCAACAGGAGTCAGTGAGTCACTCATACTAAGACCAACTTTGCATTTTGATAATTCGTCCATTACTTCAGCATCATCATTATCTATCTCCTGAATCTTCATCCTCTTCACAGCCTGTGCAGCATCACTGCGAATCCCACCGTTTGCATTTGGGATTTCAATCAGTATATCAGTTTTTGCCTGTCACAGCATTCACCAATCCACCATTCTTTTCCACCTTGTAACTCAACTCAATCCCATCCATGCCTGCATCTTATATACACTGTTGAGTTTTCATCAATGTCTTCTCTTATCAACATCTTTGATAATTCAGTCACAACCCTCCTTTCTAGCCACCTCTTAATCAGTCGTGCCCCATAAACATGCAAATTTAAAACATGTCTGATGACATGGGATAGGTAATGAGGCTCAACGGTGTGGAGACGCCCCCTGCCCCGTCCGTCCTTTTTGCCCCGTCCTCCACCCACACACCGCCCCCTCCCCCCGTCCCCCACGTCCCTCTGAGGACATACTAGCCTGACCAATCACGTAATTTTCTTTTTTTTGAAAAAGTGACGTTGGGCAACAGTAAAAGCCAAACGGCTATTTTTTTAAATTATTTATAATATTTAGTTTTTAATTTAACATTATTTTATTTATTTATTAGTTTTAAAACAAATTAAAATTAATATTTAAAAATAAATTAAAAAGTAATTTAATGCTTGAGACATGGGTTTCTCATGTCTCCACACCCCACCCATGTCTCAAGCATATGGAGACATGACTTTGTTGAGGTGGCATCCTATGTGGCATGGAGACATGACCTTTCTCATGTCTCCACACCCCATAGCCTGACGAGTTAGAATAAATAGATTAAGCAAATTAGAAAGATAAAATGAAATTATAATGAAGTTGATTAAAAACCGGAATAACCAGGACGACCGATCCGGTCGGTTAGTAAAACCAAGCCGATCAACGAACCAGAACGACCGACCTGAAAATAGGATAAGACATCGGAAATAACTAATAATGGATCAGACATTCCGATAAGACATACCGAACGGACAGACCATAGGACAAAGGACAAAGGACTGTTGGACAAACACAAAGTAACGATTAAACAACGGATAAAACAAAAGCGGCTATTACCCTTCGGACAATAGCTGCAAACAACTAAAATATTATTTCGACCATCCCTTGTCAGCAGCTACAGTGACACCCGTCACTGTTCACGCCGACTAAATCATTACTCGCCATTAATGCAAGCCTTTGGCCCAGGTTATAAATACTTGGTGGTTGGCCACATTTAAAAGGGCATTAACTCCCATCGGAATCTGCTCTGCTTCCGACCCAATTGCCCTAACCTCTGAACCCCACATCCTGACTTCAACATTTTGGCGCCCACCGTGGGGCCGAAGATAATCCACTCGAGGATACTTTTTCCCCACATGTCTTCATCCAAACTGCCGCTACCGGGTAATGTCACCCCCTCCGAGGGTGATGTTACCGCATCAGCTAACAATAACGTCACCCCAAGTGTCGGTTTGACCGTGTCACCCGAACTGGTACGATCCAACTTTCTGCAGATACGACAACTCATGAACGACTACGTAAGGGAAGAGAGTGCGAAGGGTTTAGCGCTCCGATTATCCTTCGACGAGGACAAGGTCGTTCCCAACATCGGTACCCTTCCCCTGCCGCCCCAAAATCAAGGGCCAGTTGTGACGCCCGCATCGTGGCTGGCTGACATGGTGCATCGGAATGCCCGAACGTTTAGCACCAGGCAAGTTACCATTGTAGCGCCTACAACTCACGAGCCAAGGCCGATCGTCCGAGCCGAATTGCTAGGAGAGGGCGGTGAAGATGATCTGAATAGACCATACCGGCCTCCCGAAGGATCTAAGTTTACCGGCCAGATAGCGGACTTCGTTCCGCCAGTACGAGTTAAGATGCCATCCAATGTGAGAGTGTATGATGGAACAGCAGACCCGGAGGACCACATCCTACTATTCGATAGTGTGGTACGTAATGAGGGATGGCCGATGCCTTCATGGTGCCACATGTTTGTGCAAACATTGGCAGGAGTGGCTCGGGTGTGGTTCAATAGCATCCCTCCCGGGAGTTTGGACAGCTTCCACGATCTGAAGGTCAGATTTTTAGAACACTTCCGGCTACAGAGGAAGCATATGAGGGATCCCGTGGAGTTGCATAACGTCAAACAGAGGGAGGGGGGAAATTTAAAAGAGTTTGTGGCTCGGTATAAGGAAGAATCCCTGCAGGTAAGGGACGCGGACGAGAAGATGAGGATATCAGGTTTCCTGCACGGTCTACGAACAAAACAGCTAGTAGATAGTTTAAATGCGTGGGTACCGGCTACAATGGATGTAACAACCGGCAAAAATAAGGTAATTCCGTACAAATTAATTAATATATGATTAACGTAATTAAATGCAATTATGTGTGATTTAATTATCAAGGCCTTAGGGGATAGCAATTTCCAAATAGTGCATAGGAATGCATACGTTTAATGGTAAAGCATGATTGGATCATGTGCGAATAAGCTATCCGGTATGGACGTTGGCAATTACCCGGTAATAATTAAATAAGCGAAATGGATCCCGGACACCCAGGATATAAAATAAAGGGTATTTTCATAAGATATAATGAGTTTTGGAACTCCAAAACCATAAATGAAAACGTCTTGTACAAGTCTCCCGGTAACGAATAAAATGCGCGTACCGCACCCGATACGCGTATAACTCATAATTTCACCCGGCAAAGGCCTAAATAACCTATCAACGCTTAAAATAGACTATATTTAAGGGTTATTAAAGGTATTTTTAATGCCCGGATAACGCGTGATTAAAACCCGAAAAATACCCGAACGACACCCGAACGACGGGGGATTAAACATAACAAACAATGGGTAATTATTTGAAGTTGTGGACCCCACCAAACCCACCCAAGGGGCCGGCCTAGAAGGCCTTGTGGCATCCACACATGTGGTTTGATAATTATAATCTAAAACCTATGTGAAAAGCATGCAAGAGTAAGACAAAGCATAAGATCATGCAAGTACACAAAGCATGCAACTTTCTTGTCCCCCTTGTAAGAAATTTTCGGCCAAGAGGCCATGTAATCCAAGACAAAGCTTAAACCATCATTGCACTAGAGCACTCTTGTGTGTATAAGATCAAGGGAAAGATTAGGAAAGATCACAATCACTTAACCAAGATTTACAAGCCACCTCTTTGGCTCTCCCAAAACCTACGGCCATCATCACCATCCCACACCCATCCAAGATCAATTTTTGTACTTCATAAATCTCTCATATCTTTAGTAATAATCACAAGATCCATGGAAGATTACATGTGATAAGGGTATAAATAACATGTGTTAGGATATTGAATAACAAAGCAAAAACTCTTCTTCTTCTTCCTTCTTTGGGCCGTGGATTTCATACCTCCCCCATACACATTTCTTTCAAGTTTTTACATCTCCAAATCACTTAAAACCATCCATCATCCAAACCCCTATTGTGTGTTTCAAGAGCTTGGAGCTAAACCACTTGGAAGAACACACTAAACCCCTCTCAAATCCAAGGTTTTTGTCTTCCCTAGCCTTGTGCTAGTAGTAAGCATTCTTAATCTTGTTTTTGATTAATATTATTCATGTATGTGTTCTTAGTAGCAAGTTGTACATGAAGGGTTTAAAAAGAGGTTTGAACATAATCTTTAATAGGTTTTACATATGTAAAATGGATGATTAAAGATATGAAAATAAATCATGGATTTGATGATGATGGAGTTATGATCTTGAAAATATATAAAGTTTACATTTAAAACTAAGTAGGATGATGTTTTGGTTAAGATTATGGAATGAACTTGAAAATGATAAAAGTAACTTTAAATCATCTTATTATGATCATTCATGGTATAATATGTGGTAAAACATGTTAGAAGTTCATAAATGAAGAAGATGGAAAATCTAAGTTAGCTTACTTAGATGAATGATATTTTGATAAAATGGACAAATACATAAAACACACATATAATTAGTCTTCCATATGAAATACAAGACTAACAAAAGTGTTTTGATACAAAAATAACTTACCAATAAAAAGTTGGATCTTCAAAGCCTACTACTTTGAATGAAAAATGTTAACTTTGGAAGTTAGAGTGGAAAAATGCAACTTTTGTAAGTTAAAGGACTAAAATTGTAACTTTGAAAGTTAGAGGACTAAAATGGATATTTTAGAAACTATTAGTCCAAAAATACAAGTATGGAAAGTTTGGTGTCAAAAATGTAAGTAATAAAGTCTAAGGATGATTTTTGTAAATACTAGTAGAAATACTTGGGTATTTTGTATAAAAGTGTATTTTTGAAAGTTATAAAAATATAAAGGGTTTTAAAATAAGGATTTTTATAAAATAGAGATTTTATAAAAATATTAAACAAACTTGGGAAACTTATACAAAAATGAATACTTTTATATAAATGGGAATATAAAAGTGTTGGAAACATTTTTGTAGTTAAGTTAACAAGTTGGGTTAAAAATACATAAGTATTTTAAACCATCCAAGTAACATGTGAAAAAAGGAAGGAATATGGATAATATTCCTATAAAATACATGTTGGGAAAAACTTGGAAAAATTAACTAATCGAGTTAAGATATCGAACTAAGGCGCGTTAACGAACCGTACACGGACAAAACATGAGAAAAATGCCATTGCGGCAAGATAAGAAAAATATATATTTTAAGAAGTAAAATATATATATACATTGGGTGAAAACTAATAAACACTTTCCTAAGTGTTAAGAGAATTATTCGTGGGAGAAACACATGACATAAACAAATAAGACGTTAAAACAAACGTATATACTTAACAAGAAAAATTACACATTTATATATATGTACGCTCGTCTCGGCAAAATTCTAGTATATCTACTTAATGGGAAAGTAGATATGTGGGAAGGAAAGCCGCGACGAGAAGACAAAGATATATATATGTGTATGCCGTACCAACGAAATCCTAGTATATTTATTTGAATGGGAAAATAAATATACGGTATGGTGAGTTGAAATGGGACGTTAAGAATATACAATCGAACGACAAGATCTTAGTATATTTGTTTAAATGGGAAAACAAATGTGCGGCAAAGTGAGTCGGGTCGAGGATTGAAATATATATTATATCGAGCGATGCGATCTTAAGTATAATTATTTAAATGGGAAAATAATTATATGTTAAGTGAAGTCGAGTCGATGATAATAAGATACAAGTTATGGAAATATTAACAAGAGTAATATATAACTTGTAGTACAAAGGGTAATGTAACGCCAACAAAACCTAGGATACGCGCTTAATTAAACGGGATTTGGAACAACTTGTGGTCGGGAGTTGGGTGTACAACTTGCCAAGGCACATGCACTATAGGAATAGTGACTTATACGTCTAGGACGTTTGTAGGTGCGAGACCACCCACTTGCTATCTACCTTTTGAGCCAGACGCAGTTTCAGGTGAGTTTCACGGCCCCATTTTAAACTATTTTTACGTTTTCGGGGGAAAGATATGTTAGGGAAATGTTTGACGGGTTTATTACTTGAGGTGTGACCGCCACTCGGGGTTGAGTCCTCGCCTCTATAATCATTTATTCGGAGATTGAAACCGGAGGAATATTCGAATAGTACTATTGGTGCCTGACAAGGCCCACCCCTAATCGATAGCGGCGATTGTGCATTAGGTTATGCCTGGGGTGCAAATATTCTGAACTTAAGTCGTGGGAAACCGAGCAACGACTTGGAGCGGGGCATTTTATTTATATACGTCTTGGTTTGATTATAGTCTCAAGTAGAGTTATAGGAATTTGCAACTCCTATACATTGTCATAACATGGTATTCCCAAGTATTCAAGTTTTAGAAACTGAAAACCTGTGAACTCACCAATATATTTATATTGACGAAACTTTTTAAACATATCTTTCAGGTAACTAGATGAAGAAGGATCAGGCGAGCTGGGTCGGAGAATCTCCAATGCGACGTCGAACTTTTGCGGGGTTTCACTTTTATTTCCCAAGGCATTTGGGATATATATGAGAAACCTCTATGATTAATTCAAAAACAATTTACTTTTGTGTAATGTTTGAAACAGATTTGACGTCATAATAAATGACCCATTTTCTTAAATTACTTGTGTTTAGCAATAACCTTGACTTTATGCTTTTGAACCGTCGCGCCACGTGTTTCCGCCGTTGTCGTGGTGTGACAGAACGTGGTATCAGAGCCAAGGTTATAGCGAACTAGAGTATTTTCTTTAAAAACTAGACTATAACCGGATTTGGTTCTAAAGATAAAGTTTTCAAAAAGAAAATATGTAGGTGTTAAATAAAAAGTAATTTTCAAGAAGCATTGGGCATGAGGAGATTCCGACCAAGCCAGCCAGGGGTATTGTTATGCTTTAACGTGAAATTAGAAGTTAGGAAGGTTACTATAAAGTACGCCATAACTGTCTAATTTAAATAATTCATATATATTAGTACGGTTCTTTTGCCAGGAATGTCGAACGCAGGAAGTATCGCGCCGAGCTACGACAGTAGCTTGCAGATCATCCCAGCACCACCACCAGAGCCAGTAGAGTTGGTAGTGCTCTCCTCGGGAGATGAGGACGTAGAGATGGGCGTCGCCGCCGACGGAGCAGGCGACGATAGCTCAGATGAGTCAGACCCCAGCGAGGACCCCCACTGGGCACCGGCCGTGATTGACGCGCCACTGCCCATTGTACCGGCCGCACCTTTGGCCGTACACCCCGTTCGAGCCATCAGGGACTTCCCTGACGGCTGTGCCGGTCCGTCGCGACCAGTTCCAGCCCAGTCGGATGCGGCAGAGTCTCCATTCCGCCGACAGGCTCACGTGGAGCACGAGCCAGCACCCTTACCCCACATCCACGTACCTGCAGGCATGCGACTCCTGCCGATCGCCCGTGGACAGAACGGGTGGATATCCGATGATTCCGACGACGAGTCTGTAGGTTCGGTGGAGCACATATTGGTGCCCGAGATTCCAGCGGATCAGGAGGAGCCAGTGGCTCCAATGCTAGAGGACGCCCCAGCCGACCCTGTAGCCCCACCGGCACCACTCGAGCCCATACCCCAGGAGGAGCCAGCCCCAGCAGCGCTTGTACTTGAGGGGAGTCCCGCCCGTAGCTCTGAGCTACATAGGGCAGGCATGGAGGCATTCGCCACTGCGAGCCCTCCCACACCCCCTGTAGTGGTGTCCACTCCAGAGTGGGCCACTGTTTCGGAGCCGTTAGTAGCCCCACTAGCCGAGCCTATGCCACCACCCCCAGTAGCCATGACTTTACCCATCCCCACCATTCCCAGCATGACACCTGCACCGTACCCTCTGGGTGCAGGGGACCCTTATATGATGCCACCCCACTTTTCCATCAGGCCACCAGGTTTGACTCCATTACTGCCACACATACCAGTACCTGCCCCCTTTGGGCCCTTCCCATCCACACACCCAGATATACCCGGACCAGCCCAGCCACCCAGGACGACACCCTTGTCTGGACCAGCATGGTCCACTGCCATCACTCTAGAGCGGGATTTTCAGACTCTCGCTGATACGGTGCAGCGCACCGTAACACAGGTGGAGCATCAGACACGTCTGATGTGGACGAGGATGATAGATGCGCGGGATGCTTTGGCGCATTACGCGGAGGAGTTGCTGAGCCTAGACGATCAGTGCGGTATCACAGGGGATGCGCACTTTGCGCATCGACATTTCTTGTACGAGCGTATCATGAAGATCAGTATGACGATCAGTACGCACGCGCCGCAGTACCAGTATCCACCGCCACCTCCTCAGTAGGATGTATCGGGGATGCACAGAAGACCCACCAGCTTATGTACATATTAGCAGCTGTATGATAGCACTACGTGGGTTATGACACCCACTTGTATTTTGCCTAGCCGAGCGGGTTGTGCCGGCATATAACAATATATTTCTGATGTATTTCAAATGAATGATGTAAGAGGAAGAAATCCTCAATTTTGTTGTATCGAACAAATCAGTGTAATCATTATGTTGAAATTTATGAAAGACTTGTTATGGTAAAATTGTGTTATGACTTCTACAGTTATTATTATTTATTCTTGTATGATGTGTTGGTATGTTGTGTGATGACATGGTGTTGATTATTGTGTTCATGCTTTGGTTTGTTATTTATGCTTTGTATTGTATAAATGTTTGCCAAATTAACCTTTGATAATGATTATTGAAGAGAAATGGCACCGGCCACTAGAAGCAATAGCGGAGCAGACGGACTGCCCGCAACACCCGCCGAACTCGAGACCATGATATCTGAGCGCATAGCTCGCGCCATCGCTGAACATGAAGCCGCACGCTCTGAACACTCCCATGACAGGACAGGGAGCGAGCGACGAGAGACCTCCCCCATTGGTAAGAGGTTTAAGAATAAATGAAAAAGTGATGGGAGGATATTTCAAAAACTCCTATCCCATATTAACATACTACATCACTATTACAGGGACAGCCTCGGGAGAGCGCGGCTGCACTTTCAAGGCTTTCTTGGACTGCAAGCCGATAAACTTCAGCGGCACTGAAGGTTCCATAGGCCTGGTCAAATGGTTTGAAAAGACCGAGGCAGTTATCCGCATCAGCGGGTGTACCCCTCGACAGTCTGTCATGTACGCCACCAACCTGTTTCTAGATCAGGCACTAACTTGGTGGAATGGCCAAGTACAGTCTCTAGGAGATGATGTTGCATACTCTCTATCATGGGCGGCACTGAAGGAACTTATGACTGCCGAATACCGCCCGGCAAGCGAAGTGCAGAAATTGGAAACCGAGTTCTGGAACCTCACCATGGTAGGAGCAGACGTTACTGGGTATACGTCTAGATTTCATGATCTCGCACGACTGGTACCTCGTCTGGTTACACCGGAAAAGAACAAGGTGGAACGCTACTTATTCGGGTTAGCACCACAGATTCGCAGCATGGTCACCTCTTCCAAGCCCACGACCATGCGCGAGGCGATTGATCTGGCACTAAGCCTCACTGAAGATGCTATCCGCATGGGTACCCTAATCCGCCAAGTTTCAGGATTAAAAATTTCTGAGGCAAGCAGTGTTGAGGCCAAGAATCAGGGATCAAGTTCAGCTGTTGTGACTAATGATCAGGGTAACAGGCCGAGGTTTGGGAAAAGAAAGAGGGATGAAGGAAAAAGGGACCGAGCGTCGGGTAGCTCGAACAAGAATGGAAAGGGATATGTCGCCACGGGACGTGGTAACGGTAACAAGCAGGGAAATCAGGGGAGAAACAATGGGTTAACTTGTGGGAAGTGCCACCGCACCGGGCACAAAACTGAAGAGTGCCGTTCTGGAGCACCAAAGAATGGAGGGGCTAGACCATGCTTTGCATGCGGGTCATTAGATCATTGGAAGAAAGATTGCCCCAAGATTAACAACCAGGCCCGCGGCCGGGCATTTGTGATTGGAGCCGGTGATGCACGGCAAGACCCCAATGTGGTCACTGGTACGTTTCCTCTAAATGGTCATTATGCCTCTGTATTATTTGATACCGGTGCTGACTTTAGCTTCGTATCCATTGAGTTTAAAAGACTACTTGGTTTAAAAACTAGCAAACTAGATACACCCTACTCTATAGAACTGGCTAATGGTAAAACTATTGAAACGAGAGAGGTAGCAAAAGATTGTAAGTTAGAACTCTGTGGGCACGAGTTTGGGATTGATCTATTGCCGGTTGTATTGGGAAGTTTTGACATCGTTGTCGGCATGGACTGGTTGTCCGCACATCACGCCATTGTGGTTTGCAACGATAAAGTTATTCAAGTTCCCCTCGCAAGCGGTGAAACTCTCTCAATTCAAGGGGAAAGACACGGGACGCCACTAAGGATTATTTCGAGCATGAAGGCTCGTAAGTGTCTGAGAAAAGGGCTTGTCGCATTCTTGGCACACGTAGTGGACAAGAAGGCCGACGAGCGAAAGTTGGAAGACATTCCAGTCGCCAGAGATTTTCCGGATGTATTTCCAGAAGATTTGCCGGGGTTTCCGCCACCTCGACAAGTCGAGTTCCGCATCGACCTCGTTCCCGGAGCAGCTCCTGTGGCACGATCGCCATACCGCCTAGCTCCATCAGAGATGCAGGAACTGTCCAGCCAGCTACAAGAATTATTGGACAAAGGTTTTATAAGACCGAGTTTCTCACCTTGGGGAGCTCCCGTCTTATTTGTGAAGAAGAAAGATGGCACATTTCGCATGTGCATCGACTATCGAGAGCTGAACAAGCTAACCATCAAGAATCGCTATCCTCTCCCCAGGATTGACGATTTATTTGATCAGCTCCAAGGTTCCAGCTATTACTCCAAGATCGATTTGAGGTCAGGCTATCACCAGTTGCGTATACAAGAAGAAGATGTACCAAAAACGGCCTTCAGAACCCGGTATGGACACTATGAATTTTTGGTAATGCTGTTCGGCCTGACCAACGCACCAGCGGTGTTCATGGACCTAATGAACCGCGTGTGTAAGCCATACCTGGATAAATTCGTCATCGTCTTCATTGACGATATTTTGATCTATTCACGCACGAAAGAAGACCACGAGAATCACCTTCGGTTAATTCTTGAAGTATTACGCAAAGAGAAGCTCTACGCTAAATTCTCGAAATGTGACTTTTGGATTCGGGAAGTTCACTTTTTAGGCCACGTGGTAAACGAGAAGGGCATACACGTTGATCCCGCCAAGATCGAGGCAATTAAGAATTGGGAAGCCCCTCGAACTCCTACCGAAGTACGACAATTTTTGGGCCTTGCGGGTTATTACAGAAGGTTGATCGAGAACTTTTCGAAGATAGCACAAGCTTTAACCATGCTAACCCAAAAGGATAAGAAATTTGAGTGGACGGAAAAGCAAGAGGCAGCATTCCAATTGTTAAAAGACAAGTTATGTGGCGCTCCGATACTGTCACTTCCAGACGGTACGGAAGATTTTGTAGTTTACTGTGATGCCTCGCATCAAGGTTTGGGTTGTGTATTGATGCAGCGAGAAAAAGTAATAGCATATGCTTCCAGGCAACTGAAAATCCATGAGAAGAACTACACTACACATGATTTGGAATTAGGTGCAGTTGTATTCGCTCTCAAGATATGGAGGCACTATTTGTACGGGACCAAGTGCACGATTTTCACTGATCACAAGAGTTTGCAACACATCTTTGATCAGAAGGATTTGAATATGCGACAACGGCGATGGGTGGAATTATTAAACGATTACGATTGTGAGATAAAGTACCATCCCGGTAAGGCGAACGTCGTAGCCGACGCCTTGAGTCGCAAGGAACGGGTTAAACCATTGCGTGTTCGAGCTTTGGGATTGACTATCCACACGAATATGACTGAACGAATTCGTGAAGCCCAAGTTAACGCCCTTAAACCCAAGAATGTCAAGGGTGAAAGGTTACGAAAGATGGTTGATTCACTAGAACCAAAAGCGGACCAAACACTGTATTTCATGAATAGAATTTGGGTCCCAGTATATGGTGGATTGCGTGAGCTAGTATTGGCCGAAGCTCACAGTTCTAGATATTCGGTTCACCCGGGTGCAGACAAGATGTTCCACGATCTGAAGGAACTTTATTGGTGGCCGAATTTCAAAAGGGATATAGAAGCCTATGTTGCGCGATGTTTGACTTGCGCAAAGGTCAAGGCTGAGCACCAGAGACCTTCCGGTTTGCTCCAGCAACCGGAAATACCGGAATGGAAATGGGAACGAATCACCATGGATTTCATTACCAAGTTACCTAAGACAACAAGCGGTCATGACACGATCTGGGTAATCGTTGATCGATTGACAAAATCTGCACACTTCCTTCCGATTCGCGAAACGGACAAGTTGGAGAAACTGACCCGTTTGTACATTAAGGAAGTGGTGTCTAAACACGGTGTACCTGTTTCTATCATCTCCGATCGAGATAGTCGTTTCACGTCGAGATTTTGGGAAAGTTTAAACGAAGCCCTCGGTACTCGCCTCGACATGAGCACCGCCTATCACCCCCAAACGGATGGTCAAAGTGAACGAACCATCCAGACCTTGGAGGATATGTTAAGGGCATGCGCGATCGATTTCGGAGGTAATTGGGATACGCACTTGCCATTGGTAGAATTTTCTTATAACAACAGTTATCATACGAGCATTCAAGCCGCACCGTTTGAAGCTCTATATGGACGCAAGTGCCGATCGCCATTATGTTGGGCGGAAGTTGGAGAAAAGCAACTCACCGGGCCCGAAATTGTTCAAGAGACCACGGATAAGGTCTTTTTGATAAAGGAACGGCTCAAAGCGGCCCGGGACCGCCAGAAAAGCTATGCTGATATGAGGCGAAAGCCTTTAGAGTTTCAAGTCGGAGATAGGGTCCTACTGAAAGTGTCACCTTGGAAAGGTGTCGCGCGCTTTGGGAAGCGCGGAAAGCTGAACCCGCGATATATTGGACCATTCAAAGTCTTGTCCAGGGTAGGCACAGTGGCATACAAGCTCGAGTTGCCTCAAGAGCTTAGTGGAATACACGACACGTTTCATGTGTCGAACTTGAAAAAGTGCCTATCCGACGAAACTCTCATTATTCCTGCTGAAGAAATCCAGATTGACGACAAGTTACATTTTGTTGAAGAACCAATCGAGGTAACCGATTGGAAGGTCCAAAAACTAAGGCGCAGCAAGATCAGATTGGTCAAAGTGCGCTGGAATGCCAAGCGTGGACCGGAGTTCACGTGGGAAAGGCTGGACCGGATGAAGCAAAAATACCCCGCCCTATTCGATAAGACACCTATACCGGAGAACTCGAAGTGAATTCCGGGACGGAATTCTCTTAACGGGGGGAGAATGTAACAACCGGCAAAAATAAGGTAATTCCGTACAAATTAATTAATATATGATTAACGTAATTAAATGCAATTATGTGTGATTTAATTATCAAGGCCTTAGGGGATAGCAATTTCCAAATAGTGCATAGGAATGCATACGTTTAATGGTAAAGCATGATTGGATCATGTGCGAATAAGCTATCCGGTATGGACGTTGGCAATTACCCGGTAATAATTAAATAAGCGAAACGGATCCCGGACACCCAGGATATAAAATAAAGGGTATTTTCATAAGATATAATGAGTTTTGGAACTCCAAAACCATAAATGAAAACGTCTTGTACAAGTCTCCCGGTAACGAATAAAATGCGCGTACCGCACCCGATACGCGTATAACTCATAATTTCACCCGGCAAAGGCCTAAATAACCTATCAACGCTTAAAATAGACTATATTTAAGGGTTATTAAAGGTATTTTTAATGCCCGGATAACGCGTGATTAAAACCCGAAAAATACCCGAACGACACCCGAACGACGGGGGATTAAACATAACAAACAATGGGTAATTATTTGAAGTTGTGGACCCCACCAAACCCACCCAAGGGGCCGGCCTAGAAGGCCTTGTGGCATCCACACATGTGGTTTGATAATTATAATCTAAAACCTATGTGAAAAGCATGCAAGAGTAAGACAAAGCATAAGATCATGCAAGTACACAAAGCATGCAACTTTCTTGTCCCCCTTGTAAGAAATTTTCGGCCAAGAGGCCATGTAATCCAAGACAAAGCTTAAACCATCATTGCACTAGAGCACTCTTGTGTGTATAAGATCAAGGGAAAGATTAGGAAAGATCACAATCACTTAACCAAGATTTACAAGCCACCTCTTTGGCTCTCCCAAAACCTACGGCCATCATCACCATCCCACACCCATCCAAGATCAATTTTTGTACTTCATAAATCTCTCATATCTTTAGTAATAATCACAAGATCCATGGAAGATTACATGTGATAAGGGTATAAATAACATGTGTTAGGATATTGAATAACAAAGCAAAAACTCTTCTTCTTCTTCCTTCTTTGGGCCGTGGATTTCATACCTCCCCCATACACATTTCTTTCAAGTTTTTACATCTCCAAATCACTTAAAACCATCCATCATCCAAACCCCTATTGTGTGTTTCAAGAGCTTGGAGCTAAACCACTTGGAAGAACACACTAAACCCCTCTCAAATCCAAGGTTTTTGTCTTCCCTAGCCTTGTGCTAGTAGTAAGCATTCTTAATCTTGTTTTTGATTAATATTATTCATGTATGTGTTCTTAGTAGCAAGTTGTACATGAAGGGTTTAAAAAGAGGTTTGAACATAATCTTTAATAGGTTTTACATATGTAAAATGGATGATTAAAGATATGAAAATAAATCATGGATTTGATGATGATGGAGTTATGATCTTGAAAATATATAAAGTTTACATTTAAAACTAAGTAGGATGATGTTTTGGTTAAGATTATGGAATGAACTTGAAAATGATAAAAGTAACTTTAAATCATCTTATTATGATCATTCATGGTATAATATGTGGTAAAACATGTTAGAAGTTCATAAATGAAGAAGATGGAAAATCTAAGTTAGCTTACTTAGATGAATGATATTTTGATAAAATGGACAAATACATAAAACACACATATAATTAGTCTTCCATATGAAATACAAGACTAACAAAAGTGTTTTGATACAAAAATAACTTACCAATAAAAAGTTGGATCTTCAAAGCCTACTACTTTGAATGAAAAATGTTAACTTTGGAAGTTAGAGTGGAAAAATGCAACTTTTGTAAGTTAAAGGACTAAAATTGTAACTTTGAAAGTTAGAGGACTAAAATGGATATTTTAGAAACTATTAGTCCAAAAATACAAGTATGGAAAGTTTGGTGTCAAAAATGTAAGTAATAAAGTCTAAGGATGATTTTTGTAAATACTAGTAGAAATACTTGGGTATTTTGTATAAAAGTGTATTTTTGAAAGTTATAAAAATATAAAGGGTTTTAAAATAAGGATTTTTATAAAATAGAGATTTTATAAAAATATTAAACAAACTTGGGAAACTTATACAAAAATGAATACTTTTATATAAATGGGAATATAAAAGTGTTGGAAACATTTTTGTAGTTAAGTTAACAAGTTGGGTTAAAAATACATAAGTATTTTAAACCATCCAAGTAACATGTGAAAAAAGGAAGGAATATGGATAATATTCCTATAAAATACATGTTGGGAAAAACTTGGAAAAATTAACTAATCGAGTTAAGATATCGAACTAAGGCGCGTTAACGAACCGTACACGGACAAAACATGAGAAAAATGCCATTGCGGCAAGATAAGAAAAATATATATTTTAAGAAGTAAAATATATATATACATTGGGTGAAAACTAATAAACACTTTCCTAAGTGTTAAGAGAATTATTCGTGGGAGAAACACATGACATAAACAAATAAGACGTTAAAACAAACGTATATACTTAACAAGAAAAATTACACATTTATATATATGTACGCTCGTCTCGGCAAAATTCTAGTATATCTACTTAATGGGAAAGTAGATATGTGGGAAGGAAAGCCGCGACGAGAAGACAAAGATATATATATGTGTATGCCGTACCAACGAAATCCTAGTATATTTATTTGAATGGGAAAATAAATATACGGTATGGTGAGTTGAAATGGGACGTTAAGAATATACAATCGAACGACAAGATCTTAGTATATTTGTTTAAATGGGAAAACAAATGTGCGGCAAAGTGAGTCGGGTCGAGGATTGAAATATATATTATATCGAGCGATGCGATCTTAAGTATAATTATTTAAATGGGAAAATAATTATATGTTAAGTGAAGTCGAGTCGATGATAATAAGATACAAGTTATGGAAATATTAACAAGAGTAATATATAACTTGTAGTACAAAGGGTAATGTAACGCCAACAAAACCTAGGATACGCGCTTAATTAAACGGGATTTGGAACAACTTGTGGTCGGGAGTTGGGTGTACAACTTGCCAAGGCACATGCACTATAGGAATAGTGACTTATACGTCTAGGACGTTTGTAGGTGCGAGACCACCCACTTGCTATCTACCTTTTGAGCCAGACGCAGTTTCAGGTGAGTTTCACGGCCCCATTTTAAACTATTTTTACGTTTTCGGGGAAAAGATATGTTAGGGAAATGTTTGACGGGTTTATTACTTGAGGTGTGACCGCCACTCGGGGTTGAGTCCTCGCCTCTATAATCATTTATTCGGAGATTGAAACCGGAGGAATATTCGAATAGTACTATTGGTGCCTGACAAGGCCCACCCCTAATCGATAGCGGCGATTGTGCATTAGGTTATGCCTGGGGTGCAAATATTCTGAACTTAAGTCGTGGGAAACCGAGCAACGACTTGGAGCGGGGCATTTTATTTATATACGTCTTGGTTTGATTATAGTCTCAAGTAGAGTTATAGGAATTTGCAACTCCTATACATTGTCATAACATGGTATTCCCAAGTATTCAAGTTTTAGAAACTGAAAACCTGTGAACTCACCAATATATTTATATTGACGAAACTTTTTAAACATATCTTTCAGGTAACTAGATGAAGAAGGATCAGGCGAGCTGGGTCGGAGAATCTCCAATGCGACGTCGAACTTTTGCGGGGTTTCACTTTTATTTCCCAAGGCATTTGGGATATATATGAGAAACCTCTATGATTAATTCAAAAACAATTTACTTTTGTGTAATGTTTGAAACAGATTTGACGTCATAATAAATGACCCATTTTCTTAAATTACTTGTGTTTAGCAATAACCTTGACTTTATGCTTTTGAACCGTCGCGCCACGTGTTTCCGCCGTTGTCGTGGTGTGACAATGGAGGAAGCCATAGAGCGAACTGAAGCCTTTGTTAGGGGAAAGGAAGCCGTACAAGCTATATATTTCAAAAAAGGAGATGATCACCCCCGAAGAGGAACGTTCCCAAAGAAAGACCAGTTCGGTCAAAGGCGTTTTCCCAGAGAGGATAAAGGTGCGACAAGCGATAAACGAGGCCGAGACGATCATCCCAAGGGTGCGGAAAGGGGTGATAGAGGGGGATTTGTCTATACGGAATTGACCAAAACCCCGCAGGAAATTTTGGCAACCGAAACAAATGTGAAGTTCAAACCTCCTTATCCCCTTCAGAAGACAGCTAAGCAACAGAGTTCTAAAAAATACTGCGAATTCCATGAAGATAAAGGCCATGACACTAATGAATGCTTCCATCTTAAGAAGCAGATCGAGGAGGTCGTACAATCAGGGAAACTTGATCACCTGATCAAAGACATCCGGAATAGGAAACGGAGGAAGGAGGGGAGAAGTGACAAGCAGGTACTCATGATCCGGCCAACAGTGGCATTGAAACGACCCAGAGCGGTTTTCGAAGAAAGAAGCGGGTCTATGCATTGGAGTGAGCTTCCCATCAGTTTCCCGTCCATTAAACCTCATGAGGCTAGGGAGGACCCTCTTATCATACAAGTCACAGTAGGGGATCAGTTAGTCCACCGAGTTTACTTGGACAAAGGAGCGGCCTCCGATATAATGTATGAACACTGTTTTGAGCAACTCCCTCCCCATGTGCAAGCTGGATTGATCCCAGTCTCGTACCCTTTGGTAGGTTTCTCCGGAGAACAAGTCTCACCAAGGGGGCAGATCCAGCTCTTCGTAGGGATAGGAGAAGAACCAGAGAGAAGAGTGGAAGCTCTTAATTTTATCGTTGTGTCCGCATACACCCTCCATAATATGTTGATCGGAAGGCCGGGGATCCGGACTTTCGGTATGGTAACATCAAGTAAGCACGGCATGATAAAGTTCCTGACCTTGAGAGGGGTTGCTACTTTACAGATCCTTGTTCAGGGTCCGGAGAACGGCTATTCGGGCACGGGGGAGGAGCCAGAAAAATGGTATCTTAACTACGACCATCCTGATAAGGCCATTACCGTCAGACAAATCCTAAGTCGGAACTGCAAAGAAAGCTTGTATAGATACCTCATGAGTAACTTAGACATATTCGCATGGACACCCAGTGACATGACGGGGATACCCCGCTACGTCGTCGAACATCATTTGAATGTATATCCTAATTGTAAGCCAGTCGTACAGAAGAAGAGGTCGCTGGCCCCGGATAGGAGCGAGGTAGTCCGGGTGGAAGTACGAGACCTAGAAGAAGCCGGGATTATGAAGCCGGTCGAGTATCCGTCCTGGGTATCCAATTCGGTAATGGTAGAGAAGGCCAACGGATCATGGAGAATGTGCATAAATTTTAGGGATCTGAATAAGGCATGCCCTAAAGATCACTATTCGCTGCCAGAGATTTACTCGAAGGTGGAATCAGTGGCCAGCTTCCGTTTCAAATGCTTTCTAGATGCATATAAAGGGTATCATCAGATACAGATGGCAAGGGGGACGAAGAAAAGACCGCATTCTACACAAACCAAGGTTTGTTCTGTTATCGAAAAATGTCGTTCGGCCTAAAAAATGCAGGGGCCACGTATCAACGTCTGATAGATAAAGTCTTTCAAGAGCAAATCGGAAGAAATATGGAGGCTTATGTGGACGATCTGGTGATAAAAAGTCAAGAGGAGGAACAGCTACTACTGGATATAGCCGAGACGTTCAACAATTTGCGAAGATTGAATATGAAATTAAATCCAGAGAAATGTTTCTTCGGGATGGAGGAAGGCAAGTTCTTAGGGCACA